>JAQJVK010000011.1:10311193-10778693 GCA_035578135.1 Flexamia atlantica
ATCGTTTAATCAGTAAAACGGATTGATTAGATTAAGTTTGTATTTTTTCTGTAATCATAAAAGGAATGGATTTTCATTTGTGGTAGTTTTTCACAGAATAAACAGGTAAAGCCAACTTTACGCTCGCTATAAAGTTTACATTTTACTAAAAAGTTATTCGACTAAATTCTCACTAAGTGGAAACGTCGCACTTATTATTTGCTGACATTTATGTACTATAACAAGTATACATTTTTATTAAAAATCATCAGAATATGAATAGTTATTGAGAAATAAGATAATTAATGATAAAATTTACCTTATTTAGGATAATATTTACACAAAATATCCTAAACAACAACTTCCCTAACTTATTTAGAATATGCCCACATATAAACAATAAATCCTTTATGAAATTAATTGAGTATGCAAGTTTGCTGCAACAAGTGTATTTAAATTTAAGATAAATCATATGTTTGGATTTAATTTTTTTCATGTTATATTATTATATCATTATAATTATTTTATTTGTTTTTATTTTGACTGATTTTAAATCATCGATTGTATGTTTGGTTATATTTTTATGCTATAACAAGGATACACTTTTAAAAATATTATGGTAATAATTATAAGAATAACAAAAAGCGTATTGCTGGAATGGATACCGATGTGATTCCCATGATCATTTCCCTTATATATAAAGCTCTTGAATTGATGTGTAATATATACAAAATAATTCTTTCGAAATTCGCTGAGTACGCAGGTTTGCTGCGACGGGGGCGTTTTTTTTATACGGTGGCTTAAACATAGCAGGGATTGATTGATGGGCAATAATTGGGGGTATTTAACATAAAATATATTTATTGATATTTACAATATATACAGTGCAGGAATACATTTGTAACGAGCATTACATAAACTAAACATACTAATGTTGTGCATATATACTTACTTTTGTTTAAAACATAAAAACATTTAATACAACGTTAAACGTTTTTTAAATAACTTTTTAGGATCAATCTCTCTTTGTCCCTAATAGGTTAAATACCTATTCAGGAAATTGGTTATCTTCCAACATATTATATACATGAATTCTTAGCGGAGAGTCGGCCTATAAAAAGACAACGTTCAAATTTCTCTGCAACTAATTATATATTTGAACTAAACAAATTAAGCACGAAAATTGTATAGGCTAATCTTACAATCAATCGAAATTTAAGCACATAAGCAACCCAAATTTGTTCTTATATCCAAACTAACAACAAACAATGTATATAAAACCCCTTTGACTCCCTGAGACATTTGTTTGTATCTTTATTTGTGAATCTCGTGTCAGGATATTTCACCAATTTAGTACTAAATCTGGATAAAACCTTTTGTATGCTGTTTAATTAGACTTAAGTACTGGGGCACTTACTCTTTCATCAAAATTATTCCTACATCTCAGAAAAAAATATTTAAAACTTTAAAAAACATACAAATTACGAAGTGGTGAAACTTTTAAACTTTTTAATAAACCGTCTGTGCTGTGTTTGAGCTAGGGTCAACTGCAAACTGCAAGTGACTCTTATGACAAATTTTTGAAGAGGAATAAGTGGTTTTATAATAGTGTAATAGCAACCGACCCATTCGCTAAACCACTGTTTGATTTTGAATCCAGTTCATAATAAATTTTCCTCATTAACTCAGTTTTACAAAGCAGTTTCAACATTAAAATTATTCTGATGTACTTTAGTAATTTTGTTTTCCACAATCTATGTGATGCTTCATAAGTTAAATATGCGTCTATTCAATCTGAAGTATTTTGTAACTTGGACTTGCTCTATTTCTGGCCATGTACAGTTTGGAGGATTAAATGATATTTTGGTATTTGAGAGAAGTGAGTATATATTGCTTTTGTAATGTAGAAATAATATATTTAGTTTTAGGACTCATAATCATGAAGTTATTACTAAACCACTACCTTAAAAAGTTCATATAATTTTGTAGTTTTTTTTATCATTCTCCCTCAGAAACAAGAACCTCTTATTTTCTGTAAAATACAGCCGTCCCAGCGGAATATGTAACTAAGTTCGCGCTGAAATTCCCATCACACAAATTATTTCCTTAAAATAAAAAAGAGGGGACCGGAAAGAACCGAACCCTTGCGGAATGCCGCGGAGCACTTCCGCCGACTTGCTGAGCTGCCTCTCAATTTTGGTACACTACGAGCGTCAAGGATATGATTGAAGTAGTCAGGATTTGTTTGGTTCTTTTACTCAAATTCCTTGACTATCAAAAACATTTTATAGTGATTGGTCTGAGTTGGCTTTTGATATTTTGAATCAATGTACGACTAATTTGACTATGTCAGTTACTTTTAAATATCTTAGAACATTGATAACTAACTACTGTACATACTTTCCTGAATAATCCAGTACTAGATTACTCGATTTCAGCTTCGCTTGCTAACACTTTGGAGATTTTTTTACAAGAGCACTGCAAAATTTGGTCAACCTTTAGAACTACTCCAAAACTTGTCCATTTATATTTAGTTTTAAAGATAGTGAATTGAGTTTGACTTGGTGACGACTGAAAGCACCACTTTTCCAACACTTCAGCCCTTTACCGTACTGAAGTGATACCGTTTAAAGTAATCAAACTGAGACTGGCAAATTTACGTAGAAATACCTTCGAATTGATACTTCAAACGTTAAAATCCGTCAAGCCGTTTTTCGAGTTATAATAGTGAAAAGAAAACCCCTATATTGATATATGGAAAATTTTTACAATACCACTCATTAACAATCAATAAACAAATTCATATACAGAGTGTTTCCGAAGCCCCTGGAGTCTGGAGACCTTTCCGTGAATATGTTCCTTGCAGCCTGACAAACAAATCTTACTACATAACAATGGGTCTTCGATGCCTAAATATTTAATAAAAACATATCAGAAAAATATGCAGTAAACAACAGTCTCATATGACAATAGGGGTTTAGGAGACCCTATTATTATGTTTCCCATGACGCAAGAAACAAATCCACATGATATCTCCAAAGAATAATGTTTTTAATACTTCAGTAAATTTAATACATTTCTTATGCTTTTTAGTTAATAAATTGTAGCCGTTATTAATTAGTTTCAAATAATGGAAAAATGATTAAATTAGTAGATACCTCAAATTTTGTTCTGCACTGAGAAGAGAAGGCTGCAGTGATAATATAAATGAAATGCTATATTATTCTGTAAAATAATGTTATGTTTTCTATACAAACTGAAATGATGGAACAACAAAATAAGATTCAAACATAACTGGCAACAATATATCAAACATAAGCCCCTATATTTCTCATTGCATCGATGCTGTGTTCAAATATTGCTCTTGTATTTTGTAAATAATGAAGTGGTCTTTATCGCGCAAACAAATAACATTATTCATTGATGATAAGATTTCACAAGTGTTTTGTTCCTTCGTTGTATAACATTAGATTAATTTATTTCCATTGAGCATATAGCGATTACAACTTGGTAATAACTTTGTAGGGTAATTAATCAAGGAATTACAGGCATAAAAAGTCGACAAAACAAATCCTGACGAGGTTGAAACTTCGCACAGATGTTAGCCTAAATAAACCTCCTTAGTTTTAATCCCAAAAGTCTTTGAAACTTCTTGATGTGCTCCGGTTGCCATCTTGAAAAAATCATTTCCGGTCCGTTTTCCTCTATAATTTTTTTCAATCAACACGAAAACCAGATGAGATACGAAAAAAGTGCATGTAAGTGACGTTGTTGTAGAGGATAAGATTTACAATAAAATGAAGATAAAGTCTACAGAACGTTTGAAAATAACTGATGATAATATTTATTTTCTAAAGTGTTTTATTTCTGGTATCCTTCCCACAAGGAATATATGTCAAATTTGATGTAAAATACGTTCCGAAAGGGACAAAGCCCTTTGTTCTTAATGAATAATAAATTATATTCTTAGAATCCTGGAAAATTCCAGTTATTTGACACCTCAGTCATCAAAATTGGTTCACAATAAAGGCGGGGATGAGCGCAAAAAAGTATTCCATAGGGAATTTGTAAAAATATTACCAAGAATAAATTTTGAGAGCCTACCCAGGTCTTTATTGTGAACCAATATTGATGAGTGATGTGCCAAATAAATTTATTAAGGTCAAAAGGCTTCGTATTTTACATAAAATTTTACACGTATTCGTTATGGCAAGGGAATTAGATTTCAAATTTAACCCGAAAATCAGCATATTATTCAAATTAATTGTGTATTCTCACAAACTAATCCGATTGATTGTGAATAAAATACTATTAAACTAAGCTATCAATTATAATTTGATAGCATAGCCATAGTATACCAATTTTTTAAGTAATGTCAATTAGATCACAAAAATTATAGCTATTGCAGTGACCTCAGAGAAACATTCCTTGATTATGTTTTTAACCATTTATACAACTAAATTTTAATATATTGTTTTAGTATTTTTGTATTAGGTTCCAATCTACATTGGTTGTAAGATTTTAAATACAAAAAAATTCAACTTTCGGCATTAACAATAACTCTTTAATGTGAACTAAACTGTTCATAATGTTAATCTCATGACAAAGAATAAGTGTAAAGCCTTGGACCTAAAAAAATTAACTTTAAAGAATTTGTTCATTAGTTTTCGATTCGTATAGCTCAATAAGCAAATTGAAACCAACGATAAAAATATACATATAACAAATTAAACAATACACTACCCAAAAATACACCCGCACTCAGCGGGGCAGGGTCTAAAAAGACCTGCGTACTCAGCGAATTTCCAAAGGATTTATTTTGTATATATGAGCATTCAACTTATTTAAGGAAAGTATTGTTTGAATACGTTAAGTAAATAATATACTAAAAACGTATATTAAATCATTAATCATGAGCATCATTAATCATGTTTATTAGCTTTAAACATGAGGAAAATAAAAAACAGAGATTACATTGGTTTTCATTAGTAATAAGTACACTTTTTGTATTTTATATGATTCTTAGTCTTTTAATTTTTTATAAATGTAATCTAGTTATAGTATATAAATGTCAACAAACATATAATCAATGAATTCAAAACACTCAAAACAAACAAATGACTTAATCTCATGAAAAAATTAAATTCAATCATATGGTCAGTTTTATAATCAAAACATCCCTGTTGCAGTAGACCTACATCTCCAACCAATTTCAATAACAAATATCATCAATCCTCATCAAATTAAACATACCATATATTATGCTACATTTTCACGCAGTTTAGACCAAGACATCCCCCCTCCAAATGCACATACTTTCTTTATTAAATTTAAAAATAATTTGTATTCTTTGATATAGTGTATATTTTCTGCAAAATCTTGATCAATGAACTCTAACTATTCAAAATAAACACAAATAAAATATTCATCACCTGAAAATTTAATTATATGTTCAGAATTGTATTTGTAAATAAAAAAATATCTTAAATCAGGGTAACTATACTTTTTGGAGGGAAAAATTAAAAATAGTATTGGACAATGTACTGTGCTTGGTACATCCAATATCATCCAATATCTAAGCAAACGGATTGATGTAGAATAATAATTTAGAATGCTAAATTGTTTTTTTAAGCTGAATTCAATTTGGACAATTAAATTGGAAAATAATTATTAAAAAGGTGTTAAATCTTGAAAATAAATTTTATTTTGTCAAAAAAAAAACCTTTTTAGAGTAAACCAATCTTGCTGGTTTTCGAACTCGAAGTCATGAATGACGACTTGTATATACCAAGTCGGACTTGTGGTCCGATCAATTTCATCAAGATCGGACCTTTTTTACAAAATTTATCACGCCTACGGACTGATATATATATATGAAAATGAACTGTGTTTTTGGGGTCTAGGGACCTCAAAATGAAAAGTTACGGTGGTCCCGCGCTTAAGCCTCACCATGCCGCCTACGGTAATAGCTACTTCCCTATAGGGGGAAATTCACTAATACCTAGTTATAGTTTACAAATTTATCCTTTGTTTTGTTCTCTTTGCTATCTACTTTAATTTGTATAACTAAAACATTTTATTGACCAGTTTCATGTAGGATATAAGCTCTGCAAAAAGGAGCTGTTTACACTTCCTTATTTATTAGACATTTCTATAATAGAAGTGATGTTACCTAGAAAGGAATCTATGAAAGGAAGAGAAGGAAAAGTTTGCAAAGCATAGGGGCCTACATTAAAATCTATTTACTGTGCACATTTATGCTGTTTTGTACAAGTATCCATAAATTCAAATGAAAATTTAACTTGAGTGCCACTAAAGACAGCATGAATGTGAAATCCTTAGAATACTCTTATACGAGCTATGTCACCGTTAACTGTTGATCGAAGATTTCACAAATTTTGCCAACACTTGCATGTTTTACTTGATTGCACTATTATCTAAAACGGCTCCTTGGATCTCCTTAAAATTCTGGAAATAGCTTTTTTCTGGCTCAAAAAAGTCTTTTATGCAGGTTACTTGGTCCATGAAAAATGTAACCATTATACCATTGGGAATAATACAACGGTCCACTGTGTATTCATAATTAACTGAACTGCAATTTGTTCTTAACTCTGGTAGAGTTTTTACTGGACAAATACTAACTCGTGTCATTAATGATTCCTTAAATTTATTTATTGCTTGATAAACATTTTTTATTGTTTTGGTTTTATATCTCTAATAAAAACAGCGTTCATTTTGCCCAATTTTCGCTCTCAAATAATGTTTCTACATATAATTTTTACTCAACGAAAAAAAGCATGTGCATGTTAACAGCTACAGATGCCAAACACAGCTACAGATGCCAAATGTACAGTTCTCTTTTGTTTTTCTTTTTCTACCTCCTCCATGGCAACTCATAATAAGGCCAATGTTAATTTTTTTGAAATTTAGAATTAATTTTTCTGCGTATCTAAAAGACTGCGTATCTATTTTAAATGTTAATGGAATTGTGCACATCTACAGAAAAATACAATGTTATCGGTGTTCTTAGATTTTTGCTACTTTGCACACAGGCTGAGAAAAAAGGAGGACAAAAACCTTATGAAAAAATGCTTGTCTGTTAACATAAAGATAATAACTATTAAGAATAAGTAAATATTTGTTGTAAGGAATAGTTTGAATAAAAATTTGTTTACACTTTATTGTGTGTGAGTGGAAAAACAATAATTGAAAACCACCCCTTGTATCATACCCCAATAATCATACTAAAGCAAA
Source organism: Flexamia atlantica (assembly GCA_035578135.1). NCBI lineage: Eukaryota > Metazoa > Arthropoda > Insecta > Hemiptera > Cicadellidae > Flexamia > Flexamia atlantica. The sequence goes on from JAQJVK010000011.1 coordinate 10,318,427, forward strand.
TCCCTTGATAATAATATTTTAATAAACTTGAGTCATTATCTCGTTTTGTACAGGCGTCTGCATGGTTGATATCTAAATAATGTTTTAGGTCCGAAATATTTGGGCTAACCTTGGTGTTTTTCTGTTATGTTTTATCTAATCATTGTTATTAATCACTTAAATAGTCTCAAGTGGGCTTTGCGTAGAAGATGTAACTCCAATGCCCATTGTATCTTAAATACATTATTTTTCGTTTATGAAGTTTCCATGCAATTTTACATACATCCTGAACTGCTACAAACATTATTTTATGAAAATTAGTTAGTTATTTTGTACAAAACCCCTATAAGAACAATGCATGCTATTGCTTGCTTGCGTGATTCATTCCACAATTATCTCAAAAACTGCTCTGAGGATTTCCTTCACAGTCTGGAACTAACTTATTTCTAACCAAAAAATCGTATTCAATAAGTTGGCCTGACAAAACCCAACAAAGAAAAATACCCCCGTTGCAGCAGACCTGCATACTCAGCGAATTTCAAATACAAAACAACATATTTCAATCCAACATAACGAGATTCGACATGTTTTTGTAAGCTCCATAAGAATAACATGGGGAATGAGTATGCAGGTTTGCTGCTACAGGTTTATTAAAACTGGGTGGTTTTAATTCAATATTTAGTAGATCTGAACTAGAAGAAGCTATTTACTAAGTTTTATCAAGATATGTTGAGAAATAACCGAAATATAAAATTTTAGTTATTTCCCATAAGGTTAACATTGGGACAACGTACTGTGTTTACCACTTTCAATATCTCGGTAACCAATGGACATAGAGCTATGATTCAACATACTAAATTGTTTGTTTTTTTAGCTGAATTCAATGGTGCCAACAAAAATTCGATACATTTTATTTTTCTATGTAAAAAACTCAAAAAACCCATTTTTGGGGGAGTTTATCCCCCTTTACCCCCCCCTTCCGTTCGTCCGATCGGGCTGGTTTACGAACTCATCCGAGGGATTACCACTTTACACGTCTTTACCAAATTTCATTAAGATTGGACCATGTTTGCGGCCGCTATCGTGCTGACAGACACACACATATATATATAAATTCGAACGAATGGTGTTTTATGCTTCTGGGGGCCCCAAAACGAAAAGTTATCATGGTCTCGGGCTTAGGTCTTACCATGAGACCTACGGTAATAGCTTCTTCCCTATAGGGGAAATTCGCTAAAAAAGACTGTTAAAGTCGTAACAGTTAAACATTGGGTCGAATGGGGTGCCATGTTAGCAATGAAATAAACGACAAAAATATAAACAAAGAATAATCATAACAGATGTGAATCAGAGAGGCCAAGTTATTATTATCGAGTTTGCCTGTCATTTGCCTGGTTACTCCGGATGAGATCTGGTTTTATGATTAGTACCTGGTCTACCGACCCTTCCTCGTTGGCATTTCATTCTCCATACATCTTTATATAATCTATGATAAGTCCTCTTTACAGACAGCAGAGTTCACTAACTGTTTCATTGTTTATATTTCCATTGTTTATTTGTTGCTCACAAGGCATCCCACATTATTACCCAATATACATTTTGTTTGACTTAAAAGTTGTTTTTTTTTTACAAGATTAGATTATATTAATTATATTCGATCAATTAACCTGCAAAGAAACGTTTCTGGGTGGAAAATTAGTTGTTTCTTGGCTTTTGAGAAAATCCTAAGAGCCGTTTTTAAAATACAGTAATTGTGCAGGTGCATATAATCAACAAGCACGCAAGCAAGCTAACATCGCTTACAAAAAAATAAGAGAAAATAATTTTTAAGAGTACAGAATTTTAATTTAGATCAACAGAAAAACACAATGTGTTCGGCGTCATACAATTGTGAGATACAAAAACACACAAACACGTAATTTTCTATATATGATAGAAAATGTAGAATGTTATAATAATAGGCCCATACTGTAGGTCCAGGGTATATTATTATTTGATAATGTATGTCATAATATAGAAACCTCTCTGCCTATATTATTTAGAAAATAATATTTTTTATAACAGGTGTCCAGTTTTAGGAATTTGGAAGCTTACAGTGGTATGCCGCCCAGGAGATTTAACATTTGACAGCGCATGTACAAAACAGAAGCCTTGTGGATCAGTGGATACCGACATTTTGTGCTGCGAGTGAGGAAACAGTGACTGCCTACGTGGGTTCGAGCACACAGTGCGACGTTGCCAGATCTCTGCATCACATGTTGCCTGCTCTCCGTATCACGGCGCCGACGCTCTCGCTCGGGCCTGCCAGCTTGCAGTGGAGAGGACTACTTCCGTACTTTCGAGATTTGACAAATGGTTTCACATTTTATTTCGTTTTATAGGTATTATGGAAAATATTACTGTTGTAAAACTTTTTTTGAGGTAGTAAGTATGACGGTATAACAGTTTGTTCAGCTATACATTTTTTTAATGAATAGAATAATAGAATAGAATCAAAGTTTATTTCCAATAATAATACATATTTACACATTTGAGTACAAAAAAAGGAAACAAAATTCTCACATAGGTCACCAAAGGCCTGTGCGTGAGAACGTGCTCTATTGTGATTAATAAACAGGTACTCTTTACAACTAAATCCATACCATCATGTAGAAAAGGAAAAAGATTATAATAATAAAATAAAAAACCTGTTTAAGTTCTAGCTACAAACAAAAGGCAAGTAAGGAAAAAAAATATTAATGACACCTTATAAAACAACATTAACTGTTGACTGAGAAAGCAAGTAAACGATTTACAAATGATACACAGATAATGAATGTATACAATGAAATAAATTGAGTGATGAAGGAACCAAGCTAGAACGTATATATGGGTAATGAGTAGGCCTACATAGTTGAAAACTAAAACGTTTAAAACTTGCTAGGATCTTGAACACTCATTCATAATCCAATAAAACTATAACATAGTTTCGATAAAGCTAAATGTTAGGAGAAAAATTAAGTTATTTTTCTTAACAATATTATGAAATAATATTGCATTATTGATTATATATATAATATACTGTAGTTAAGATTAATAATATTGTGAAAATTTGAAAATTAGGCCCATAGGCTTTAATTCAATTTTCGTAGCGAATTAAAATCCATATTTTTAGCCCCTGAGCTGCTCCTTTGACTAAATTCAATGCAATTTACCTGCGTCAGTCAGCTCATAATTATAACAAATGTTACGGCCATTCAGCATCACTGTTCCATCCTCAGACATTGAAGTTCAGCCATAAGGCGTCGTTAGAATATAAAACTGTCACAAACACTAAACGCATTATTGTATGGAAATGTGCGGTACCGATCAGGCCTGTTTTTGTAAAATTCGTTTTTTTTTAATAATGCGTTTAGTGTTTGTGACAGTTTTATATTCTAACGACGCCTTATGGCTGAACTTCAATGTCTGAGGATGGCACAGTGATGCTGAAACGGCCGTGACATGTGTTATAACTTCATGAGCTGACTGACGCAGGTAAATTGCATTTAATTTAGTTCGTAGTGAAGTTTAGGTTCATCGTATTAATTATAATCGTACACATATAGCAGTTAGTTTTGGAAACAAGAAATGTTGTTTACAATTCTAGACTTAGATTGATACGAAAGAGAAAGTAGTTATCTTCAAGTTCTCTGCGCTGGTAGATAAGAGCGACATAGCAGTAAACTAAAATCTAATTATTTGTTTTACGTGTTTGAAAACTGATTTAGGTTTATGCTGAGCAAATCAAAATTCGATCAATATCTATGCTAGAGAACATACCATAAAATATTTTTCATCATACTGTCTCGAAAACAGCAGTTTTCAGTTCTCTAAATCGTACGCAAAACGACCGTTTTTGGATCACTTCGAATAGGAGTACTGAAAAAACATATGGTCAATTTTTCCGTACTCTAATGTCAAAATTTGTTTATGTTACGTTTGAAAGGTTGAACTATTTCTTAACTTGTGTTTGTAAACATCTAACAGATGTGTAAATGACGATGACTATTTTGGATAACCTCAAAATTATGTAGTCTAATTTTTTAACGATTAAATGGCTATTTATACATAATGATGAAAATAGATGTTCATCACACGGAGCAGAAGTGTCTCCTTGGTACGAGATCGTAATTTACAGGCGAGGCGCAGCCGAGCCAAAAAGAGCCACTTTCGCTCCTAGTAATGAAAACTACTATATCCATCAAATCACTGTAGCATCACAGGTTAAGCGAATTTTGAGGGGGGCACCGAAAAAAAATTGAATGAGTTCCTCAATATAGTTATTCATTTTACTTCTTGAACGGATACAAGAGTGTGTTTCCCGAGTCTAGAACTGACGATTGATTCACTTTTGATTTGGGACTGAATAACAGCCCCGACAACAGATTTGCTACACTTATTTAGATAGGTGCTCCCTGAGCTTTAAATCAAGTAAGTCATTTATACTTGAGACAACAATATTTGACGTGTGGCGTAGGCCTACCGCTGCCATTTGTTTGCAGAGGACAATGAACCAAATGTAGTCCAGTAATTAAAATCGAACAATAAAATATCATCACTGCACAGACTTGCATACTTAGCGAATTTATAATATTTAAATAAATAAATTTATAAAGCCTCCAATTAGAAGGAACATCAACGTATGGCCATAAATAAGAATAAAAAAGTATTCTCCATAAGAACTAGATGGAAAATGAGAGTGCAGTTTTTGCTGCCACGGAAAAGTAAAAATGAGAAGGTCAGACCAACATTCAAGAGATCTCAATAAGATGAAAATATTGAATTATAATACAATGTTTTGATAAGCTAAGGATAAGCATCGACAAACAGATCCGGTCTGGCTCCATTAGAGTTCCTCGGCGAGTTGCTGATATAAAACTGAGTTTCTAAATACATCGAGGACTATGGTCCTCACCAAAAGTATTTTATTTGCTGTTAACAGTTAACGTGGTTTTATTAGTTTTAAATTTTAAATAATTGCCTAACATTTAATCTTAAAATCAGTAATTTTTATTTATTAATTATTGCAGCTCTACTTCAAAGAACAAGATTAATTATGTAGTTCTGTTTAAGAATTGTTATACATCAAATAGAACAATAGTTCATTGAGAGGCCCACTATGAACATGACAACGATAAATACAATGAAAAACGATGCATTACAATTAAGCAAAACTTAAGCACACCCTAGGTAATACATTCGCATTAAAGTTGGGCCTAATAATATTGTGAATTACAAGTAAAAAAAATTATAAGCAATCCTCATAAATTAGCATTTGAACTTATTTGGGTTATGGGCGTGCAATTAAATTTTAAACTTGGCAGCTGATGATTCCACCATAGGTTGAAATGAGAAGGTGAACCATTTCCTCTAAATATTTCACTAAGATTAGCAAGTTGTATAAATTAATTACCATTTGCAATCACATTCTTTTTTGCAATTTATTCATACAAATATTGAATTTTCTTGGTTAAAATATTAATTACCTTAAAAAGTTTGGTTTTTCTCGAATGTAAAAACCTTTCATTGCCTCTCAGGGGATTGAACTCGAATGTTTCATAGCACCGTGCACACACCTTATTCCTGGCCGCCAATTTAAGACTTATGAGAATGAAGCATAACCAAGGATATAAAACGAAAGAGACGCTTAGGGCGGTTTTTAGACTTACATATTAATTTAGCAAGATTTTTAAAGTAGACTAAAAACTTAAGAAAAAATAGTGGATAAAAAACCTAATTCCACAATACGTTTCTCAATCACATTTAAAATTGGATCACTCTTATAACTCAAATCCCTCCCAATTCGGATTGGAAGCTTATATTCGAAATGGAATGTCCATGGAGAGTTTCAAGATTAAAGTCTGAGTACTTATTTTTTATTTATCATACGGGTAACCCATTTTACAAAAGTGAATTAAAATACAGCACTTCCTTAAAATGCGAATAAATCCCTTAGGTATCCCTTTGGTATTTGAAAATATATGTATAGTGTATAGCCATATTAAATTTGTAAACATTTTATTCTTTTAGTCGATTGGATTTGGTACACTTTTTATCGCTGTAATTATTTCATAAGCATTCAAGCCATAATTTTAAACACTTTAATTGGCCGCCAATTTGAATTTTATCATGAATCTATTTTAATTTTTTTGAGTGAAAATACTTTAAAATCCTTAGTTAGTACTTATCTAGAGCCTACAACTAATATCTGTGCCAAGTTTCGTGGCCAAAGAAGCCTTCATAAGCTTTGGCGCTGAGCGCTGAGCCGGACGAAGCGTTTTGAAAGGAATTTGGTGACTAGCGCCTCTTGTAATCTTTGTACTAGGGCTTATTCTTAACTCTAATAAATAGGTTTATTGTTTGTTTAAAAAATTATTTTTAGCATTATTATGTCATTGTAAAACAGTAAATTTAATAATCATGATAGTTACAACATTTTTTTACGATTTGTTTATTTATTAATTGTTTATTTATTTATTTATTGGCTTTTGGGGGCCTCCTTGAGCCGGGGGCCCTCGGCGATCGCCGACCAGCCGCCCTGGCCAGACCGGGCCTGTCGACAAAGAGCATCGATACAAGGTTCTTCATGTTCAGTTAATCGATTATCATGGTCTAAACAAAAATTAAATTACTTTAATGTTTCTATGTACAAATTAAAAAACGCATTTTTTGTGGAAACTCTCTGGTTACCCTCTCCGATAGGCTGATCAGGCTGGTTTACAAAGTCCGAATAGTTACCAATCGCACCACTGAGACCTTTTAAGTCTATAATAAAGGAAAATTTACATCAAACATTGAATAAATAACGCCTTTGATATTCATCGATAATATGTATGTGCATTTAGTATTTGCGCGTACAATTATACGACCGAAAGGTAAATATAATAATGTGTTACTTGTTCTATGATTCTGCTTGCTTGGGTAAATACATGAAGGGATTGACAAAAACCAGTACTCAGATACAAACCTGAACCTGATAATGGGTTGTCACATGATATTTACAACACGTGATCAAAGGCAATCTCGGGAATACTCTTTGTCAAAACTCTCCCCTTTGCACAGATCTATGCTTGGCGGAATAGTTCCGAGATAAGAAAATATTTCCATTTTAAAATTAAGCAGAGAATCATATGCTTAGAAGCTCGCAACCGCAAGTCGCCAAGTTTGCTTCAGTACTGGTCTACGTTCAATTATACCAGGGATTCCGTAAATCAAACTAAAGATATTACTATAAAAGTTATGTTACAAACAATTTTAAAATTCTAACAACTCTTTGCAAAGCAGGATTGGATTTCGTATTTTTCTTATAGAAAATAAACAGGGTGTTAAGACTAAAGGTGTTTTTTAATTAAACCAATGTAGCATAAAAAGTGATAGGGTTTAATGGACGGTTTCGTTTGCAATCAAAGGATAGTATCATTAAGACTTTGTGCAAAACATTTTTAAGCTTTTTCCGGTTCACAACTACAAGTAAAGAAAAAAGTATTTTTAGAAAATAAACTTCAGCTAGTTATTTAAATAGGAGTCGGTCATAATAATAAAAATCCAACTTTTGTCATCTTCCCTTAAGAGGAGGCTAAAGGCAATTCGGTTAACATTTAAATGTCGCCCTAGCGGGTGAGATACATACTAACATTACTCCGCGATGATAATTGGAAAAAAATAGTGCGACGTATTAGATAATCAGTTATACTAACATTATGGTCTTAACAAGCATATGAAGTACTCTTTTCCACTTTTAAGTCCAAAATATAGCTTCAGAGTCTAATATAATGTCGTCACTCATTTATATTAGCGTTCAAACAGAAATGAATGTAGTAAATTAATATTCCTCCACGGGGAAGGCGATTAGCGCGTGTAAACGTTCACGCGGTCGCATTTTCCAGCAATATATTTTAATTTAGAGAAAATAATTTTATTTCCCATTGAAGGCAAATAAATTCAACACTAGTTTCGTGAAGTACATTTTTTATTTTATTTTTACATTCCGAGTTATTTTAGTTCAAAACATCATCTAGCTAAAGCCCACTATTAGAGCTCGAACACCAACTACTCTTGTATTTTTAAATATATTGGAAAATAAAGAATGCATATTGTGAGAAATTTATTTATTTTAATTTTGATACGTAGCTCATTGTCGTGCATTGAAAAGTAACGACAGGTTATGGTTTCGTAAGATGTTGTAGCCCGCAAAAATCATAACATCACCCTTTTGTGCGCCGGGAACGCATATCTACTATAATTTTCGATTGAATATCAAAATGATATATATCGAATTGAAGAGGAGAAAAAGTCCTACAAAATATTACCACTTGAATTGCTACTATACGAAAAATGTAATAGCAATCAGCCTCTGAATTTGCATTGTCGAATTTATCTAATTAACTAAAAAATCATCGGCTGAAATTTAGGTATAATTACTCCTTTACTTTTTTTAGAATCGTGGGAGCAAATGGTAAAATGCTGTACAATTTTTTCTCCTCTTTAATTTGATATATAATGTTTTAATTTTTGATTAAAATTTATAGTCGGAATGCGTTCCCGCAAACTAGAGTGTTGTCATGATTTTTGCGGGTTACAACATAGCGCGAAACCATACCCTGACATTATTTTTCAACTTACAACAATAAGCTACGTATCGAAATTAAAAGAAATAAATTCCTCACCATATGCATTTTTTATTTTTTCGTTATCTTAAAAAAAACAAGAGTAATTGGCGTTCAAGTTCAAATAGTGGGGTTGAGCTAGATGATATTTTGAGCTAAAATAACTCGGGATGTAGAAAGAAAATGAAAAATGTACTTCACGAACCTAGTGTTGAATTTTTTTGTCTTCAAGGTGCAATAATTTTATTTTCTCTAAATCAAAATATATTGCCGGAAAATGCGACCGCGTGAACTTTCACATGCGCTGATCGCTGACCCCGCAGGAGAATATTTATTACATTCATGACTGTTTGGATACATATATAAATTAGCGACGACATTTTATCAGTCTCTGAAGTTATATTTTGGACTTTAAAGTGGAAAAGATTACTTTATATGCTAGTTAAGACCATAATTTAAAATACCCCCGTTGCAACAGACCTGCATACTCAGCGAATTTCAAATGCAAACAACATATTTCAATCCAACATAGCGAGATTTAACATGTTTTTGTAAGCTCAATAAGAATAACATGGGGAATGAGTATGCAGGTTTGCTGCTACAGGTATGTTCAAACTGGTTATTTTTATTCAATATTTAGTAGATCTGAACTAGAAGAAGCCATTTACCAAGTTTTATCAAGATATGTTGAGAAATAAGCGAAATATAAAATTTTAGTTATTTCCCATAAGGTTAACATTGAGACAACGTACTGTGTTTACCACTTTCAATATCTCGGTAACGAATGGACATAGAGCAGTGATTCAAAGAACTAAATTATTTGTTTTTTGGAGCTGAATTCAATGGTGGCAACAAAAATTTGATAAATTTTATTTTTCTATGTGAAAAACTCAAAAACCCATTTTTTGGGGGGTTTATCCCCCTTTATCCCCCTTCCGGTGGTCAGATCGGGCTGGTTCACGAACTCGTCCGAGTGATTACCACTTTACACATCTGTACCAAATTTCATTAAGATCGGACTATATTTACGGCCGCTATCGTGTTAACAGACATATATATATATATATATATATATATATATATATATATATATATATATATAATTTAAAAAAACATTCATTTGTTAGGGCTACTATAGTTATGATTGAAATGAACATAATATTAACAAAGTACCCTTTTTTATAATATTTTTATTTAGTTTGACAACATGTTTCGGGTATTATCCCATCTTCATGGTCAAAATATAAATACTTAACCTAATAATATTTTGTAGTAAACATTTCATTCAAAATCCACCTGGTGTACTGTTATGGTTTGGTTGTTCTTATTTATTTAATTTTATATTTCTTATTTTCATAAATATCGGGTTGTTGTCGTATACATGTGTGTTTAGAAGTTCATGGGGGTTTTCTTTGTATGCCTTATATATTTGAAATTCTTCTTCAGCATTCATTTTTTCTCCTTTGGGCATGCAGTTTATTATTTTTAAATTTTCTTCGATGCTCTTGTAATTGTGGTTTGTGGACAAGAGGTGTTCAGCGAAGTTAGATCTCATGGATGTTTGATTATTGCTTTTAAGCGCTCGAATATGTTCCTTAAATAGAATATGATCCTTATATCTATATTTTCACTAGAAAAGTAGAAAAATATAAAATTTATAAAGTAAATATCTTCTACATATGAGGTACGTTCGGAAAGTAAGTTCCGTTTGGAAGTAAAAAGATTCTCAATGCATTTACAACATTTTTATTATACACAAATTAAAGAGCGTACCTTAAACTACTTTTCCACATAGTTCCCACAAATATTTAGGCACACTTGTCATATCTAGGGAGAAGCTTTTCAATTCGTACTGAAAAGAATTCTGCCGCCAGTGCATCACGCAGCCACCCACTAACGCCATCTTTAAGTTCATCGTCATTCACAAACCGACAAACGTTACAATGGTGTACAGAAGAGTTCGTGAAATTTGTGGGAAACACTCAGGAAGATCAGTAATCTTGAATTTCCTTTTTCCCCAAAATGTAAATATGATCGCACTAATGTCCATGATGAAGAGATGAGTGGCCAACCATCTATCGATACTGAAAATCTCGTTGCCAAAATCAACGACACAGTTCCGGAAAAAAGGAAATTCAAAATTAATGATCTCTATGAGTGTTTCCCACAAATTTCACGAACTCTTCTGTACCGGTGCACCGGAATTGCGCACCAAGTTATCATCCCCAAAAGGGCTCTCCATCCATGCGCCGGAATTGCGCACTTGTCCGGCAGGTACCTGAGTCCTCAGCGGCCGCCGTAATAGCAGTGGAATTTGTGACTCATGTCACTCTTGTATGTGGCAATGTCCTGGGACTTCCAAAATTTGTACTTTGCACCCTTACATACGACCCACCCCCTTGGACCAGCAACCGGGGAATTTGCGGGAGAGCATTCTTTACTGTTCAGTTTTAGTTTAAAGGTCACACAATTCTGTGACTACCTCACAGGTACTTACGTTGATAGCGTAGTCGCTATCTTTTCCCCTCAAATTTGGGCTGCACGCACGGCTGATTTGTGGCGATCAACAAATGCGTGTGAGAGTTTTCACTCTCGATTCATCCCTTCGCCCCATCCAAATATATACATGTTTAAAAAAACCTTAAACGTATGCAGACAAACACTTATGTCCGGCTCAACACCTGCGATGCCCCCAAGAGCGGAAAGAAAACGTGTGAGAGAAAAGCCTTCGTTTCAAAATTCATCAGCTGAGTCAAAATGAAATTGACCTGCTAATGTGTTCGATATAAAAATGCAACCACTATTTAAGTTTAATAAATGCTTGTTGATGGACTTGTTTTTATTAATTTTAACCCTTGTTTAATAAACCGAGAGATTTATCGGAAGAGTAAGTGCGCAATACCGGTGAGTGTCCAGGGGCTGTCTCTCAACCAAGTGCGCTATTCCGGTGACTACCTGAATTTTAGCGCGCAATTCCGGTGCGCCCTTCTGTACACCATTGTAACCTTTGTCGGTTTGTGAATGACGATGAACTTAAAGATGGCGTCAGCGGGTGGCTGCGTGCACAGGCGGCAGAATTCTTTTCATTCCAAATTGAAAAACTTCTCCCTAGATATGACAATTGCCTAAATATTGAGGAACCTATGTAGAAAAGTAGTTTAAGGCACGCTCTTTAAGATGTATATAAGAATAATGTTGTAAATGCATTGAGAACCTTTTTACTTCCAAACGGAACTTACTTTCCGAACGTACCTCGTATTAATACGCATGCGGTTTTCTTTTCACAGTCAAAACTCACTAACAGCTTGACGGATTTTAACGTTTGAGGTGTCACTTAAAGGGATTTTTATGTAGATTTGTCAATACGTCTAAGAATTTTTAAAAAGGGCGTCACTAAAGTACAGTAAAGGACCGCAATTTCGGAACAGAGGCGCTATCCATCGACATTTTACCAAGCTCAGTTCACTTTCTTTGCAACTGAACATATGGTCATGCTTTGAAATAGTTTATACAGATAAACCACTGATTGCAGCACTTATCAGTTATTTTTCAAGAAGCGGTTTTTATTTTTACAGCTGATTGGTTTCTGGGAACGTGACAACAAATTGTATTCAATAGTTTCAGTTTTTATATTTTCATTTTCAAAGATCCAATATGTAATTTGGGAATACTGGCCTTGGTTACAACTATTAAGTGTTTTAAGTGCTTATTCAGTGCAGTTACCAGTTTACCGTTTTGCAATGTAGTTTACGATATATATATATATATATATATATATCAATACATTTCAGCATAGCGTTTTTTGTTTTTGTAGGTCAACAATTAACGATATTGTGTAAGATTGTGCAAGAAAAAGTCCAATCTTACTTATAATAAAAACAATGATTAATACCCCCGTAACACCAAACCTGCGTACTCAGCGAATTTCCAATAAAAAAATAATAATTAATCAATAATTACTAAAAAACATAAAAAGTGATATATTTATATATTTAAATAAAATTCCATCGTTTGTTATACATACTCTCTGTCAAAAATATTGAAAAATGAGTTAAAATTAAAAAGAAACATATTTCTTTAAAAAATAGACAAAACTGTTATTTTTTAGTTAAAAATCCAAAATCCTATTAAAAATACTCTTGATAAACTCATGTAATACTCTGTAGGTTTCGTTGAAACAAAGCTTCGTTGGACAACATTCTGCTGCCCTAACAATGAAATACGCGGCAAAAAAACCTGAAGCGGAGACCAATGTACTTAAAGTAGCGATTCAAAATAACTAATTGTTTGTTTTTTTTTCAAGCTGAATCCAATGGTGGAGATAATTATTTGATTACTTTAATTTTTCAATTTGAAAAATTCAAAAATACCCGTTTTTGGGGGGTAAAAGCAGCCTTTACCCCAATTTGGATATGTCGATCTGGCCGGTTTACGAACTCGTCCAAGAGAACCTAGTTTTACATGTGTGTACTAAATTTTGTTACGATCGAACGATTTTTACGAGAGCTATATCGTGCTAACAGACACTCAAAAAATGATAATTCTATTCCCCATATAAGCCCATGTTGAATTTTGAAACAAATCGTGATTTTTGCCGGTAAAAATGCATTTCCGCGATAAACTCACTTGATATCCAGAAAGTAGAATAAAAAGCTATCAATTGATATAAAAATTGATATAATTGCTGAGGTTACTCTGAACGGATAGTCTTTGTCTATTCTGTTAAAACGACAGCAATAGCTTATTTCTAACGAAATTCGCTAAAAATTTGAGTTATTTAAACAAAATCAGACTCTATTATTTATCAAAGGCTTAGTTTTATGTCGAAACCATCGTTAATATTTATTTATTTATCAACGGTGAAAGCCATTTACAAAGAGACAATACAAAAACAACAAAAAAGCATCAATACAGTATTATGAGCAACAATAAATAATGGCCTACTAAATATGGTTACCATCAAGAAAAACTTGAAAATAATGCCCAAGAACTAATTTGATGTAATAACTTAATATCATACATGCCAACCACAATCCAAAAAAAAATATATATATAACAATCAATGAATGCATAATGCATCAGATGAAAAGTGCGAAAATATTATTTTACAAGCAACCCACCAACTAACAATATACTACATAATAATAAGCATTAATACCAATCAATGAATGTACACTAACTGAATAAGTCAACAAAACATGGGAATAGAATTTTTGCATTAAAAAATCTAAAACCGAAAATCTAACAAACAAATCTAAAATATTAAGCTTGTTAATAGTAAACTTTACGAACAATGTGAAGTAAATCTAGCACTAGCAAATTCTTTATACGCTAATTTAAAAAACCGCTGATTTTAAAACGGGAGGTTTTCAAATTTTGTGAAGAATATCCTACATGAGATTCCTATGTATGAGAAATACATTTTCAAACATTAAAAAAACCTATAATTTGCTGCTCTGCATGACTCTGGCAGGAAACTTGAGAACGATTTTTGGTAGGATAATAGAAAAAAACCTGTTATGTATCCAACTTCCTTTGAATATACAGACTGCTCATCTCATTGTTAAAAAGTGAAGCTTTCTTAGCGATGCCATTTTGGCAGCCATACTTCCGTTTCCTAAAAAAAAACAAGCAAACCGGATAGCCAAGCAGATTACCGGATAGCAAACTCAATCTAGTGTAAATAAACTGAAACGGTCAAGGAATTTTAAAAATTGTGTCCTTGATTGAAAAGAACAAGGTTTGCAAGGTTAGATTTCGATAGTAACGCGGTAATTTTGCGTTTTCAATACAAACAGATTTAAAATTTATGGTAACATTTAAATGTTTTTCCTCATTGGTATTTTTTCAAACAAATCTTCCCACAATGTTTAACTTTTCAACATCACATGACCTGTCTACATTTAATTGTATGGGCAGCATATATAGTTTTTATTCCATTCATTACAATTTCAAAACGTTTTGAAATAAAGTTACAAAAAGTTAAATAGGCAGTAGGCTTTCGTTGTGCATTTTCAGAATATATATTTGTTGATTTAAAAAAATGTATTTACGAACCAAAAATCTTTTTGAATACGATATTTTCCGAATGTTAAGAGATGGCAAGAGAAGACTTTGTTAGGGTAAAAGTCTTGCGCTTTTTTGCATAGGTCCACTCGTTGTGTATAGAAAGATACCATTAGAAATATATTTTCGTCCGAATAACCAAACATGAATTGGTGTTGAACACCCCCAACTCAACCATTAAAGATGGCAGCCGCTAAATTAGCAAATTCATAAATCTACTGCGGTAGTATTCTGATCATGAAAGACTTTGTACATGCCTCGTTAACATTGGGACTATTTTAATGAGTGAAGGATGTATATATGAAAAGGTAATTATGAAATACAATTCCATGGAAAGGTATAATTCCTTTAAAATGTATTTTGAGGGGGTTGAATTGGTAAACTATTACCGAAATAATGGTCTAAAAAAGATATAAGTAAAACCAGTTTTCCGAGTTTGGCCATTTTTTCTGTAGCTTATGGATTAAAATAACCATAATGGAGCTTGAACCAGAATAAAATTAATAAAAAATAACAATAACAATCCAGGGAAATTTTGCAGAAAATTTTTACCCACTGTGGTAAAAACTAAAAAAGTGTTTCAACCGCAATCTTAAGTATATGGGGCGAAATAATATGTTTTCCTCAGTAAAAAATCTTATTATACAGTAGAAATAAACAAAATCTTACAAACGCTCAATATACAGGGTGTCCAACTTAACTGTGCCACCATTGGTACTTCAGAAACTATTGGATTTAGAGAAAACTTTAAATGGGGGACTTCACCTACTTTTTTAAGACATTTAAAAATATGAATTCCATTTTCTTCTACATGGCCGTCATTTTCCAATATGGCGGACAGCTTTGATTTTTCTTATGGAGCCCCCTGTATTTTATGGCGTATTTGGATTTAACGCTTAATTTTAAGAACTTTTCACTCATTGGCATTTTTTCCTAAACCCAATGGTTAAGGAGATATAAGCAGTTAAAGTTTGATTTTTCCCCATTTGAAATGCATTGTGTCCATTTTAACTGTGCCATCCATTGACTATGAATGGTGCCATCCCATGCAATCCTTATGGAGTACAAAATTATTCCAAATTCTTCATTTCCATGAGTAAATCTTGACTAAAAACTATTTCTATGATTGAATTTTGACTAGAAACACATTTTAAAGCACTTTAGCTAATAATTAACCCAACTGTCATCGATATACCAAGTACTGACAATAACGCAATGCATTTCTTATGGGGAAAAATCAAACTTGATCTGCTTATATCTCCTTAACCATTGGGTTTAGGAAAAAATGTCAATGAGTAAAAAGTTCTTAAAATTAAGCGTAGAATCCAAATACGCCATAAAATACAGGGTGTTCCATAAGAAAAATCAAAGTTGTCCGCCATATTGGAAAATGGCGGCCATTTAGAAGAAAATGGAATTCATATTTTTAAATGTCTTTAAAAAGTAGGCGAAGTCCCCCATTTAAAGTTTTCTCTCAATCCAATAGTTTCGGAAATACCAATGGTGGCACAGTTAAGTTGGACACCCTGTATATATTTTTACGATATTACATTAGAGGCTACACTCTGTAATTTGTCACATGTATTTATTTTAATGACATTTATTTTTCTGTATTTATTGAAACTAGATAACACGTAGCTCGAAATCGAGCAAAAATCATGTGGTAAAATAATGAATAATAATCAGCCTACTTATATACTTTTAAAGTTTAATCAAAGGGCTAACTTCATTAACAAAATTATGGCTTAACTACTGAAACTATTAAAGTTACTTTGATCTACCGCAGGAGTTTCTGCGGCAAACGTAAACAATATTTTAGGGAACACCTTCATTTCCCTATGTCCTCTTTTTCCGAAATGTATATTTAACACCGGCAAAAGATCACGCTCTGCTTACAGCAACATGTGGCTGACCGAGAGTAAACACTATGGCGCCGTGAGCAATGACTTCCTTTGTTTAGGGATTGCCGCTGCAGCTTATTGATTATTATCGCCAAAACAGATACTGTAGGGAACGGCTGTCTTTATAGGCAACATTTCCTTTGTGGCAAAAACGCGTAAATGACCTATTACTCTACCAGTCTTTTCATTCTTGAAATGCAACCCACCGCAATAAAAACATTTTTAGTTCATTGGTCTGAGGTTGGAAGGAGCATAAAATGTTACATCGGAAGGGTAATGCCAGCGGTTGCGATCGTGTTCTTTCCGACTCCTCCGACCGGTCTATCGCCGGGTTCGCCTTCTTATTATCGGTGGCACCAAATCCAAAAATAGATTTGCTCAGGTTAATATAACTTCAAAAAACACTATGAGATATCGTAAACTATATTGTAAAACTTGTAACTGCAATGTTGAAGAGCTTTAAAAACTTCATAACATAACCTTAATTACATAATAAATCTTTAAAAGAAACTTAAAACTGTTGAAAACAAACCCAAACCAGCTGTAAGAATAAAAACTGTTCTTTTCGAAAAATTAATTGTGATTCATTGCTGCAATCTGTGGTTTACCTGTAGAACTATTTCAGAGCTTGGCCATATGTTCAGTTTGTAAACAAAGTAAACTGAGCTTGCTCAAATGTCGATGAATAGCGCCTCTGTTCCGAAACTTCAGTCCTTTACTGTACTTTAGTGACGCCCTTTTTAAAAATTCTGAGACTTGTTGACAAATCTATATATTAATACGCAAGCGGTTTTCTTTTCACAGTCCAACCGCAACAACGGCTGAACCGATTTTAACGTTTGAGGTATCAAATTAAAGAGAATTTTATGTAGATTTGGTATTACGGAGTTTACTTAATCTACATAAAATTCTCTTTAATTTGATACCTCAAACGTTAAAATCGGTTCAGCCGTTGTTGCGGTTGGACTGTGAAAGGAAAACCGCTTGCGTATTAATATATAGATCCTGACAATCTTGAACAAGTGATAAAAACATACATTTTAAGAATTGATCAATATTGTTAACAAAAATAGTATTTTTTGTAAATATTTTTCATCTGATAATAACGTAATATTTATATATATATACAGAAAAAAATCGTTGTTGTTTTATTGTTTTGCCATCTAAAACAAGCTATTTTAACCTTTGCATATTTTATAAAAGGGTGTCCAACTTAACTGTGCCACCAATAAAATCTCAGAAAATATTGGATTTAGAGAAAACTTTAAATGGAGGACTTCTCCTACTTTTTTTAATACATCAAAAATATGAATTCCATTTTCTTCTAAATGGCCGCCATTTTCCAATATGGCGGACAACTTTGATTATTCTTATAGAACACCCTGTATTTTATGGAATATTTGGATTCTACCATAACCATCTCTATTAATAGAGATGGCTATGATTCTACGCTTATTCTGAAGAACTTTTTATTCTTTGACATTTTTTCCTCAACCTAATAGTTAAAGAGATAAAAGCAGAATTTCCCCCATTACTTTACTTTACTTTTCCGTGGCGTCCCATTTCTTCATTCGAAGACGGGGGACTTGTCATAGTGCCTTCTAGATGAGGGACACTGAGCCCACAGGGTGGGGTTAGGTTATGTTGGATTGAGTTGGGCACAAGCCTCCCAAAACTCATCTAATGAATAAAAACTATTGGCAATTAAAAAAGTTTTAAGTTTTAATTTAAAATTTTTAATGTCCGTGACAGATTTAAGAGAGCTTGGCAAAGCCTGGTACATTTTAATGCCTAAGTAATCGGGTCTTTTTCAAACATTGCTAGCCTATGGTACTGAGAAAAACGGTTCTTATGTCTGGTGTTATAGTTATGTTTATATTGGGAGCTACATTCTAATTCATCAATTCTATGGAGCTGAACATAATTAATACATTCAAAAATAAAAAGAGAAGGTACTGTTAAAATACTAAATTGGATAAAAAAGTTTCTACAGTGTGTTGGAGGAGCAAGTCTTGCCATAGATCTTAAGGCCTTTTTTTGCCATACAAAAGTTTTTTCCAAATGACCCTTAACAGCCCCCCAGAGCACAACTGAGTAAGAAATATGAGTTTCAAACAAGCTATGGTATACAAGTTTACTTAAGTTTGGATTGTTATATTTACTTACATTACGGATAGTAAAAAGACCTTTAGATAGTCTTTTTTCCAGACTAGCCAGTTGCTCATCCCAGGTTAGACCATCGTCCAGTCTCACCCCTAAAAACGTCACAGAATCTGTTCTCTCTAGCTTTGAATCATCAATGTACAGGTCAGGAGGGGGATCACTATTTCTTTTACGTTGGGAAGTCTGGAAACACATGTAACCAGTTTTATCTGCATTTAATTTTAGGCTGTTGTCTGTGAAATATTGAGCCAGGGAATTTACTGCTTCAAAAGAGGTGATTTCAAGAGTCTGAACGTTACTATCTTTAACTAAAAGGGTAGTGTCATCTGAAAATTGAAAAATGTCATGAAAGGTAGCTGTATTTATGTCATTTATGTAGATAAGAAAAAGAATTGGGCCAAGGATTGAGCCCTGCGGGACTCCGCAGGTGACTGGTTTTGGTGCTGATTTTATAGATCTGAGTTTATTTTTAGCCAAGTGATTTATTTCAGTGATTTGATTCCTATCTGAGAGATACGACTTAAACCAACTAAGGGCCATGTCATGAATTCCGAACTTCTGAAGTTTACTAATTAACAGCTGTAAGTTGACGCAGTCGAAGGCCTTCGACAAGTCTGCAAAACAGCCTATTGCAGTCTCTCCGGCCTCCGCTGCCTCAACACAGCTGCTAACAAAATCGATCAAAGCAAGTTTAGTAGACTTTCCCCTCCTGAAACCATACTGTTTTTGACACAGGATGCTATTACTTTCCAAAAAAGTTGTAACTTGATCACAAATTACTCTTTCAATCAACTTAGATACTGTTGATAGGAGTGAGATCGGACGATAGTTGCCAACCTGGGATTCATCGCCTTTCTTATGGATAGGCCTTACTCTAGCAGTTTTGCAGCCTCTGGGGAAAATGCCACATTCTATTGAGTTATTGATTATGAATGTTAATGGCTTGACTATTTCCTTCTGACAATATTTTAAAGCTTTCATGCTGATGTTATCTATACCAGTTGAAGTTTTTGGTTTGAAACCTGAAATTATTTTACTTAATTGTGATTCCTTTATTTTGGTGAATTTTCTCAAAGGTTCAAAGGCTCCGTTAAAGTTCATCTGTTCCTGGTCGATCCGTATAGGTCCGTCCACACCAACATTTTTTGCTATATTTACAAAGAATTCATTTAAGGTTTCTGCAATTCTATTTGGAGTTAATATCTTGTCTTGGTCAGGGCCTATGAGTGTAATATTACTACTTTGCTTGTATACGCCACACCTAAAGCCATTTATTATGTCCCAGGCTGTTTTGGACTTATTATTCGATGTTTCGATAGAATGCTTCATCCATTCAGATTTAGCTGTCTTAATGGTTAGGTGGTATCGCTCTTTGGCAGCAATAAATCTTTTCTTATCTTGGGCAAGTTTGGTCAGTCTCCATCTATTATGGCATTCAAACATATTTTCTTTGGCTCTCTTTACTACAGGGTTTACCCACTTAGCTTTAGTTTCTGTTTTCATAACTTTTTTTGTAAGAGGGCAAGCAATGTCCTGATAGAAACTAAAGGTTTCAATAAACTTATCATATTGTTCGTCTACACCATCAGCATTAAAAACGTCATTCCAAGATTCCTCACTCAATCTGATTCTAAGTTCAGTCAGGTTTTCGTTCTTAAGTTTACTTGAGAAAAAGATTGTTTGATTCTGTTTTACTTGACTTTGGACTAAGAATTCTATTGATATTGCTAGGTGGTCAGATAATAATGGTTCTATTGTTGAGCTTGTGGCGTTTCTTAGGCTTGTTAATGCATTTGAAATGCTTTGTGTCCATTTTAACTGTGCCATAAAAAAATGATGCCTATTCAAAATGATTAATTTCTATGAATGAATCTCGACTAAAAACAGCTTCTATGATTGGATCTAAACAAATTTAACAATTTTAGGCACTTTTGTTCTTTAGTATTTTTTATTTAACCCAACCATTATCGATATACCGAGTACCAACAATTACGCTATGCATTTCTCATGGGGAAAATCAAACTTTAAGGATTATATCTACTTAACTACTGGGTTTAGCAAAAAATGTCAATAAAAAGTTCTTAAAATTAAACGTAGAATCCAAATATGCTGAAATACAGGGTTTCCATAAGAAAAATCAAAGTTGTCCGCCAAATTGGATAATGGCGGCCATTTAGAAGAAAATAGAATTCATATTTTTAAATGTCTTAAAAAAGTAGGAGAAGTACCCCGTTTAAAGTTTTCTCTAAATCCAATAGTTTCCTATATATCAATGGTGGCACAGTTAAGTTGGGACCCTGTATATAATAAAAGGGCTTATGGCACGCGGCAAGAATTGAACTATAAATATATAACTAAAAACACGAAAAAAGTTAGATTCATGAATCTTTAGTACCTCCCGCCATATTGGGTCTACCCTCAGAGAAGTGCTTACTTCTCTGTGGTGAACCGTAACAACACTGCTAAATTTCCATGAAACATGCATGGCTTTGAACAGAAATTACTCGATTGCCTTTTAATTGCATTAGTATACTCCTATAACCATATATGCATAATCATATATGCTTTTTAATTGCATATATGATTCTCGATCATGCCTGTCTTATTAATATTTATTGGGGAACTGCCAGCGAAGGAAACGTTTCGAAATATGTTTGATTTATATCTAAAAATGTACATGTAGAAATAAAAACAACGAGTATTACCTCCTTTTGGTCAAATTAAAACATGTATATTGTTAATTATTTAAAATTTTTATATATATTAAAAGTTTCAACCTAACAAATCAATATTTATTTTCATTACCTTTAAACTAACACAAATCACAAATTTTGTAATTTCTGGGCGAAAAATAAAGATGTAGCAACAGTTTGATATTAACATTGTTCCAGTGGAATAAACTCCTGAAATGCGGCAGGTATTGCAGACTCTTAATAATTACATGTATTGTTGTGGTAAAAAACAGATTCAAACAATTAAAGGCAATCCTACACTTATTGCATAGAAGAATGTTAGAATTTTTCGCAACTTAGTTTATAACATACTAACTTGGCAATTGGTGACAAAAGCTTAAAAATCCATGTTACTAATTAATGTTATAAATTTTAACAGACTAGCATTGAGCTACGTTTTAGTTAAATTTTGAAAAGTTAATAATTACCCGTTGCATCGAAACTAGCAACACTGCGCTCTGTTGATCTACTTCTCGTGCAGTGTTGGATTCGGAGTATTACATATGCCCTGCTCCTACTTTTCCTCGTCATTGAATTTAATTAAAATTTAATTTTATCAACAAATTTTTTACTATCCTTTTTAAGCAGGTATACAGTTTTCACTATAACTCATACAGTAGGTATTCACTCATGACTTCACCTAATTCAGTTTCATTATAGCTGCAAATAATTTTCTTACACAGTCCTTTATTTGTCAGCCATTTGGTATTAAGAAGTAACGGTACACAATAGTAACCATTAAGTATAATGAATCGCAGCCATCGCAAGGGAGGCTGGCGGCACGTCTACGTATATGTTGGTAGCCTTGAACTAGCTATCGCCCCGCTCAGGGCTGCCACCTTTGCGCGACTGAAATTCCCCTGATTCCCTCTGTCACCGGAAATCGAGCCGCGTTTCACTTCCTGTACAATACTGGCCTTGGCTTTGGGTTACAATTCACCTGTAAATAATATTTAGGAACTATTAAAAATACGTTGTGTTTAACTTCTGTCATACTACAACTATAATTTTGCATAAATGAATTTTTTACCATAAACTATCAATTATACTTGTACATAATATATTAAGATCATCTAAAATAATGTTACCTCCTTTCTTCGTTGCAAGTCAATACTATGAAAATGTATGTTACAAAATTCTATAACGCCTATTGTTTCACGATGAGTTTTAAATAACTAAATCGACTAAATCCAAAATTTATTTACAACTAAACAATAGAATTTTATTCATAGTACGTTTTACCCGGAAAGAATATTATGAACAAACATAATATTGAACGCATAGATCACAGAGTGCAATAGTGTATTTACTTATTATTATTATTATTATTATTGGTGATGTAAAATACCCTGCTGTTTGAAACGCAGGGGACGTACCGAAAAATCACAAGGAATTTATAAAAATTGTGAGATGACTTGATGTTTACTCTTGTTAGTATTATTATCTATAGAGCATGTTATTAAAATTATAATTTTATTAGATTTTAAGGTAGCTTATTACAAATTATTTATAATTTTACTAAAAACTCAATTATTATTCTTTATTCAGGTATTTTTAGTGTATAAAAACTAGCAGAAAAATGTTAAGATTAATTGAATTAACGATTGGTAATCTTATCATCATTACCGTGTAAACTTTCTAGATTAAGTTTTGCCTATTGAACATTATTTATAATTTTATCATTACAAATTTATATATTTATTCTAAGAATGTGTATATTTCCGGGAATTTATTGTATTTATAAAATGTGTAATAAAAACAGTTGAAGTTGCCTTTGGTTAAATCATTCTTACTTAAACGTTTCAGGGTATTATATTTACAATTACATTTTATTTTTAAATTAATTATTAAGGAATTTTTTTAGATTTACCTCCTTAATTGTAATTTATTTAAATAAATACCTGTTATAGTCTTCTGCTGCAAAATTATAGGCCTACAGATGAGTAAATAAGAGGCATTACAAAGAAATTTCACTACATTTGTTGTAAAAAACTGTACTGTTATGTAAGTAAACTAAACTGAAATAAAATAATTTATTGAAAAAATCGGCAATTTAATACAAAATATACCCCCGTCGCGGCAAACCTACGAACTCTGCGAATGTCTAAAGAATTATTTTGTATATGTGAGCTTATTTAATTTATGAAAGGGAAAGTAATGTTTTGAACATTTGTAATATAATACAATTAAAAGTTGTGAGCTTATTAAAAGTACACTAGATAACACGTAGCTCGAAATCGAGCAAAAATCATATGGTAATAGAATGAAGAGTAATCAGCCTACTTGTATACTTTTAAGGTTTAATCAAAGGGCTAACTTCATAATAAAATTATGGCTTAACTACTGAAACTTTATAGTTAATTTGATCTACCGCAGGAGTTTCTCTGGTAAGCGTAAACGATTTTTTAGGGAACACCTTCATTTTCCCATGTCCTCTTTTTTCTGAAATGTAAATTTTAACACCGGCAAAAGATCACGCTCTGCTTATAGCAACATGTAGCTGACCGAGAGCAAACACAGGCGCCATGAGCAATGACTTCCTTTGTTTAGGGATTGCCGCTGCACCTTATTGATAATTATCGCCAAAACAGATATTGTAGGGAACGGCTGTCTTTATAGGCAACATTGCCTTTGTGGCAAAAACGCGTAAATGACGCACTACTCTACCAGTCTTTTCATTCTTGAAATGCAACCCACCGCAATGAAAACATTTTTAGTTCATTGGTCTGGGGTTGGAAGGAGCATCAAATGTTACATCGGGAGGGCGATGCCAGCGGTTCTTTCCTACTCCTCCGACCGGTCAATGTTAGTCTTCTTCTTATTGGTGGCATTATAAATGCACCAAATCCAAAAATAGATTTGCTCAGGTTGATATCACTTAAAAAAACACTATGGGATACCGTAAACTACATTGTAAAACTGGTAACTGCAGTGTTTAAGAGCTTTAAAAACTTCATAAAATAATCTAAATTACATAATAAATCGTTTAATAAAGAAAACTGTTGAAAACAAAGCCAAACCAGCTGTAAAAATAAAAAATGCCCTTTTCGAAACATTAATTGTGATTCATTGCTGCAATCTGTGGCTTACCTATAGAACTATTTAAGAGCTTGGCCATATGTTCAGTTTGAAAACAAAGTAACCTGAGCTTGCTCAAATGGCGATGAATAGCGCCACTGTTCCGAAACTTCAGCCCTTTACTGTACTTTAGTGACGCCCTTTTTAAAAATTCTGAGACTTGTTGACAAATCTACATAAAATTCCCTTTAATTTGATACCTCAAACGTTAAAATCGGTCCAGCCGTTATTGCGGTTGGACAGTGAAAAGAAAACCGCTTGCGTATTGATACCTCAAACGTTAAAATCGGTCCAGCCGTTATTGCGGTTGGACTGTGAAAAGAAAACCGCTTGCGTATTAATATATAGATATAAGGGAAATGATAGTAAGTACATATTAATAGGGGTTATCTATTACAGTAATACATTTTTATTATTCTTATAATTATTAGACTAATATTTTATTTTTTTTAATATAAGTGTATTCCTATTATAGTATATAAATATAAGCAAACATACAATCATTACTGTTATGTAAACGAAACTGAAATAAAATAATTTCTTTGAAAAAAATCGGCAATTTAAAACAAAATATACCCCCGTCGCGGCAAACCTGCGAACTCTGGGAATTTCTAAAGAATTATTTTTATATGTGAGCTTATTTAATTTGAAAGGGAAAGTTGTTTTGAACATTTGTAATATGTAATACAATTGAAAGCTGTGAGCTTATTAAAAGTACACATAAGCGAAATGATAGTAAGTACATATTAATAGGGGTTATCCATTACAATAATACACTTTTTATTATTCTTATAATTATTAGACTAATATTTAAAATTTTTTATATAAGTGTATTCCTATTATAGTATATAAATATAAGCAACCTCCTTCCCTCTCTTCCTATTATTATTACTAAAATGTAGTCTAATATATATTTTACCCATTCTTCACCAATAAAATCACAATTTGAATATAATGTGTCCATTTGTACTCCGGTTGGATATCAGTTAGTGCATTGGATGGTAGAGACCACATAGGGACTCAATGTACCTTTTTCTTCCTTTTCATCAACAAATTTTTATCTTTTAATCTTATTTAAGGGAGCAAACGTTTTGTCTCCCTATATATATGAAAAATGGGGCACATTTGAATATATGATATCTTCGATCTTCTCTAAGTTGTCCTGATTTCAGTCAAGCACTATATTTTCACTCCATGCCCCAAAAAACATGTGGCTTGAAATTGTTTGAAAATAATAATTTGTTCTTAGATGTTTTACTGGACATATACTAACTCGTCATTAATGGATTCCTTGCATTTGTTTATTGCTTGATAAAAATTTGTTACGTTTTTGATTTAATATCTCATCAGATGACAGAAACAACTGCACACATTTTTTCCCACTTTTCGCTCTTATATAGTGTTTCTATATACATATAATCTTTACTCAATGAGACATAGCATGTGATAACAGCTACATATGTTGCTAACTTTGTTTACATTTGGTTGTTATTATATCTCCAAAACAGCAACTCATAAAGCCAATGTTAATTTTTTTGAAATTTCAAATTCAATTTTCTTCATGTCTAAAAGACTAATATAAATCTCCATGGGATTCTGCACATCTGCAGGAAAATACAATTTTATCGGTGTGCTTAGCTTTTCGCTATGGTACCCACTGGCTGAGAAAAAAGGAGGAAAAATGCTTGTCTATTAATATAAAGATACACAAGTTGCAGAAAACCTGTTAGACAATTATTGTAAAAACGAAAAAAATTGTAAATTCATGAGCAAAAGTAAAATTTTAACCAAACAAAAGTGCCCCAAAAACAAGAAAATAAAAAAACAAAATAAAACTACCACAAAATATTTAAAAGACTATTTCTCATTTTTACTTACTACCACACAATTTATAATGACAAACGCTTGATTTAAAAGACCATTTCTCATTTTTTACTACCACAAAATTTATAATGACAAACGCTTGATTTAAAAGACTATTTCTCATTTTTTACTACCACACAATTTATAATGACAAACGCTTGATTTAAAAGACTATTTCTCATTTTTTACTACCACACAATTTATAATGACAAACGCTTGATTTAAAAGACTATTTCTCATTTTTTACTACCACACAATTTATAATGACAAACGCTTGATAAAAAGTACGACGGCGCTAAACGTGAAAACACGACAGAGCGGTATTGCGGGTTGCATAATCAAGAGCTACCAGGCGTTCCCTGTAGGCGCATGCATGCTGTATGTTCTATTGGCGATGGCGGTTTTGCGGTTTCTCATGCAACATACACGTATAAATTAAATAGAGCTCAGCTATTCGTATTATATTAGCGTTCAGTTTAATGCGAGTTTTTCTATTTTATTTATTTCCAAATATACATTTTTTATGCAACATCACTTATTTATTTTTTTGAAAATGTTCATGAATTACAACTTTCTAAAAAGAGGTAATTTAATAATATGATAGAAAATACCCCGTCCGTATATTGTGAACGATGAAATATTTCATTAATTATTCCTCAATAAAGCCATTAATTTTTTTTTCAATCAACTCAAATTTAATTCAAGCATTTTTTCGTTGAATTATACTAAACAAAATCTTTAACTTCTTTTATAATCCTAAAGTAAAAGAAATTTAATTCATTTATTTTTATTTAAATTTAATTGAATTTAATTAATCAAAGGATTCTGATTGATCTCGAACAATCTTCAGGCACAGTAAAATAGTTCATATGAGATGGTTGAAAACAAATTGAAGTCACCCCACTAAGTAGCCATAGGTTTTAAACAATGGAAAAGTAGATTTAAATTTTGAATGATGTAAAATATTCATACTGGACAAAATGTTTTAGACAATTCATACATTGTCATATTACTGAGTAAAAATAACATTTTAAAATATCAAACATCAACTGCAATTTTAGATATGTAAGGGATTTAACAAAATGTTTGTTTTGATACCTTACTGTGTAATTTTAGAGTAAGTATAATTCAATACACAAAGATAACCAACCATAAATAATCCAGTTTTCGATTTTGGGGTAATCAAGAACATACATAATCTACTAAAAATATTGTACTTGGCACTTATGTTGTGATAAATTATGTTTCTTAGTAAACCATATAAAATCATAAGGGTACAAAAATGTACCCTTTTGGCACCTTTGATACCTTTTGGCAAAAAATTGAAGATGACAAAATGTATCAAACGCCGCAGCAAGTAGCTGTATAGGTTTAGTTGAACAATAGAATGGTAGAAACTTTAACTATAAATAATTAAACTTCAGATTCAAAGTCAATGGTAGGAAGTTGTCAATGCAAGTCCAGCAAACAAAAAAGATTTTGATATCTACAGGAAGTAAACATTTCAGTCACTTTAATCTTTGCAGGTCATGAACACTAAAAGTTTACAATTCAGCGTATTTTGAGCTGCATATAAAAAGGTTTTTATAAATGTATCATAAAAGGTTAATGGTTTTTCGAATATTTGAATATTTTTAAGACTATATACAATACAATATGCAAAGAATATTTAAAAATATACTTAAAAATGATCAAACTATAAACATTTATAATGTTAAAATTGTTAATAAATTACTCAACCAAGAGTCTGGCACAGTATCTACATGAAATAATTGGTTTACTGCAAATAAAAAAGTTTTAACAAATAAAAAATTGTATTTTTATTGCTCGTGTTTTTGTGATAGTGAACGCTTGAGAATATAAGATCAGTATTGAAACGGGATCACTAAGAGAGGACAACTGTCGGGGGAGGGAGGGAAGGGGTTGGGGGAGTTGGGGGAGCAAGGGGTCCGACCCTCCTAGGGGAAGGTATATTTACAATCCGCCCAAGCCAAACCTGTCTCTTAATGTTTATTGCACATTTCTAAACTAAATATTATATGTAACTAAACGCATGACTGATATTACTATAAAATCAATAACATAATTTTAATTTGCTTAATTATGTCCTTTTTCCTAATCTAGCTAAGACGAACTCACTTATAATGTTTTGAACTTAGATACTCCGACAGACAATGAAAAATATTTGGAAAACATCTAAATTAAATTAATTGTTTTACTATTAATTTGAATATCCTATCAAAGTGAAAATTACTATGTAATGGTATTATTAGTACTATGCGTAAATTGCTAAGTAAAATAAAATATATTCTACGTGATTATTATTTACTATGTAAGTACTATGTCATTACTATGATTTTTATTTGACACTGAAACTATAAACTCTATTTTGGTTTGAATCATAATATAATATTTAAATAAGGATTCTAATCCCGGGATCCCGTGTGATTTTAGGGCATATTGGTTGTATTTCTTTTTCACTAATAAGTTGAGCTAAAACCTCACTCTAAGCTCATTTTGATAATAGTGCATAATTTTAATTTTGGGCACATATTGTGTTAAAATAAACATATAGGACCCAGTCCATCCGACAGGAATGGACCTTCCAAAACCATACTCAACATTTACCACCCGGAGATGAGAACCACAACACCTCAGAGGTGCAAATATCTCATCGCTCCTGTTCATGGCCATTGCTTTTGTTTACCTATACAGGGAGTCCCGTAAAAGTACAAAAAAGGGAATATTTTCTAACTGTCCAAAATAAAAGGGAACCAAGAATAGCTTTTCCCAAAAACGCCTTTTTACCAAAATATTCGTTATGTTGTATTTTATTTAAAACTTTTATATCTAAAACAAAACACTGAACATATTTCAATGAAACTTGGTATGAAAATAAAGGAACTATTCTTAAAAGAAATTTCATCATAACTTCTTTTTCAGTTTCAAAATGACGGTCATTCCAAATTTTCAACTTTCAAATAAAAGAAAACGGCTGATTTTACAAAATATTTTATAGAATGACTTTTTTTAGCATTTTTTTTTATCAAACACCACCAATTTGAATGAGATCGGATGAAGAATATCGGAGAAACGATGATTTTAGTTGTTCAGGTCCGGCCTACTACGACAGAAAAGGTATTGTTACCTGTGATAATCAGCTGATTTTTTCTATCACACGTGGCTCCATTGTTGGCAAACATATGATTTATTGACACCTGTCGCGTACCCTAAATGAATACAGTGTCTGTTCAATTACAAATTATCTGATAAGAAAGTGATAAAATGAATTTTTATTTCATGGGTCTGACAATATTAGAAGCCAGTCTCAACAAAAATTTATAAAGGCGCTACTTACACAGTGTCTGCGTTTTTAGAAAAAGGAAAAACTAACATTAAAAATCTTGATAAAATCCTTATGATTTAGCCTATGTAACTAATCAACTAAGTAAATAAAATAATGATTATTTTATTACTTATTGGGCCTAATTATGTCTTTACTTTTGCTCAAAAACGTTGGACAGTACCTTAGGAGTTCCTTTAAATTGTTGAAAATGACCTAATGGACTGTATAACTAAAATCATTATTTCTCCGTTATTTATGCCATCCGATATTTTTCAAATTGGAGGCGTTTGATTAAACGCTGGAATTGCTCAAAAAGTCATTCAAGACAATCTTTTGTAACATTTTCCGTTTCCTTGTGATTTTAAGTTGAAAATTTGTAACGGCCGCCATTTTGAAACGAATAAGATGTCGTGATGATTTTTTTAAAGAATAGTACCTTACCACTACGAATCAAGTTTCATTGAAATATGTTCAGTGGTTTTTTTTTTAAGATATAAATGATATAAGTAAAAATACAAAGTGGCGGATATTTTGGTGACGAGGCGTTTCTGGGAAAAGTTATTCTTGGTTCCCTTTTATTTTGAACACCTACAAAATATTCCCAAAGTTTTTGTACTTACTTACGAGACACTCTGTATAAATTAATCGCGTGTATCTTAGAAAACAATTTGACTAGCTTGGTAAGCCATTCATATAAGTTACATAAACATTTGATATAGCCTAAAATCGATGCTAGCCAATCAATGTTGGGGAATAAACAATCACAAGTATATTGTATTGATTCATGGTTAAGACTGCCAATATGGTCAATGTAAGTGATTAAAAATAACTGAGCACCCTTTTTAGGTATAGTTATTTTATCCTACATTGATATAGTGAAATAATATTCTAAAAGGTTTCTAACTTTTTCTGTTTTATTATATTTAAAATAACACTGAGCTATGTACTATTTTAAATGTTTTTCTCCTTTTCTTCCTATCTCACATTAGCAACGGTTCCATCTAGACTTATTCACCGTGACTACTATCTTTAAAGAAAAGCATCTTGCAATTTTTTGCTCTCATCTTTAGAATAGATTGTAGTAATGTTTGGAATTTTGGTAGCTGTTATTAAGTTTCAGCAGGAATTATTGATCATTTTCTTGTAAGAAAGCTGAATATTTTGACATTTTTTGTGTATGCCTAATTGAAGTTTTTATTTTACATTGTCAAAGTAAATGTCAAATGAAACACATATTCAATAGATTCAATAGTCTTGTATTTTCGCGTTCGTAAACTTGAAACAGCAACTGTATCACCCATTCTTAATAAGTATATTCGTGGCGAAACAGGGACAAATACTTGCCATCTGCAACAAGAAGCAGGAAGAAACTGAAGTTAATAAACAATTGTGTGATTCCAGACTCAGATTCCATTCTTATTCTAAGTAAATTTCATCATAAGTCTTTCAGTTAAATTGTTTTTATATTTTTAAGAAAACAATTTAATGTTTAGGGATTTTCATCAGCGGGATTGTTTTGTAGGCCTAAGAAAAAAAGGAACTAAAAATACTATTTGAGAACGGTACTTGATTGAATATGGAATAGTAATTAATGTTCACCGTTACAATAATAAAGTTTGTCTTTCGTACAATCTTTTGTTTTAATTAGTTTAAAAGGTCTCTAATTAAAGTGTAGGTCTAAGTGAGTATGAGGTACTGAGTAGGATGTAATGATCTCACAAGACGTGGAAGAATCACGACATTATTCTAGCTAAAGCAGGCTAGTGAGACTCCTGGCGGGAGTTAGGAACATAGATTGCAAATTGTAAATGGTAATTAAGGCCGAAAAAAACAAAATTTATTCAGTTTAAGTACGATAGGCCTCTATAACTGAAATCCGCTCTTGACACAAATCTGTTTACTATGGTGAGAGTGAGAGAATGAAGGATGATGTAAATTGGGTTTGTAATTTGTCCTTGACTGGTGCAAGGCGCAAGCAGACAGTGGAATTGGAAGGGATCGAAGGTCAAACGTAGCTTATGCATTATCAAGGAGCTAGGGATATTATATTGGCAGCCCACAATAATACACACGGTATTTGTGTAACCTATGTTTAAATTAATTAGGGGTGTGCGAGTACTCGAGAATCGAGCTTTTTTCGAGCCGAGTATACACTACTCGGCTCGACTCGACTTATTGCAAAATACTCGAAAGTTCGAGTCGAGTAGTTACTCCCGCCGTTTACCCGAAATCGATACGTGCGAAAGAATATTACGGCCATTTTTCACAATGTTAATCCATCTTTAACGAATATAACTGAAACCTGTGTGAATAACTCAAAGGAAATATTTTAATCATTAATTGAGTCATGTAATTGGTCACGGCTTATAATTAGTGTTTTCATTTCATTTCAAACCCCAGGTAAGCATTAAACACAAGTTAGGCTTGAAAAATATATCAAATCAAGAATTATTGTAAGTTTAAGTAAAAGGATTTCTTTCTTTTGTTTTGGTATCATTTATTTGCATATCTGCTCTTAGTTCAATAACTCTTTTAAGTTTAATTACCTCGAAATTGTAATTTGCATTTGAATAATGATAATAATTTTTTACCATTATGTAGAAACATGATGACTATTATATTATAAACTTTAAAAAAACTCGACTCGAAAAAAGCTCGAAACTCACGGGTATTTTTCAAAACTCGGCTCGGCTCGACTCAACTTCAAAAATCACTACTCGCACACCCCTAAAATTAATGTATTACAATGTTGTATTGTATGTTGATTTTTGTAATTTGGTATTATAATCTAGAATGAACTCCCTAATTAAGCTGTTTTGAGCTGTGAGGGTTGGGATGGTTAGGACTGAAATTCCAAAATTAAGATAAATTAAATAATTTAGTTTAAACAATAACATTAATACGAACTTTGTTAAAATTCAATTATAAGAAGGTATAATTCAATTATATACAAAACGCAACAGCTGTCAAGGTGACAATTTTCCCTACCAACGCGAAGTACAAAAATTAGGAATTTAGGATGCGCTATTTGATTTCACTGAAAACCAAATAACATTTTATCTTGCAATGTATATGAAGACTAAAAAATAATGTCGATGGAATGTTCCGAAACCGAAAGTCCATTTGGATTTACAAAAGCTCTTGACTGAGTTAACTTAAACCTGTTTTCATTTGTCAATATAAGCTTTGGAAGATATAGTTTGAATAGACTAAAATAGTTTTTGAAAAATATATAATTTCTTCTTTCTTTTTTTAATAAATAAATTAATTAACTGTGTAAGTGGCAGCGAGACCTGTTCAAGTTCATAATGTTGGTACACCTGCACTCACTCAGATGGGATTGAAGCAGAAGCCAGAAGTAGCTTGCCTTGCACCAATCAGACAGAGCTTGAGCCTGAAGGAAAAGAACGTCAAAACAGAAGAAAGCAGACAACATCAGCGAAGGAAGAATGTTCAGTGTTGTGTAAACTATATTTAATTTTTCTAAAAAGTGTGATTTTTCAAGTGAATGATAATTTTTTATTTTGATTTTCAAGACTGTTCAGCATTTATTGGTGCAGTGAACCTGAGTGAAAAAGTCACCGCTACCATTTAATTTACTAACCTTACTTTGAAACCCTTCAAAAATATAATTTTTACCGAGTACTCCGTTTCGAATTTAAAATAATTACCCATAAAAATTAAATTGTATTGGGTTTCATCTTCCTTAATTGTACTTTTTTAGTGCTCGCCTGGAAAGTAAAACAATTAATTGATCAAGTTAAAGTTGTCTTGAGATGTGGATATAGGCTATAGGCTACAGGAGATATAGGCTCTCAGGAATGTCCAGCTTCTCTTATTTCAGTGATTCAAATAAGTATAATTAAGATCTTTGCAAGTTAAAATGAGCTCTGCACGTTTAGTCCGCAGCACAAAAAGTAGACTCTTTATTTATATATGTGGTGTACTAGCATTTGGAATTGTGGTATACTTGTTCCATGGAAGTCAGTTGCAATTAGACGACAATCGTAAAGCCCTTGCAGCTTGCAATCAACAGACAGAATCACTATCCGCACAACTACAAGGTAAGTTATTTTCATGATTTTACATTGCTTATTGTATAACTTAAGTAAACCATGAAATATGGATTGATGCTATAGTTTTGAATCACAGGGGCTAAATAAGGTAGTTAAAGAAACCCAGGAGAGGACGTTATACTATACTATTACAGTTTTTTTTAGTCATTGAGCAGCAATTCTAGGGCCTATTCAAGTATCAATACAGGGTACTTTGGTTTGATGTAGAGGTTACCCTGATACAGCACACTGCGGCGGTTATGTTAGGTTAGGTTATCATAAATATGTTAGTAGGTAGGACTTTTATTGTTTCCTTACAGATCAAACGATCCCATATAAGTCATTCTTTCACCCAAAAAAATCCGTTGACAGGTGATGCGCGGTCAACAACCTAACCTTGGCCCATTTTTGGGAGGTTTTCCCCCCCTTAACCTCCTTCTGATGTTCTATAAGGCTGGTTTTTGAACTCATCTGAATAATTACTTCTACTACACTAAATATCATATATTTTTAAAAATATTTTAATAGCTCAAAAAAATTTAAAAAGGTGCTTAGCTCCTCTTTATTATTTTTATTATATTATTCACATTTCTATATGTATTTGAACAAATGGTGTTTATGGTATCTTGGGGCCCCAAATCAAAAAGTTATAATAGTCCCGGGCTTAGGTCTTACCATGAGACCTACTGTAATATCTTCGGTACTTTGGTATTATACACGGAGGCCACTATTTTTTGAGAGATTTTGTTTACTGGATACGAAAAATAACCATATAATTGGAAAGAACATTTGCCACATGTATGACAAGCCTTATAGAGCACGCTACGGCGGTTACACTATGTTAGATTGGGTTATCATAAATATGTTAGTAGAACTTTCCTTGTTTTGTTACCAATCGAACGATACCAGATGAGTCATACCTTGATCAGGTGATGCGCGACCTTGACGTACTTGGAAGGGATTTGGCGGGCAAAAGTATGACTCATCTGGTATCGTTAGACTCATAACGAAACGAGTAAAGTCCTGCTAACGTATTTATGATAACCCAACCTACTATAACCGCCGCAGCGCGCTACATAAGGGTGGCCTCCGTACCAAAGTATCATGTAAGGGGAATTTGCTGAAATTGGTTTACCACGGAGACCTCATGCAGTATGATAACCAATTCGTTTGGCGTTATCTGATGATGGTGACAATGACAATGAAGTCATGATTATGGCAATATTGGGCAGACGATAGTTTGTTTCATTAATGCCATGTGCACCATATTTCAGATCATCCAGATTTTTCCCTATCGAATCATTTTCCTTCCACATGAACGTTCACCTCACTTTTTTCTAGCTGTATGTTAAACTTGAAAATCATAATGATGAACTGTAGGCTATCAAAGAAAAAATTCCATTTGTCATATTCATCTCTCTACGGCAAGGTTAAATTTGTTAAGACAGTTGAGAAAAGCCTATATAAATAAGATTTATATAATTGTTTGCTTTTTAAAATTCCCTAGGCTTAATAATTTATGCCATTGGAATACCGTAACTTCAAGAACCGTACTGTGCTATACCATTTGGTAATTTAACTTTGTTTTGTTACAGTCATATTTGAATACAAATTAAGATTAGAGAAGTCATTGCAGAAAGAAAAGACTGAACATAAACAGACTAAAGAAGAATGTCAAAACAGATCGAAACAAGAGAAAGAAGCTAGGGAAAGAGATTTGGTGGAAGCAGCCAATAAATACAGCGCACTTCAGCAAAGCACAAAACTGTTACAGGTTTGTACACTCAGTAGGCTACCTGTTATAAATATCTAGTATAAATTTGTGTATTTTCATAGCTAAGAAAGTTTTTATAGATAGGCTGCCACAAAAGAATCTGATAGGAATATTATTCCTGCAAGCCCCACAAAGCAGTTCAAATCTGTTGTCGTGGGCACCAAATAGGGCTTGTGAGTGACTGCGCTGCAGGTGAAATTCTTGTTTATTATTTGTTTGGGTTGTTAATATAATTGTATCATCATATGTTATAGTAAGCACTAATTTACACATAAATGGCCCTAAAAAACATAAACAAAGTTTTGATAGTTAAACAAAGCCATGTCTTTTAGGGCCGGTTTCGGAGCTCGGGGATATCTTAATCCCGGAGTTAGTTAACCCGTGGACTAAGATAGTCTTAGCATGAAAAATCGGATTTCGGAGCTCGGGGATAAGTTTCTTAACTCTCAGGTTATCTCAATGTGAGGATAATTTTATCTTTGGACTTATGCAAGGAGTTACCGAGGTATTTTGGGGAATTTTCGTATTTAGGTAGTGGTGGGTACTGTGTGCAGACGCATTTTACTTGTTCTTTCTTCTCTTCTCGATTGAATTCGGCTCTTGCTGTGTTCAGGTTATGCCTCCCGAATTAACTCTCGGGTTAAAGATATTCTTGGAGTTAGTTATCCTTGAGCTCCGAAACCCGATTTCTACAGTTCGAGGATAAAAACCGGTTCAAACTGGTATTTAGTCTGAGGACAAAGATAACCCCGAACTCTGAAACCGGCCCTTAGTCATTTCAGCTGAGGTTTAGCAGACAATCTGATGAGTTTACAGTTTTTGCTGCCTGCCTTACTTCGTGCACTCTTTACTTTTTCTGACATTTAGGGCCAAGAGCAGTTCTTTAAAAAAAATCATAAAGAATGATTAGTAAACACAACATATTAGCTTAGTCTTTATTTCTTCTTTTAGGAATGTAAAAAATAAACTCCTTAACATAGCTCAGTAATGTGTGGTGACATTTTTTCAATCCTAAATTTATAATTTTGAAGTTTCTAAAGGTCTTTACACCATTATGCTGATTTTATTGTTGATTATGATTCAACACAGTCATCCCTTAACATTTTTAAAAATTTAGTTTGAATTTCTGCAACTAACTGTTCGTTAACCCTCGAGCGGGCGCATGCGGAGTTTTCCTCCGCACGTGTTCTTTTTATTAAAATAAATAGTATAATGGGTGTCGGCAGTCGTGTCTGACTCCATACCTCAAGCGCCTCTTGGCAGGAATCCCCTAAGCTATTGTACCTTCCCACACCCCTTTTTTTTGTAGGGGGGATTTGGGAGCCTGGGTTTCCCCACCCCACTGAGGGTAAAAAATCCTGTGAGGGTACTTCAGCCATTATTTTGTCTTTTTGTACGGCTTCCAGAAAGGAAAGGAAGCTTCCCTTTCATCATCCCTTAGACTCACAGCCTTTAGTAGATTAATGCAAGGGAAGCAAAAGGAAAAAAGAATAGTTAGATGGAGTAGGTTTGGCCAAGCTTAGACTGGGTGGGCGAAGATTTACCTTTTATCCAATGGATGAAGGAACAGGGCCTCAAGGGATCAGGCGGCCCTCATCTTGGTCGCAAGAACACCCAATACACCCCGCCCACCCTGCCGTCAAGTCCAGCCTCCCCTGATGGGGAACTGAAGTTGTTCATAGAAAGACAGCTACAACACTGCCTCCAATTGTGACAACTTCCGTTACTGTACCCAGTATTGGTACCTAATCTAGCAAAAGCCAGTAAGGATTCCACTCCAGGTTCCCACACCCCCTTGGTACCTTGTTATTTGCAATTCAGTGATGCTGTGTCAGTTTGTGGAGCACCCTCTCCCGTAACACAGACAATGTTACCTATTCCATACTAGAAAATTACTATGTTCAATTGAATTATTACAACTATTAAGTTGAACAATTAATTGTATTAACGATGAAATGTGATTCCTAATGAAGTTTGTCGACATTTAAATACAATATTTAGTAATAGAACAAGTAAAATGGGTTAAATTTGTGCAATTTAATGTTGCGGAGTAAAAGTATGCATGTGCCTGCTGCCGTTTTACCGGTGAAGCGCCCGCTCAAGGGTTAAAAAGATAACAATGCTCTTATTTAATTAGTCAATACGATCAAATTGACAATGTATTCTCAAATTATAACACAATCATGAATATTGGTTGATGTCAGTTGGTTAATAATTAATATGTTGAATTTGATACAGTTTTTTAACACCTCATCACATTTATTTTCTTTTTATACCTGGATTTTTAAAACTGGAAGTCACCAGGACAAAGTGGAATGTTTTATACAATTAACTTATTTTGTTTGAAGTAGACTTGTGTTTCCGTTTATCTTGTATAATGCCTTTGTTCACTATCCAAAAAGAAACAAATGTACGAAATGGCTTAGAAACACATGATTATACTACAAACAAAGTTCATTGTCAAAGATAATCCACCTTGTCTCGACAGCTTCTAGTTAAAAAAGTCTAACTAGTTAATTATTAAGTAGTTTAATACCCAAGAAAATATATTCAGCAAAATCAAATTGCCCTTATAATCTTTGTCCTTTGGAAAGATAACAATCTTTGTTACTATAATTTTCTTCTTAAGCTTTTCATTAATCTAAAGTCCACTCACTAATAAATGGCAAGTAGTAGGTTTAGTATACAGTTAAATTAATTTTCTCTGGATTGTGTTTTGGCCCAGTTAGGAGAATTTTTGAGTAAAAGTATCTCCATTCTATCAAATGTGGCTGACTCATCCCTTAGTCGGGATCAATAATTAATTGCCCCATGGACAAATAACAGTTGGGTTGTTATGAAATTTCACAAAACTTTCCTAACACTATTCTCCAGATCAGTCGGAAAACTTCACAGTGTAAAGTTACCTTTGATGGA
Source organism: Flexamia atlantica (assembly GCA_035578135.1). Taxonomy (NCBI): domain Eukaryota; kingdom Metazoa; phylum Arthropoda; class Insecta; order Hemiptera; family Cicadellidae; genus Flexamia; species Flexamia atlantica. Next base: position 10,356,927 of record JAQJVK010000011.1, read on the forward strand.
AATCTATTTAGCTATGTATGTTGTAACTTTGGAAGCTACTCTGTACATGTCTTATCTTCGGTTGGGATAAACAGTTTTAAATTTTGTCTGACGAGATTGAAAATTTTTTTGTGTAATTTTTATTTCTCCCAACCTACTAATTCTGTTCTTTTTGATCAACTTTTTTATTATCAGATTATGGAGAGGATTTTGCATCGTGCTGTTAAAGATCCATGATATAATGACAATAAAACTTCTTGAACTGTAAACAAATTTAAAATAGGTGTCAAAATGAATCAGCAATTAATATTTTTTAACTCTATATGGTGCCAATTACAAACTGAATATTTTCTGTTAATTTTAAGTATTAAGTAATAACCCTTTCTTATTTCCCATAAACTAATTTTCCTCTGTCAATGTATAGGCAATGTTCATGAAATTCCACTCGTTATATGATGGAGATCCAAAAATCGAAGCACTTTTAGTTTGTCGTAATATTTTTTCTAGAATTTTATGCTCTATCACTTGACTTTGCCCTAGATTCCTTAGCAATTTTGGCAACAATTTAGAGTGAAAAATACCCAGCGCTTCTTAAATGTTATGAATACTTGCTGAACACTGAAAGATTTAAATAATTAAATACGGTACTTGCTTATGTAAGGGATGATCCTTTCTAAAAATAGGTTGAAAAGAATGACAAATCAAATTCTCTGAAATGTTTTACGTAAAACTTGAAAAAAAGGTGGAGGGGCTGATTGGTTGACAATTTGTGTTTAGAATTAAGATTTTCTAATTTTAAATATTATTTTAAATTAATGAATTTGTTCTTTTAAATTATTCAGAGCAAGCAGAAAGATTTAGAAGATGAAAACAACAACCTACGACAGAAGAATCTCAAACTTCTTGAGGATATGGAGATCCAGAAGAAGCAATTCAATGCCAAACTGAGCGAGGAGCAGCAGCTGAGGGTTGCCAAGGAAAAGGCAATTGAGAATGTCAAGGTAAATTAACAGAGACACACAAACTTCTAAGTTTTAGTTTAAAGATATTTGTAAAAGACGATGTTGTTGTATTTGAAGGTTATGGAGGTTATGGGTTTAGAAATCTTATGGCCATTCACTATGAAACTTAGTATATAGGCCCATATGTAAAATTTCTCTGAGAAGGTTTTTAAGCCATTCAATCTCTACTAACTCAATTGGGTAACTCCCCAGAGGCCTAAAATGGTACCCATTAAGCCATGCACCTTTCACCTTATGCAAAGCTATTGTTTACATGATAGCTAATGACATGTTTACTTGGTAATGTTTGGAAAATAGTCAAAGTCATGATAACATCTGAAATGTTCAGCTTGTAGTTATCTCAAATTAATAGAAATTTAAATTTTAATTTGCCAAATTTCTATTCTGATGAATAATTTAGAAAAAGGTTGTGTTTATACTCAATCTCTTTTTGATAGTTACCACTTTAAAGCTATAAAGAGAATTTGAAAGAAAAGAAAAGTGATTTTGCAAATTACATGTCTGCTTTCCACAAGGTGTGTGGATGTGAATTTTTCCCTTTCCCAGCTTTTTACTGTGATTTTAGAGTTTTCAATTTCTTAATCATAACTTATATCACCTTAAAATCCGGCAGGGAAATGGAAGGATTTTAGTTATTACCTCTTCCCCATCAAACCTAAGGGGAAAAGTGGTATTTTTTTTAAACCCAATAGAGAATTGGAAGGATTTTAATTATTACCTCTTCCCCATAAAACTGATTATAAGGGGAAAATGATATTTATCACTTAAAATCCCAATATAGAATTGGTAGGATTTTAATTATTGCCTCCTTCCCCTAAACCGATTATAAGGGGAAAAGTGATTTTTATTATTTTAAATTCCAACAGGGAATTGGTAGGATTTTAATTATTACCTCCTCCCCATAAAACTGATTACAAGGAAAAAAGTGGTATTTATCCCTTTAAAACCCAATAGAGAATTGGAAGGATTTTAACTATTACTTCCTTTCCAAAAAACTAGTTATAAGGGAAAAGTGGTTTTGATAATCATATTCCTCCCTTCCTCTTTGTCATTGTGTATGGGTGTTAAAAAATATTATGGAATAAAACAAATTAGGCTAAATAAAATAGATTTACAGTGAAGTTTTATGTTATATCGATACAATCTTTATCCATCCAGTAACTATTAAAGCTTTTATTTTATTTTGGCTTTCAGACTAGAAATTTGGAACTGGAAGTAAAATATAATAAGTTGCTGGAAGAATTCGACCAGATGAAGAAAGATAAATCTCCAGACTGGAATAGGGTTTCAACTCTGGAAAAGGCCAAAGTTCAGTTGGAGAGAGAGTTGGAGGCAACCAAGGTGAGTCACTGATCATCTGTTTGATCATCAGCTGACATTGTCTGGCATGAGATCAGCTGTTCAAACCTTAACCTTACTATTGGTTGTCCTCTCAACAATTGTCGTAGAAATTTGAAGGTGTTTTGGAAAAATAAACTTTTCAGGATTTCAATCCAATACACCTTTAGTGATTTTTGTTAATTAGAAATATATAGATATCTTTCCAGTTATTTTTTTACAAAGGAGAATATTGATAAACATTTTAAAAAAACAGTAAACTGTTTTTAACCTGTTAAGAACTTCAATAGAAAAGAAACATTTTGCTAGAATTTATATTCAACATGTTTTATAAATTGGCTGAAACTGGCCAATTAATTGTTAATGTAATATAGGTTGAGTAACTGTATAAAAAAGTTAATTGTTGGGTGTTGGTAAGATTTGAGATTAAAATTATGTTTTTTTCTTGTCTATTCTGTCCATGACACTTTACATAAAATTTATTTCTTCTGACAGCTGTTCAACGAAAAAAGACATAAACCAAAAGACAAAAACGTTTTATTGCCGCAGGCCTAACAACTGTGTTTATCTGATCATCTGATGGTGAAGTAGGATTTCATTATCAGTTAGATAACAGATAATGATTGTCTGCCTCTGCCACTACATTGTTTCACAAGCAACAATGTAGTGTTACTGTATAATTACAGTTACTAATAAATAATTAAGTTCTAATGTGGTGTTTTTGATTCTATTTTGTAATGTAGGGTTGAAAAAAAGTTGCAGTTAAAAAGCTTAGCAAAACTTTATGCGATCAATAGTTTTTACAACTTTTGAAACAAAAAAATTACATTAAATAGACTGTACTGAGTGTGTTCAATCAAATAAGTTTAAACGTCAAAATGCTTTATTTAAATTAATTAATCGTTAAAAATGAACCATTTTAACTTAACACAGATAAAATTGAAAAGTGAATCAATTTTATTAAAATCAATTCCCTCACTTGAGACCAGTAACTTTCTTTTTGTTTTAAAACATATTCTTAGCCAGATCTAAAAGTCTGATTACATAAAAAAGTGTATTAAAAGTCGTAATTTTAACATGGGGCCATATGTTTTGCTACATTGGCCACGGAATTTCAACAAATTATTTAACCCCTTAAGCGCCGAGTAAATAGCCCCCGCGGTTTTCAGTAGCACGCAGTTTAAATTACACGATCAATACGAAAACGCTGGTTTCGTCTCAACACGACGAGCGTGATAGTGCAGAACTCGTGGTGTGGACGTAGTTCCAGAAAAATCCACCAGAGTGCAACATCAAATGGTCTGCAACTCGTCAAGGTCAACTGTACAGCCTTAGCAGGGGAAGAACCTAGCTGAACAGTTGTACCAACATAAATCGGCTGAGAACGTCAAATCCGAGTAAACTCGGACGTGGCGGTCAACGAAGCGAGGGTGACGCACGAGATATGTCGTGTGTGGCGGAGCGCGTGCAGAATACTACCACGAGTTAACTCGTGCGCGGCGGTTAAGGAGTTAAATCCAAACAAAACTAATAGAGCTGCCCAGTCATATGTTTTATGAAATCAGAAAAGATAAGAAGTAGACAGATTAAAACTAGGAAACATAACTAACTACCCAGCCAGGTAAAGTCCATCAGATACTTTCATATTTGCAGTCATTTACAAAAAGAAAAACCCCCTGTGATGATATTTATTTTTTCCTCAGAACAAGCTAGACAACTGCCTGTCAGGGGACAAACCGCAAGTTACCGATAGGAGGGTGAGTGTAGCCGGCGTCGGGGACAACCAGTCGGGGGTGGAGCCTCCCAAGGTAAGGTCGAACCTCTTAAATAAATATTTATTTATATTTTTACGTACTTACAATTGGCTAAAAATACCCAGTGGTAAATGAAAAGTGGCACCTCATTGTCAAGGGTGATGGTAAGAATGAGGGCACACTGGGTACAAAACATATAGAATTCACACAATTGCTTTTGCAGTAAAAAAGGAATACTCTTTTAAAATTTTAGGGAAGGAAGAGAGAAAAACCACCATTTCCATTAGCTGATGAAAATCCTTATCAAGGATATTGTTTTTGCTTTATTTTGCATAGCCTACTAAATCATTATGCAAGGGCTATCCATAATGTGAAGTCCGCTCATGCTTAGTGCGAACAGTACTCTCAGGGATAGCGATGTAATTTACACATCAGCATTTACAGATTCAGGATAAATTGAGTTTGCTTTCGGGTTTTTTGAAAAAAAAGGTGTACCTTGCATTTAATGGATTTTCTCCCGAGGGTCTAACGATTTGAGGTTATGTTTAATTGTCTTGCGGCAGTTCGATGACCTGCCTCACAATGTTAGAAGTGTATTGAGTCACTGCACATGCTGATGTGTAAGTTATGGCACGACCAAGGCTTCTTCCCAAGCTTTGCCTGAGGGGAGGTTACTTTCTTTACGGCGCTCATAAGTAATGATAAAAAGCAGAGTGTACCTAAAAGGTGAATAAAAATGAAAAATAAAACTCCACCACTGACCTACTGAAGGTTTTAAAAGTGAAAACTTTGGGGAGGCCTCTAGATATATTTAAATATTCAGACAATCTATGAACCACATACATTTTTGGATTTCTTTTTTTGATACGAAAACATTTCTGTTGCAGTACGTCTTTGTCAACAAAGTAGGAAACAATTCAACCACCCCTGTTATCAACCCGGAAGCGGTGATTGACCATGATGGCTCTTCACCGAAACCCTCTCTCACCAAGGTGATTAAAGTAGCTAATCAAAATTAATGGAAAATTTACAATATTTAGGACTGCCAGGTATTTAGAATCTCAAGAAAACAGTTCAGAATTACTTTTTTTGGCGTATTTTAACATAGGTATCATGAATCAGATTTGGCATAGGTATAATGTACTTTGGCTTCTTTGCTAGCCTTAAAATTGAGGAGAAAATTACATGGTTGCAAAAAGCTCCCGCCCATTATGTTTAGACTTTCTTTTAATTATAAAAAATACTTCTGTTATTACATTTTCCAATTACAAATTTTCATAGACTTTCTCCTATAATGTATCTTAATATAAATAATGATTGTTCAACACTGTTATAAGGCAGTGTTTTCTTTGTTATAATCAGGTAACATGATTTTTGCTACAAAATGTTCCTTTGTTAAATAAACTTTTTTGTTTCCAATAGAAACAGTATTTTACTTGTTGTCTTTTATTTTACAGAGCACCAAGTCAACTTCAGCAAATGTGGGTGGCAGTAAAAATCCTTCACAGGTATATTTATTTCTAATATAAATATATAAATTTATTCTTCTTTTTTATTTAGATTTTTGATAAGAAAGGCACTTTTATTTCTGCCGTAAAAAATGTTGGATTCAGTTATGTAGCTGTTTGAAATACTGACACTTCTAATAAACCAAAATAATCTCATTTTTACTTAATAGAGACTTTAGGTGATCATCATGTAGGTTTGTTGCTTTAAGACTTCAAAATTTCAAGTTTAGATTTTTGTTATTGAAGGGGTTTTAATTAGTAAAATTTTTAAGATATTCTTTATTCCTTAGTCTTCAAAAGTTATTATAATAATATATTAAGTTGTTTTAGCACTATGAACAGAAGTGCAGATTACAAGATTTAATAACTTATTTGAGTTTATTAAGTCCCTTAGCAATGCTTATTGAGACAAAATTAAGTTTATATATATTTTTGGAGGGTTATAACTGTCATCTGTTCATTCGTCCATTATATTAAAATCTACAACACCATACAATCTTGCACTCAATAGACTCCCTGTATAATTTGTTTTTGTGACCTGCCCACCAGGCCCTAGATAGCTCTCTAAGTTGTTATGATTGCCTTTCTTTCTTGGTGAAGAACAAACTTTTTTTCCAAATTTGTAACACCATCTGTTACAACTTTAGACACAACTCTTAAGTCAGTTGTACAGTTCACACGTTATATCTCTGGCTATGGCTGAGTCAGCTGATTGTGAGGTGCGGGGGGATGGGGGTACTTTTCTTAAAGCATTTTCTAAAGCACCGCTGCTTGTCAAATGTTGTGTTTACCAATATCAAATGTTAAAAAAATATCACATGACACGTTTAGTAGCCGGCCATAGCCGGAGATATAATGTACGAACTTTACCTAAACAAAACACAACATTTTTTGAAAAGCTCACATTTTTTCTGCTATAAAACTTTACAACAAATTACTCATCACATTAAATCAGAGCTAGAAGTAACCACATTAAGGAAAAAATTAATTTCTAAAGAATTTTACAGTGTCAGAGAGTACATTTCTGGTATTGCTCCTTAGTTCAGGGATTTTATATTTTTTTTTGTTATTATTGTATTAATTTAAATTTATTTTAATATGTTATGTAGCTTAACCTCTAAGTCCACGCCCGCCTATACGCGGGATACCCAAACCCCGCCGCTGGTCCACGCCTGCGTATATGCGGGATCGTGGCCTTCATTCAAACTTGGTGCTCTTTCCGCCATGGCAGAAGTTGGAATGCTTCGTTTTACTTCAGTTACATTCGGGAATAGTCAGGCTGTCTCTGGGATATTTTGTTTTGCGTATTAGCAGTCTGCATCACTGAAATTCTACAAGTTGCTTTGTTGACAGCTGGCCCGTGTTTGCAAACATTGCGCAATGGCGGATTGAAAACTTTTGAGTGACCGTGAAAGTAGCGAATACTCTGAAATAGATTCAGATAGTGAAAGCGACGATGAAATAGATCGCGGAAATTGTGAGTTGAGTTAGTTAGTGAATACTGCAAGGTAATTCTTAAAAAATAACGTGGACTGGGGTTGACAGGGGTCCCAAATTACTTGGACTTTAAGAGGTTAATGTCGATTTGTCCATGCTATTGTACATAGTCCATGACAATTAAGTATTCTTATTCTTATCCTATCCCCCAGGAGCAGGCCGCCCCGCTGCAACAGCCGAACCAAGCGGACGTGGAGGGAGAGGGGGAGATGAACCGGCAGATCCCGATGCCGCAGAACCTGGCGGCGCCGCAGCCGCAGCCGCAGTCGCCGGAGAACACGGTGATCAAGCGGCCGGAGAGCGCGGCCGTGGCAGCGGCCCGGGACCGCGCGGAGGACCGCGGCGGCGAGGTCGGGGCCGTTGGGCCGATGAATCCCGTCCAGGAGCAGGCCGCGCCGCCGCTGCAGGTCCGTGAATGATTTATTTCATCAATATGTATCTGTGGTGAACATTTTGATCCATCACCTAACTCTACCTAACTTGTTATATTGTGATATGTTGGTGTATAAATTGTGATATTGTTACCGTACATCATACTACACACAAACATCTGTTTTCTGTGCCTCATTCTTGGCTGGAAAGTTTTGCATTACAGAAAAAAATAGAAAATCTGTGGTGTACATGGAGTAGAGGAGCACATTGATCCATCACTTAACTTTTATATTATTCATAATAATACACAGAAACATGGATTTTCTATGTGTCACTCTTGGCCAGAAAGTTACTCTTTGCCGATAACTGCAAATTAACCGTGCAGTGAACAGGAAATTTGCTGTGCACTTGGAAACAGAAATAACTTAAGTAAACAATCAGCTGAATGCAGCAATTTGACATTTAATGCATGTTTTTAAGTTACTCTTCAGAGGAATGTAGTGGCAGCACTGGTAGCAGTAGCAGATGTTAATCGTAGGTTAGGTTTGAAGGATTGAGAAACTTAGTGGTTGATACCAAGAATACGTTATAATTAAAAAATATTATTTTTCTCTGAGTAGTATGATGTAAGCGACACACCCAGTAAGTTTTACCATATTCGCATGAAAATCTCTCACTAGCCTCTGGCTTGTGTGGGAACTATCTTTCTCGTCCGGTAAAACAGTAGTTACTGCTCTAGTAACGTAACATACTATTTCAGTACATGTGGTCTATTGGGATTGAGGTTTGAGTAATTTATTCGTACTTTAACTCAGTCTTTCAGTTCTTTCATTGTGCAATAATATTTTCCTCTTAACTGCTTGTTCTTCTGTGAAACAAAATGTAAGTTTATTCATGAAGTAAGTACTATGTGTTAGTTATTTTACTGAAATATTACATCCACATTATGTTAGATCCACAACATGATATCATGTAAACTCATATGCTACCTTATGAATGTTAAAGTTAAATTTTCAAACCAAGTAAATTTGTAAGTGTAGCCCAAATCAAATGACATGGCCCAGGCAGTTTATGACCCAATGCTAAAATTAATTATTGTTAGTCTTATTGCCAGACTTGGCCATACCATTTGATTTGACCTATAGTTTTTATCATCAGTTGAAAAATAAAGGCTTGATTTTTAAAGAGTAGTAGCGTTTTAAGGAAATTAGTTTTTAGTATTTAAACTTGATTTACAGACTTATCTGACTTATTTTAAAATATATTTACAGTTCAAAAAGATCTAACCAAAGTTTGATTGAAATATTTTAAATTCGATTAATTTCTAAGCATCGCTAACAACAATGTTGTGTCCGTCCAGGCCCAGAGCCGAGCACGGCTGGAGGCGGCTCGCAACAAGGTGCTGAACGCGATCCAGTGGGAGGAGGAGGGGCCGCAGAACATGCGCGACGGTGCCCACGAGGAGGGCGAGGACGAGGCGCCCCTGCCGCACCACCCCTGGCGGCTGTGAGTCACTCGTAACTCATACTCTCACAGTCCTGTCATACTCTCATATCATTGTATCCGAGACTATCACACATTCATAACTCATAAAAATGTCAACATACTCCTAACTGGTATTCTCATCCACTCGTAACTGATACTCTCAAACAGGGTGTTTCAGAACTCGATTAACTTTCAGTTTGTCAGCTCTAAATATTATCCAAAAATAACAAAGAAATTGGCTTGGATTTATTTAAATCTGATCATAAATTATTTCTAGTTTTTCTGCAGCTTATTATGTTTTCAGAGGGGACGAAGGTGATAAAGTCTTACCGAAGCACATAAACCATGACTATCAAGGAGGGGAATACGACAAGGACACTAATCAAGAAGAAGAAGGTTAGTCTTCAGTTTTTCATCTGACTTCTAACAAAAAAATATTTTAACAATAATAAACTATTATCTTAACGGAGAGTTGGTTAAGCAAAGGACTAACTCCTGTCTTTTGCCAGTTGGTCTAGGACCAGAAACAGCTGGGCTCCATATTTTATTTGCCATACATTTAGTAACTTGTAAACAGGAATCTGTGGGTATTTGATCTATCATCCTGATAGTAACAAGGATTCTAGCGTATATATTATGCTACGATAACTGAACTTTTTAAATAACTTCTTGGCTGGCATAATACAAGTTGCTCTATAAACTGGATATAAATAAAGACTCTTACAACACTGGAAATATGTTTACTCTTATACTGCATTCACATACAAGCGGCAAGTAATTGTAAAAGATGGAAAATGGTGATCCATTTTGATTGTTCCCTCCTGACATCATCAGACCCAATGAAATACTAGCAGGTTTAATATGGCAGCCTTCCAATTGGTGGTAACCAATAAGATGGAAGGCTACCATCTTGAACCTGTCAGTCTCTCATTGGGCCTGATGATGATTGGTGTGACTAATTGAAATTGATCTCCATTTTCCATTTTTTTATATGTATTTACCATCTTGTATGTGAGTGCAGTATAAGTGTAAATATATTTCAAGTGTTATAAGACCTCTTTTCTTTAGATCCAGGGAATTTTTTTGTAATTTTAATTCTATTTTCTCCTTGAGTAATTATTTGTTTCCCTTTTTTAGATTGTAGTTAATTTATTCATATTGATATGCCTCCAAAACTGTTGTAAGAATTAAAAACTGGAGGTTTAATGTAGTTAATTTATTTTCTTCAAGACTTTGTACAGCCTATATATATTTATCGTCCAACCAGTGAATGAAAAAGAATTTAAATTGAACTTCCTTGGTGTGTATGTAAACACTACCCCACTCTCTGACCTTTGGTCTGGTGGGGCCCAACTTCCAACTATGTATGCATTTATTCAATTTTGAACCATCTGGAAGTAGATAATCTTGAATCTTAACCACATCTCAGCACACTGGATTAATAAACATATTGAAAAATAATGCCTACTATGCAAATAAGATACTCAATATTTGCCAGAATAAGTCAATCTCCCTGATGAAATAAAAAAATAATGATGTTTATTTTCTTTTCTCATTAACAGCTCATCTGACAGATTTGTGACATTCACTTAATTTAAGATTAACTGTGTAGTGGATAATAAAAACAGTAGAAAATATCATTAAGATTATTAAGAAATTGCTTATCTCACTTTAAACAGTAATTTCTATCTCTCTCACACAAGTTTTTAATATTTGGGATTTTCACACCCCAACCATGGATTTTTACTCATCATTTAGAAGCAGCTTACTCTTGAGATGGCAGTGTTTGCAATAAAAGTTAATTGCAGTTGATGTCAAAAGCTATGATGTATTATATGTGGATTCCCGGTTCCACAACCATCAGGCAATACACTTTTACTTTAACTTTCGGAAGACTAATGAAAACTAAATATTTTTCAGAAATCTACCCAGAGAAATCGTTTATGAGACATAGAGAACAGTCATAATTCAGTTAAGTTGTTTGTTGATCATTCCAATGTGTGTTTTCCAAATTACATCACTGTCAAATAACTTACTAACATACCATAAAATATATTTAACATGCCTCTTTGAGCAATAAAAGGTATATACTCTGATGATAATAAAATAATACACTTATAATTGGTGTTACGTTAAATGAATCCTTGCTTTTATATTTAATGGAAAATTTAAAAATAAGTGGGTGTATTTATGAACAATTTAAATTTTATCTTAAGTTTTGCAAAGCATCACGTTTATGCTTAAAAAAAAATTTCCCATTTTGAGTTACACACCACACAAACCATCGATTTTATATGAAAAAAATATCAGGAAAAGATAGCACCACAAAAGTAGCATTAGAAAAAATTGTAATGTGATGTGGATTCAAAATAAAAACACAGAGATCAGTGCTTTGAGAGATTCTGTCTGTACTCTACCACTCCTCATTCATTCTGAATTATATCTTGGGCCAAGTGTTTCATTCAGTATCACGAATATAGGAGTTAGGGGTGGTATTTTGTTGTATGAATGATTTTATCAGGTTATACAATGTACTTGTACTAATAGATTTGTATCATGTACAATAAGGGTTTTCTAAAAATAAACGAGGCTGTGTAAATAATTAGTTACAATACCTGCTTCTAGTAATCCATTTGTTGCAGACGCAACTAGTTTCACCTCCTACGTATGAAGGTATATGAGGTTGTCTAAGTGTGCATCATGTACAAAAAGGGTTTGTGAGGATATACAATGCTGTATAACTTTGTATCATGTACAATGAGGGTTTTCTGAGGGTATACGATGTATAATTTTGTATCATGCACAGTAAGGGTTTTATGAGGATATACAAGCTTGTGTAACTTTGTATCATGTAAAAAAGGATTTTCTGAGGATGTAAGAGGTTGTATAAGTCTGTATCATATACAATAAAGGTTTTATGAGGATGTATGAGGTTGTATAAGTTTATATCATGTACAATAAGGGTTTTATGAGGGTATACTAGGTTGTATAAGTTACATCATGGACAATAAGGGTTTCCTGAGGATATCAAGTTCGGCTGTATAAGTTTCATCATATACAAATAGGGTTTTATGACGATATACGAGGCTGTATTATGTACAATAAGGGTTTATGAGGATGTACGAGGTTGAATGAGTCTGTATCGTGTGTGCTGTGACAGAGGATGAGGAGGGGGAACAGATGGACTACCTGGGACCGGATGCGGCGCTCAAGCCGCCCAAACCTCCCGTCAATAGGTTCGCGCAGGCAAGTCTCTCCGGAGTTCCTCTGCATGCCCACTAACTGCCCCCTCCCCCCCTTCCCTCCACCGCCTCTGCCTGTGCGGTGTACAGAACTGGATTATAAGTTGTTGATTTACAGGGCTCGTAGAAGATGATAGTGTGGTTTATTCTATGAGGGCTTTGTTGATGATTTTTCAACTCTAGAACACTTTTTAATCTGAAGATTGATATCATGATAACAGTAATGTCTATTAAATTAATTACCTCGTTCAGTCCTTGTTAATCGTATGATAACATATGTTTCAGTTCTCAGAAGTACGTGTAGTTGAGGAAAAATAGGGTTTTACCCTGAAAAAATTGCTATAAGGGAGTTTTCATTCAGAATTCAGCGGTAGCCTCATTCATTCATCAGATAGCCTCTGGGTTGGATGGGTCACAGAGCACCATTGGGGTGTTCTGTGACCAATCCAAAGCTTTTGATTCCGTATCACTTGAGATCCTTATTAATAAACTGAAATATTACAATTTTTTAGACCTGACATTGTCTTGGATAAAATCATACATTTCTGAATGTCATCAACGGACTGTTGTACTTAAAAATAATTTAAAATTCACTTCTGATTGGGAAAATATTCAACTTGGGGTCCCTCAAGGCTCTATATTAGGACCATTACTTTTTCTAATTTATTCAAATGATTTACCATGTAACGTTTTATCCAAAGTTATCATGTACTCAGATGATACAACAGGTATTTTGAAAGCAACTTCACCTCAGGAAATGCAAGCCTTTTTCAAACAATTGGTTTCTGAGTTTGAAGACTGGTTTTCAGCTAATGGTTTAAAATTGAATCACTCCAAAACTCAAGTTTTAACCTTTAATACTATTCAAAGTAAGAATCAATTTAATTACAACTTGGACTTTAAAAATGAAACTGTAAAAAGTAGTAAATCAGTAAATTTTTTGGGAATAGAGGTGGACTCAAATTTGAATTGGAAAATTTTTATAGACAAAATTGTTAAGAAACTCAATTCTTTATGTTTTCAAATGAGAATTTTAAGAAATATAATTGATGAGAAATCTAAATTAATGGTTTATCATGGATTGTTTTCATCAATTGTTCAGTATGGGATTGAGTTCTGGGGACCGGTTTCAGATTCAGTTAAAATTTTCAAAATTCAGAAAAAGTACCTACGAATAATGACTTTCACCTGTCAGAGAAATTCATGTAAACCACTATTCCGGGATTTAAATATTTTAATAATTCCATGTCTTTACATAAAAAAATGCCTTTTATTTGTTAAAAATAATTTTGATAATTTTACTGAAGAACAATTTATTCATAAATATGAAACAAGACATAAAAGTGATTTTCAGTATCCAAGACATCGTCTAGAAAAAACGCCACACTATATGGGCCAAAAGCTTTTTAACAAACTTCCAAATTACCTAAAGGAAATAATTTTGGACTCAACCTTCAAAAGCAGACTGGAAGAATTTCTTTTGCTAAAAGCTTATTATTCTTTGGAAGAGTTTTTAAATAATAAATTTTAAATGACAAATTCAGTTTTTGAATATTGTAACACATAAAAATTTTATAAAATTTATTAAAGTACCAAGTTCTATTTTATTTTTTATCTTTAAGCAACACTCTTGTCTGTTAGTTTGATTAATTTTTAATATAGTTAGATATAATCTGTTGACTATGTCGTCTGTTATTTTTAGCTGTGCTAGACTCAAACGTTTAACGACAATAAAGTGATTGTGATTTGATTTGATTTGATTTCTGCGTTTTTCTGTCATATTTTATGTGCTGATTAACATACTAAAAGTTTACCAAAGTTTGACCACTGGAAGTGCCTCATTTTCAAGATGGCGTCCAAGAAGGTGACAGTAGCATTAAAGATATAGGAAACAAATGCCATAGGTGATGTATAAATGAATCTGGTGTCATAATACCACGGCCGATAATTAAAGGGAGGTATGAACTTCAGTTTTTATAGGTTAAAAAAAATCGGCCGCCATCTTGGTCCGCCATATTGGATGAAGTAATTATTTTCAAATGTAAACAAACATAGTGTTGTGACACATCATTTCAAACTAGATTTTTACGCTGTTTACAATGCCGAAATCCGTTTTTGAAAATCTTGACTCGTTTTCAAGATATACCCAAAAAAAGATTATTCCCTATATAATTCTTATGGATGTTTCGAGCTTTGAATATTTTTTGGGATTTTTTTGGACTATTTTCCTTATAGCTCCGAATGTAATCAAAGTACGTTGTTCGTTCTAGTCTTAAAATATTCGGTATTATTTTGGCTTCCATATAAGCAACTTATCAGTTGATTCAGATTCATTAGGGATGAGCTATGAAACCTTTTTTAACCATGAGATAAGATTTTTCTAAAATGATGCTGTCAATAAAGGATTATAACTCAGGTCAGACCTGTCCGATTTTCATGATCAATAGTTCAAATGAAAGCCAATAAATCACCAACTTATTTAAGACCTTAAAAAGGATTGTGTCTGTTGAAGGACTTTAGATTATGAGTCCTTACTTAAGGACAAAACTCTAAAATAATTACATTTTAATTTGAATAAAGGATTATTACTCTTCTTAGAACTGACTGATTTTCAAGATCAATAAGTCAAAAGAAAGCCCTTAGTTTACCGTTTAATTTGAGACTTTAATGAAGATTATGTCTCAACTTAGAGCGTGAGATATATGTCTTCAACTGAAGATTGAATGCTAAAAACGTTAAATTTTATGTTAAATAAAATAATATACCTTGGCTTAAAATTGTCCTATTTTTATTATCAATAGCTCAAATGAAAGCTTATATTTTACTGATCAGATTAAGACCAGAAAGAAGTTTATATCTTATTTAGAATCTGAGATTTACAATTTTTACTGAATATTGAATTTAGAATAATCACATTTTATGGTTAACTAGCAGTTGCCCGTGGCTTCGCTCACGATAAAAATTGTAACTCCCTGCTGACTAAATGAATATAGGGCCACATACTGAGTTTATGATTACACAAATAAGGTACAAAAACGAATGATTACTTTAAGTTAACTAACTAAACTAAATCTAACTTTTATATGGTACATATAATCAAAATAATCAATTAACAAAACAACCATAAAACCATTATGAAAGTAACAAAATTGTAAATCAGCTGTATCCGTATGTGAAGCTTGAACCATCTGCTTGTTGAATGAACATTGAAAACTAAACAAAAGATCATCCATTCCATTTACTAAGGAGAACTTATAAACTTCGACCTCGCCAAGACCCCTTAAAAGTTTGAATTTAAAAAAAAACGTTCTTAGCGGATGCTTACGCCGTAAAGAACGTCCATGCAAAGGTCCAAGGTTGTAAGACAAGTGGTTTGGGCTGTGCAGTGATAGGTCAGTGGTATTGGACAAATGTAAAGAAGGTAAACTTTCATTAATCAAAAAGATGTTTTCAGGAATCTGCAAAGACCGCTTGTCTGCTGCGACTGGAGTAATTCTATTACTACCCCCCGCAGAAGGTATTTCTATTTGGCCTCCCTGTACTATAGCCCTACATGCGGGCAGATTCAGCGCCCCGCCGACAAAGCCCTCAAGTGTGTCACTGCCCTAGGAAAGCTTACGCCCAATATCGTCAGATATGCTCGCATGTATGGTATTGAGTGGCACTTAGGCAGGATATAAATACCCCGTCGCAGCAGACCAAGTGTACAGTTTTCTGTTTCATGAAAGTATATGTACGTAAAACATAGAATTTTCCCTTGATTTAATGTCAAAAAAAGTTCTAGGGTTTTTAGGGTCTATCTTGAACGAAAAAATACCCCCGTTACAGCAGACCTCCAGACCTTATTTTATTTCTTCCATAAGAATAACATAGGGAATGAGTATGCAGGTCTGCTGCAACAGACATACAGACATTTTGTGGTTTTAAAACAATATCATGTGAATCTGAACCATAAAAGCCACATATACCAAGTTTTATTAAGGTGTGTTGAGTAGTAACCGAGATATAGAATTTTTCTTATTTCCCATGAGGATAAAATAGGGACAATGTGCTGTGTTTTTCGCTTTAAATATCGTTCAAATGGTGTTTTTTGCTTCTGGGAGCCCCAAAGTGAAAAGTTATTATGGCCTCGGGCTTAGGTCTTGCCATGAGACCTATGGTAACAGTTTATTCCTTTAAGGAAATTCGTTAATTCCGTCAATGAAATTCGCTAAAAGACGAAAGCAAAGTCTTTTTCTAATGATGTACATAAAATAAATGGTTTAAATTAGCTCTTTCAATAACAGCTGTTACAGGGAAGAAAGGTCTTTAAATTATCTCTAGTCAGTGATTTATTTTATGTTCTATTCCTGACAGCTGATTTGACATACTACTTTTTTTTGCTTTTTACATCTGTTTAGATATAAAAAGTTCATCAATTATTTTGTATTCTGCCACAACTTAAACTTGGTCGAGATAAAATAAAATCGTGTTTTAGGATTTTGCAGTTTGATTTCAAAAGTACTTGTGATTTAATAAATTGCCTAAAAATATCAAACATTTTATACTTGATGAGTAGATTCCATGAGCAAATACGAAAACTAACGATGGATTAAATGCTACTTTTATATAGTACATAAAAAATAAATATTATAAACCAAAACATAAAACTGAATGAAATCATTCAACATCTGTAACGACGAATCCATCAGTGAAGGTAACTACCATCTGCTTGGAACTCTGAAAATGTAAACAAAACATCATCATCATCCCCTTTAAATATTATGGGGAAACTTGGTTGAAATCAAATAAAACTCGGTTTTTAGAAGCTTGCTATTTAATTTAAAAAAGACGTACGCTAGTTTTAAGTCGTCTAAAGCCTTCTCATATGTGCATACTACACAGGAAAAAAGTTTCAGCCATAACAGTACTCTAGTTTTTGCGTGAAAAGCGGTCTAAAGTGTGATGTTGAGCGTTACCAACACACATCGTGACATAAATTGAAAAAAGGCTTGATTCAGATTCTCTGACCTTCAAAACGCAAAAATAACCGAAAATTTCATAATTCTAAGCAATGTACAGACAAAACTCTAATTTTATTTATATAGATAAAGGTATCACAACTCATCCCTAATGAATCTGAATCAATTAATTGATAAGTTGCTTATAAGGAAGCCAAAATACTACCGAATATTTTAAGACTAGAACGAACAACGTACTTTGATTACATCCGGAGCTATAAGGAATATAGTCCAAAAAAATCCCAAAAAATATTCCAAGCTCGAAATGTCCATAAGGATTATATAGGGAATAATCTTTGTTTGGGTATATCTTGAAAACGAGTCAAGATTTTCAAAAACGGATTTCAGCATTATCCGAAATCAAAGTTTACAAATAACTTGATTTTGGATTACTTAATTGTAAACCTAGTTTGAAAATCTAGTTTGAAATGATGTGTCACAACACAATGTTTTCATTTGAAAATAATTACTTCATCCAATATGGCGGATCCAAGATGGCGGCCGATTTTTTTAACCTACAAAAACTGAAGTTCATACCTCCCTTCAATTATCGGCAGTGGTATTATGACACCAGATTCATTTATACATCACCTATGGCATTTGTTTCCTATATCTTTAATGCTATTGTCACCTTCTTGGACGCCATCTTGAAAATGAGGCACTTCCAAAGTCAAACTTTGGTAAACTTTTAGTATGTTAATCAGCATATAAAATATGACAGAAAAATGCAGAAATCTCCCTTATAGGAATTTCTTCAGGGTTAGGTGTTTTTTTTAATCTCTTTCCCTGACTAGTAACTACATCAATTTTGTAATAGACTCCATGATTTGTCAAATATGTTTTATACAGAACTTATCATAGTACAAAATAAATGAAATGTAATAAAATCGATGTTAAACTATCCATAATTTAAGGTTTCTGACAAAGGAGTACTTTATAAAAAATATTAATGTATTTGAATTCTTAGTTCTGAATAAGTTCTGAGAAATGAAACATATGTCACCAAGGATTGGATGATGTCATGTAATTTATTTATCTTTGATACATTCTAATCCATTGTCAATGTGAAAAGTAAAACTTAATTTTGATTATTCACTTAATTTTACAGATTTTGATGTGAATTTTTATGGTTCATAAGTCCTATCTGCTTCTAAAATCACTAAACAATTAGTGACTTTTTGTCTGCTTTGGGTGGGAAAAATTATGCAAAGTAAAAATCTTTTAAGATTATCAGTCACAAACTTTTTAGCCTTATTTTGATCCTGCTTAAATATATGAAAGACTAATCATTTGTAAGAAATGCATGTTAAATCTTTTTGTATAATTTGGGAACTTAAGGCTATTTATTGTTGTCGCTTAGTTCTGGAAAAAATACCATTAAAATAATCCAGTAAATATTTATTTGTATACATTTTTATTTTCCAGTTCTGAACACCTTCTCTTGAGCCTTTCATGTTCATCATGTCTGGCACCTTGTTTTGGTTTTCCTTATTCTTATTCTAGTTTTCCAGAATGTCTCTGTATTCAAACCCACCACTTAGTGTTTGGTAAATTCCTTGTAGTGTCGTTTTTCTACTTTGCTCTACTATTTTTTCTGTTTCTACTAATTTTTTTTCGATGTCAAGGTTTAGGAAACCATGCCTTGATACCCGAACTGACTAAAATAAACCCATCTGGAAGTACTAAGAACTGAGGAAGGTAAAGGAGAATTTTTTGGGGAATTTGTTATAACCTGCATCCTGTTGTTAGATTGATGTTGCTTGCATGATAAAGGGATAGATACATGGTACTGGCTGTTTCTTGTTGTGTTTGATGCTTTTTTACTTATCGTTTGGGTTTATTTGACAACGTATTTAGTAATGTTTGGTAGTAGTGTCTATGCATAAAATTTGGGTAAACAGGTTTTGTCCTAAATTTGGATGGTTTTTTTTTTTTTTTTTTTTTGAAAGAGTTGTTTAAACTGGAGTTTTAGTTGCATTTAAAGTATTTTTTTACCTATGTATCAAAAGAAAGTCTTAATAGCTAGGGTTTGAAGACTTTATTAACATATGTTCAAAAGTTGATGTATCCAGTTCATAACTTTTACCTCTTCGTTTTGATATCTTACCTCAAGAGTCAGATATACAGAATCTGAGCAATCTATTAGATGTCTGGTAACACAATTGGCACCGAGTAAACAATCTGATGCAATACCTTATATAAAACATAGGATCTCTGGCTGAATACGAACTGCTCCCCCTTAGCAGGTAGAAACCATGGTGTAAATAAAAAAGTTGGGCTCCAGAAACTAGCGGACCCACCAGTTTGACTGCAGAACTAAAACCGTACACAAAATATTTTAATTGAGTTGTATTAACTTGTTTGTATTGTAGTTGTCTTAAGCGCTAGTTGCATGAACCCAACTACGTCACATCAGCTGACCCTGCACACACTTTTCTTTTTTCCTTACACCATGGTAGAAACAGTGGTATACGAATTGCTCCCCCAAGCTGTGTTGGAATACTTATTAACATTTCTAGACATGACTGTATTCTTTCAAAGCACTCATCATGCCAAGTGAAGTCTGCTGCATAAATTTTATATATATTCACGTAACACGAGGTTCATAATTGATCTTATCAAATCGCGTAATACATTGTATGAAAGTGATGTGTTTCAACATATGTTGAATAACTTATGCAAAATCTAAATTCAACCATAAAAATGATGTCACTAATCAATCAAAGAAAATCAATACTGAACTAATTTACGGAAACCTAAAGTCATATCACATTAATAACTTTAATTTTCTTCGAAATTCCAAGTTAGGGATTCAATGCAAACGTTTGCAATCCAGTTATAGCACCTATGTTTGAAATGTAACTAGGTTAAGGACATGTTAGAAAAATGAAAACCCCTTTTCAAACAGGAAATATTTTATTGTTTTAATTTGAACAAAATAAAAATGTTGCACTCCATATTTACCTACATGTGGATAAAGTTTGTCACATACACACTAATTTTACTTCCTGTATCGCTTGGTTGCAACTGCGAGGAACTGTTTTTGAGGAATTATAGCGTTGGAATAATTGGTTGTTTGTTTCGATAGTACACCCCTTATCGCAACAAAGCCATGGCAGTTATTTGTACCATATAACCTCAATCAACCGTCACTCTTTTAACCGTCACTCTCTGTTATCTGTCATCTATTCTGTACTTTTAATGTGTCGTAATGGACGCCGTAAAAACATCGAACATGTATAATTTACCGTATAGCAGTTCTGTTTAAAGTTTGTGTAGTTGAAATTTAATAGGAAATTGTATTATCCACTTAAATAAAGTACAATTTCTTCCAAAATTTTATAAATCTACATTTACTGAACAGGTTTATAATGAAATTTCTGTTATCCGTCTATTCTCCTAACTACTACACTCTCGGTCCCAAGGGCGACGGTTAACAGAGATTCCACTGTACTTATAATGGTACAGTCATGTCTAGAAACATGGGCAAGCATTCCAGCATGGCAGGGGAGCATCTTCATATTTCACTCACAAGCACCCAAGTAAGAGAAGTCCGTAACCACCTGAATCTCTCCCTCACATTTAGGATTTTAAATAATTGCATCATTTGCCTAGATTTTACATTAGACAACGAAGCAAAATGAATAAATTCAAAATGTTTTTATTTACCAACCAACCAATCGACTAAAGTAACTTAAGCACGGAGGAAGGATCGGCTATTGTTTTAATTGTGCAGTATGATGATGATATCTGGAGAGTAGTGGAAAACTAAAACTTTTAAAGATTGAAGACGTTCAGTGCTCATGTTTAAACTTAATGTGTCTTAAATAAAAATATCTGGATGATTAATCTGAAATTTAATTGAAAAATATTTTAGCCAAAATAAAAAATGAGACAATGAGTTTTTGAGTAGTTGTGGTAAAAAATTTAGGAGTAAACTGACTGATATTTTCTATTCAATGTTCAGTTTCATTGTTAATCTCAATTTCATTAGATTGTTAGATTGTTGTTTCTACAACATTTTATAACTTTTGTTGTCGTTTATATAGGTAAATCAAAACTTTATCAGGGAAGCTAAATTTAGGATAAAAAATCATCTTCATATTCTGTATTCTATTCAGTGGGATTACTGTTGTTTGTTGAAGTATAAGCAGGAAGAAACCAATGCTAAAATTAGTCATATGTTAAAGGTAGCGTAAGGTTTATGTTTACAAATAAATGAAATTGGTGATCTGATCATTACATAAAAATCTAAAAAAGGAGGGTATCTAATCACTTGGTGTTCAAGTTTATAATATACTAATATTAAATGTTAATGGCAAATTAATGACGTGAAATGAAAGCTGGCACTAGCCAAACCTGTTAGTCATTAAAATAACTACCTGGGTAGGTCACCATTTCAAGTAATGTATAATGTAAATTTATGAAAGTTGATTGGCCAAGTGATAGAGCCTTTGTAATAGCACTACAGTAGAGTCCCACAAACCCGGACTAATGTGGACCGAATGGTGTCCGGGTTTGTGAAATTTCCGAGTTATCGGGAAATGAGTAAAAATAAGGAAAAATAAGACTAGTTTCTGTTATTTCTATAAGAAATCATTTATTTATTGCATAGTAAGAAATACAAAAACTACATTATCAGTTACAAAAAACTTAAAGAAAAACCAAAACTGTTTTATATGTGTCAAACCGTGCTCTGGCACTGAATCTCAGTGCACTTTATTGCTCTGGCAGGCTTTCCGAGTTATCCAGAATTCCGGGTTATCGAAGTCCAGGTTTGCGGGACTCTACTGCATAATGATGCTTGTACCTTGTATCATTATCACTATAATTACTTTTAATACATCATTGTATTTTTGTCATTGAGGTCCATTTTAACATCATCCACCATTGGGTGTGTTGGGATGCATTAAGGCAAATAAAGTTGCATCAATCATGTTCAAATTTTAAGTTTTTTTTCAAAATTTTGTATTTAGCTAAAGAAATGGTTTTTAAAAGTTTTAATTGATTTAGTACTGAATTGTTTTTCTCTACATTTAAACAAGAGTAAAATTAACTCGCAATACACCATTCATAACTGTTTTCTTAAAATTAAAACGTGAACGACAGTTCATAATATTGGCCAGGTTTATTTCTTTTTCAGGCAATAAAAGTTTTACTTTGAAAATATTTCTTTGTAACAGAAGAAATCAATCTGTTTCCTCTACCAAAAAAAACATATTAAATATTTTTTTTTAGTTTATATTTTTCTTAATTTATTTTGATTCCATTCTTGGTAAGTAACTTAAATAATAAATCACTATTAAAGAACTTATTGTTTGCTTTCTGGTGTGATGGTTAACTACAAAAGATTCTGGCTAACACATTTTGTGGGAGGTAAGAATGCATCAAACTTATTCCGGTATTCTAGCGAGTCATTCAGTTGATCGCAGCTGTAAGCATGTTGCAAATCGGGGCCAACTTCTGAGTCATCAATTTGATTGTATGAAATGATCTCATTATTTGGTGATTCAAAATTTTATTTTCAGCTCAAATGCTTTCTCTAGTAAAACCTTTTTACTTTAAAACAAATTCTGGTGAAAAATAATTGCTTATTGTTGAAAAGATTTTCCTTTGCTGCCTTGGTATGTAGTTGGTAAATTTTTTTTCTTAGCCATCTTGTGCCATCGATGCTATGAAGAGACTCATTTGAGCTGAATTATGTTATTTCTTTAATTTTGCGGCTTATTTTTCAATTCCAATTTTTCTTTTACCAACATTAATTGCCTGAGGAATGAAGCATCATTAAATTATTTAGTGATTTTTTAGATGGCTCTTCCTTGAAATATTATGTAATCTATAATTACTTAAAAGAAATTTTAACACAGAAATTATGGGCGTAAAGCAAATCGCAAAATGATGGGAGAGGACTCAAATTGAAAGTATAATCCCAGGGGGGAAAAATATGGGATTTTCTTTGAACTTATTATAAAATGGGATATTACGGAATATATCTGCCATTGGAATCTAAAAATGTCTGCTTGTTTACATTAAAATATGTGATGTCATTGCCTAATTCAAAACCGTGTGCTAGATATTAACATATGGTAGATCTGAATGCAAGTTTAATATAAAGGTATTTTATACTATAATAATAACTTTTAATTAATATTTTTTCCCCTTTATGATTAGGAATTTTTAGCCCCTCATGCCACTAGTGATAATAATATTTAATTTACACCATTTTATGCAAACGTCTAAATTTTAAGGTAATCTTGATTAAACAATATTTCAGGAGGAAGATAATAGAATTAGCCCCATTAATAAACTTATTCAAACATGTAAATTTGGCTCATACCATACAATTGTCTTGTCTTCTTGTCA
This sequence comes from Flexamia atlantica, assembly GCA_035578135.1. Classification (NCBI taxonomy): domain Eukaryota; kingdom Metazoa; phylum Arthropoda; class Insecta; order Hemiptera; family Cicadellidae; genus Flexamia; species Flexamia atlantica. The sequence goes on from JAQJVK010000011.1 coordinate 10,380,487, forward strand.
TTCGATTTCTTCTCGTTACAGAGAATATGGCAAAAATGTCACTAACTTATTAAAATTATTGCGGGTGTAAATCTAAAATAAATTCCCTTTGAATTCAGTTTTTTAATGAGTTTGGTTATTTTTACAGTTCAATCATAACCCAGCAGCAGGAGGAGGGGGAATAATGCTGAACCCGAAGTGAGAAACATCAGTGTGGGCGTTTACAAAAGGCCATAGTGTATATTTGTGAATAAACTCAGTTTTTTTACTTTTATTTTAATAGACTTTGTAAAAATGTAATTTCACTTCTGCATGTATTAGTATTGATAGTATTGTTGGAGTATGGTGTATGTATATAGAGTAAAAATGTGACATCTTCTTTTATTATAAATCTAACTTTTTTTTGTGGAAATCTATATGGAGGATATTTTTGATTGGCGTGCAATATTCTTTTTAACTTTAAACTATAAATTCACATGGTTTAAGGGTGGTCAGGTTAAAAAAAATCAAAATAATTTCCATTAAAAATTTATCGATTCACTTTTAAGATGATAACGGACACACATGTTTTTGGGCTAATCAAAAATTAAAAATAAAAAATAAAAAAAATATCAAAAATATCATTCAATAATTTAATTATTTGTTTTATTTTTATCCTTGAACGGAATACCTCTCTGCGTTGTGTTAGTAATCAATAGAGCTTTGTCTATTGATCCTTGACTATTTCTAATTCAGAAACCTTAAACAGTGCTCAATTACAGACTTCCTGTTTTATTCATAAATTTTTGGTGTGTTTTTTGTATGACCCTTTTAAAAAAAAAACTTAGGGGGATTTAGTCATGAGGATTGGTATAAAAATAAATGTGACCAATTGGTAATTATTTCCAGTTTTGCTCGCCCTGCAGACCTCAGGGCGAGCAGGCACAAAAAGAATGATCATTTGGCAGTTAACATCCTTAACGAGATTTGAGTAATTTGTCAGTTTAGCTTAGATTGCAGTTTCACCACTTTTTCAAGATAGACCAACAACGCCTCTTGAGGCCTCTTGTTCCTCTTGCACATTTCAACTGTATAACTACTTTTTTTAAGACTTGTTTTTTATAACTCCCTAATTTTGAAATTGATGGAACAGATAACTTGTAAATGAATAATTAAAATGTTTAGTGAATTAAATTTTTTCTTAACTAAAGTATTATTAACCCTTGAGGGGGCGCTTCACCGGCAAAATGCGAGCGGGCGCATGCGGAGTTTTACTCCGCAACACTAGATTGCACAAATTTTACCCATTTTACTTGTTTTATAACGAAATATTGTATTTAATTGCTGACAAACTTCATTAGGAATCACATTTCATCGTCGATTCAATTAATTGTTCAACTTAATATGTGAAATATTTCAATTAAACATAGTAAGTTATTTTCTAGTATGAAATATGTATTAATTATTATTTACATTTTTGGACTTTTCCTTTCGTTTCTTTTTTTCGAAAGCAAAAGGAAAAGTTTAAAAAATTAATAATAATTACAAATTCATTTCTATTATGAATTTTAAAAATAGGTATCAGTGTCTGTGTAACGGGAGAGAGCGCACCACAAACTGAGACGGCATCTCTGAATTGCATATGACGTGGTACCAAGGGGGGGGGGGGTGGGGGGTAAAAATAGCTTTAGGAAATTCCTGGAATGAGGGGCATAAAGTACGGAGCCGGACACGACCGCAGACACCCATTATGTCTGTTTATTTTAATATAAAAATCGTGTGCGGAGGAAAACTCCGCGTGTGCCCGCTCGAGGGTTAAGAGATAAATTGAAGCTATAACAGTTGATATGTTACTTGAAGCTTTTTCGAATCGAGTTTTTTTAAAGATTATAATATTATAGTCATCGTGTTTCTACATAAACATTAAGCAAAAATTATTATTATTAACCAAATAGGCTGCAAATTTACAATTTTAAGGTGATTCAACTTAAAAGAGTTAATGAATTGAGAGCAGATTAGATATATTTTTCAAGCCTAACTTGTCTAGGCTGGGTTTTGAAATGAAATGGAAACACAGCCCTTCTATACCTGACTCAATACAGGATTGAAATATTTCCTTTGTGTTAATACACAGGTACAATTCTATTCATGTAATTGTCAACAAAAAATTGAGTTTGTTATTTATTTGGTGTAGTTTCTAAAATGTAACAAAAATTACATCTTAGTAGAAGAAGGAATAATAAATAACCACAGAGAAGAAAAAAGACAGAGGACGCATCTAATGTTTAGCTAAATATGTGTCGAGCAGTGCCGTAGAGTGGGTGCGAGGGGTAGGGGGGCGCCCGGAAGTCTATTGTCTCCCTGTTGTTTGACTTCCTGTGTGTTACGCAGTTACCCGAAACACTACTGCCATATGAATGCGACCTCTGCTTACTTCTTCTCTGAGAAATAACCTCAAACTGTAGAAAAGATAGAGTGATATAAAAATTAATGTTAATTTAATAACTCAAAAGAACTCTCTAATTAAAGTATAACATACGAGGTTTCAGCTATGTTTATTAAAAAGGGATTGATTTTATGAAAAATTTGAACTTCCAAGTATTTTGCAATAGGTCAAGTTGAGTCGTGTATACTTGGCTCGAAAAAGCTTGATTCTCAAGTACTCGCACACCCCTATTAAAAAACAATACAATTTTTTATATGATAATAATTTTCTTGTAACTAAAAAATTTTTAGTGATGTATATTTTAAAATCTATTTTATTTTTGTATAAAATTTTAATAAATTGCTATCATCAATATTAAATAAAAAATAATTTAGTCATTTAAGAGTTAAATTTCAATGTAACATAACAATTTTAAATTGCTTTATATTGTTTTTTTTAAATATTATATTTTACCAATGGAAATCTCTTTATTGGCATATCATTACAAGCGTGAGAGTAGTTATTCATCTGGTTTATTGGGTTAAATTTATTGTTAAATACAATATTGTGTATCTATATATAGTAAGCAATCCAATAAGTCAAATCAAAACAATAACAATACTTTTACCGGTTTAGTAATTAGTATTAAACTGATCGTTATTTTTGTAATTGCCTGCTGTCATTAAACATTAATTTGTTATGTACATGTTTTTCTTTCACCTAACACACATCTAAATGTTAAGGACTTTAAAAAAATCATAACTGTAATAATAAGTATAGCAGTAAAAAAACAGATATATTATCTTAAAAATAGACATATAAGTATGAAACTGTTGATTTGTTGATTTATACAATTTGGTGGTAACTCCTTGAGAGAATGTTGACTGTACTACTCAATATGTATTCTCTCTAGGGTTAATGTGATATGGATATGAATAACTCAAATTGAATATGACCGAAGAACGAGAGCCAAGACCCAGTGTAGTTGACCTTTAAATAATGGAGAGGCTACAGTTGGAGTACAGATCCAGCACTATACAACAATTGAAAACTATGGTAAATGGCAATAAGGAGCAAGTTGGAGAAAATTCAAATAAAAACAATAAACACTTTATTTACTGAAAATAAAAGCAATCACAGTGAAATAAACTTATCACATTTTTTCTTACTTGTAAAAAGTATTCAGTCTTAGAACCAGTCTTCAAGAAAAGTTTCCTATTTTTCATATAAAAATTACAAAGCAAATTACAAACTTAACATCAAATTATTGTGTGACAATAGCTGAGGTCATAAATCTAAGTACTTAAAACATAATTTAGTTCCTTTGCTTATTATATGTTTGATGGAGGTTGAGTCCTCCAACAAAAGTAATCAGTAAATGATATGAATCAATAAAGAAAAGGATTAAAAGTAAGTTTATTTGAATTTAATAAAAATGTTAAGAAAGAACCTTGAAGTTAAACTTTCTTAAAGTTAAAATTAACTAACATTAACAAATCCTGATTGAAAAAATTAATATCTTCAACCAAAATTTTGAAGCAAATACTGTCTGCATTAAAACATTTATGTTAGATAGTTGAACCTGTCAAGCTATTTAATTATGTCATTTTTAAATAAAATCTTAGCTGTAAAAAAAGTGTTCATCACATAATTGTCTGACATGTGCTATCTATTTTGTAATCATCGACAAAATCTGAGTAATTTTTTTTATTAAATGGAAAATGACTAGATAAGAAATTATCAGAGATAATATTAAAACGTGTCATAAAATTAAACCAAAACAAGAAATTAAAAACGAAAATCAAGCAAATAAGGTAAGTAAGGCTGCAATCCATTAGTGAACTGAAAATAAAACTTTCATAGAACTGAACTAAAACTTAACAAACAACTCTAACAAATATTAAAATCACACCCCAAAATTCTTCAAAAGAATGTACTTGACTATATTACACAAGGTAACTTATTTTGTCTTGATAGTTTCTATCAGTGAACTGTAAAAAGCTATACATTTTTACATGAGAAATAATTGTTAAACCTAGAACAAGCCATAACGGCTCTTCTTACATAAAAATTGGTAACTTATTCAGACTTGGTTTGTTCGGTCAATTGTTTGTGATTTCTTTGTAAATGAGTTTTCATGTTGCTCTTCTGTGAAAACTCCTTGTAACAGATGGGACAGATAAATGGTTTTTCACCTGTGTGTGTTCGTTCATGGGTCTTTAAATTTACCTTAGTATAGAAAGCTTTCGGGCAATACATACAAACAAAAGCTTTAACACCGGAATGAATGAGAGAGTGAGCTCTTAAGCCAGTTGAGGAAAACCTCTTTTGGCATACTGGACAGCTGGACTTCTTTGGGCTTTCACCCCTATGCTTCATCATATGTGTTTTCAAACTCGAGCTTTTCTTCCACGATTTGTCACAAAGTTGACAAACGTAAGGGCGCTCGCCTGTATGTACTAGGAAATGCTTCTTTAAGGAACCAGTGTCACGAAAGAACTTTTTACACAACTCGCAAGAAAATGGTTTCACATCCGAGTGGCAATTCTTGTGATTTTTCAAATTAGAAAGAGAATGGCAGACTTTGTTACAAACCTCACATACAAAATCATAATTTCCATTATGTATATTGATATGTTTTCCCAAGTAGTGTTTACTGACAAAAGACCGATCACACAAGTCGCATTTATATGGTTTGACCTGTAAATGACTTAACACATGAAGACGCAAGTTTCTTTTAAATGTAAATGTTTTTTTACACAAGTCACATTCAAAAGATTTCTTCCGAAGGTGATACAATGTGGTGTGTTTCGACAAAGTTGTGGAATCATAGAAGCTCTGTTTACAAAGATTACACGAATACGGTTTTTCACCACTGTGTATTCTTAAGTGAATCGTGAGCGTGTTACGGTCAGTAACAGATTTACCGCAAATATCACATGTGTAAGCTTTAACCTGGGTATGAACCACCTGATGGCGCAAGAGGCTATGTTTATCATTAAACCGCTTATGACAAGACGCACAGAGAAATGGTCTGATACCAAAATGTGTGTTCTCATGTTTCCTCAATGAAGTGGTCTGTTTGAAAGAGCGCGGGCATAATGAACATTTAAAAGGATTGTCATCACTATGAATTCTACAGTGTTTCAAGAAACCACTAGGGTCACTGAAGGATTTGTCGCAAACAGCACATATCAACGGTCTCTCCCCAGTGTGTGTGCGCCGATGTAACCGTAAATTGGTCACACAAGTGAATGTTTTCCCGCAGATATCGCAGTGAGTCCGAGCGTCATTTGAGTGTACATTCTGGTGTAATCTCAACCCCGTGTTGCTCAAAAATGATTTGTCACACTTGGTGCAACTGAAAAGACATTCTGATAAATGAACTTTTTGTATGTGAATTGACAATGTTTTTTTTGAATGGTAGGACGTTCGACAAACATCACAAATGTAGACAGCTGAATTACCTGGTGTACCACAAGCTTTGGGGCTATGTTCTTCATTCTGAAAAAAAATAGATGGTCAAAACGATTTTGAGTAAATTCAATAACTTTTTCACTCTTTGAATGATTTATCTTCTTTTCAAAGGAAAAGCAGGAATCTTTAAGTAAAACCAACTAATAAGAAAATTATCTCTTCATCACACTCATACTGATTATCTACATCACAAAACAAATAGTAAAGTTAAAACAGTTAAATTTTGGAGGATATTGTTCTCTAAAACGTAGAAACAGATTTTAAGTATATACTATGTAAAAAAGTTTTAATTTTATTAGTATTCAGTTTGGTTTGTAAAACGTACGATTTGAAAAATAATAGAATAAAAAATAATAAACCTACAAATAAGTTAGAGGAAAATACAAGATAAATAAAAGCTAATTTTTAATATTAAAAATACTTGTTATTGTAAATCTAAACACTTATCAATCAAAAACTTTGCTGTAGGTAAAATCCAATCAGGTGCAATAACTTTTGCCTTATAGAGCAAAAGTTTTATTCTAAGGAATGTTTGGTTAGTAAATTTAGCTCTCATAATTCTCGGAATACATCTAATAAGCCTTCAGTGACACAACTTGAAATTGGATAACTCCACTTGGGATTTCATGCTATGGGATTTTCAATTAATATTCACAACCAGTGAAAAAGTATAGGTTGCGTTAAACGATGTGCATAAACCCAACGGTAGGCTAGAATAACCATTAGTCTTATGGACAGAGAGGGCCATTTCATTTAACCCAACCTATATAAAACTAGCAGCCAGCATCAGCATATATTCTTTACTCAGTGTGATCTACAGACTAAAGATCAATCACTCATTTTTAGCCAAAGGGATATGTGAATATAATTGATGAAAAAGAGCTTCTTACTTTAAATAATGATAAAGAGCTGTAAGGTATTGTTTGCATTCCTTTTCATTATAATTTGGAAATTTAGAATAAATTGTATTCTTGACAAGGTTGCTTGCCAGTTATTGTTGATTTTATGGAAAAATAAAAACCTGCTTGAAAAAACTTGTTTGAATTTAAAATAGGTTTTTATCTTTTTGTTTTAATTACCCGTGCTTTAATTCTCAACAAACCGACCTACTTAGGACAACCCCTCATTGATTACAACAGATAAGGGTATTTAAGAAATAAAAATTAAATTTTGAGATATTCAAATGAATCTTACGATTGCTCACACAATGAAAGCTAAATACACGATAATCTTAGACCAGGAAATGAGATATTTTTCTTACCTGAGGAATGTAAAGTGAGACACACTGCAGGTCCCCCACTTGAATACTGAAATCATCAGTTCTTGAACTTTCGTTTTCAGTCTTACACGTTAATACTTTGTCCTGCTAAAAAACAAAACTTTGGTAACAATTTTGAATTGCGACTCAATTTATTTTGAAGATCCAATATGAAGGTGAAGTGTAAAGGGGTGCTAGTGGGGTGTGCAGGAGGAAAATTGTAATAAAACTTTTAAACATTTTGCAAATGTTCTGAGCTACAGTGTAAAAGCATTAAACAACACCTCTGTTTATAGAAATGTCTATCAAACCAAAACTAATAACTTTGTTTTTGTTTTTGTTCTAAAAAAATTGTTTTTAGTCTCATGTTTATTTTTTACATTTTTTTAAAAGCTGCTAAGTTATGGTTTGCATTCTTTTCATTATGATTGAAAAATTTAGAATCATATTTCATTCTTAACAAGGCACCTTGAGAATGGACTGCTGTATCACGTCCGAAATGTCGTCAACTACTTCTACCTCTTCACCATCGTGATCATCACATGAAAACCAGGATTCTTCTCATATGTGTTCTTAGATCACGGAAGCCTGCCTCAACGTGTTGATAACCAAATCATTTAAAATCACGATCGCCTTGCTGTTATCACGACAATCATCGTTTTGTCATAGGTTATCTTTATGATCCAAGACAATCTTTGGTGTTATAATGTGTATTGAAGTTTTTCATAGTTTATTAAAAAAACCCTCAACTGCCAGTTGCCATGGGCCAATAAGCCTGTGCGGCGATCTAGAGTTGGTGAGATACCATAGTGGCAACAGTCACATAAACCCAGGGCTACTAATACAGAAGGGCTGCGCCACTCGCGCTCCAAAAATGATCCCAGTGGCAGGCACTGTGATGCAGCCCGGCGAGCGCTGTGACGTCACAGTTTCCAGACTGGCTCACGGCTCCCGCCCATATGATAGGCCTGATTCACTGCCTAAAATGCTTGTATACGACTATATGCGAACGGGTGATTGAGCTGAGTGAAATGATATGCACTCGTATATCACACTATAACAGTATTAAAGAGTTTGCATTGATTAATTATGTTTCTATTGTTAATTACTTTTGTAGTATTATTTTTAATGTATGTTTCTTCCACAAAATCCTAAAATATTAGCCTTATCCTACTAATATTATAAATAAGTATGTTTATTGCCTTTCTCTGTTTGTTCTTATGTAAGCCAGCTGTATTAATGTATCCATCCAAGCAGACAAATATAGGCCTAAACAAATAAACCCAATTCAAATCCAAGCTAAATTGATTTAGGCCCAATTTTCTATTGTACAAAAAAAACTAGTGCAAGAGTAATACTAGCAGTTTCAAGTTATGAACTTTGGAAAAGCCACGGGGAATAAAATCTACTCATTAACATTGCTTAAATTATTAGTAGCACAAACATTTTGTCTGTGTTTCAAAGGCAAAAGGAAAAGAATTGTACCCTGTGCGCAGGAGCATTTAGTTTTTTGTCCCCACGTCGTTTCCAATATTGGATGATTTTAGTTTGTTGTTGTTTTTATCTTGCTCTAATCGTTTTCTGATTGTCCACTATAGTTTATTGAGTTTATCCTACAAGCTGCAGTCGAGAATGCCGTGAGAATTACATTAACGAGGAAGGAACAGTCAGGATATTAGGGGAATTGAAAATAACAGTGTTGGTTCTCGACCAACTATTTTTTTTAACATATAAAACAATAACTGTAATGGTTTTGAGGTAAACATCACTAGATTTTCTTCAACAGACATATTCTCAAAATTTAAATAGTATAAAATGTTGAGTTTTTTGAAAATTTACCTTGAAAATCGTAAATAAACTAAGCTTTTAAGTGCTGTACATTTCAAAGTTTTTAAAGACTTAAAACCCCACTTTTCCATATGAAATAAAACCTAAAATTTTCTTGGGTAGGACCCCCGGACCCCTCGGTAGGTTGTGCCCCCCCCAAATTTATGGTTCACGCGACACCTATGTAAGACATAACTGGACAGAAACTGTAAAGGAATCTTCAAAGTAAACATTAGGCTACCGTAGGTAAAAATATACAATGAGCAAAATACAGTAGGCCTACTTGTGCTGAGAAATTACGAGCTCTGCAAAACACATACGCACGATGAGATTACTCACATATTGGAAAATAAATTCATATAATAAACTTGAGGTTCGTATACATTAGGCTGGTTGCCAGCACTGATGATCACCTGTTTAGCAGCAGCTAATAGAAACACCAGCTGGCAGAAACACCACCACCTAAGTCTAAAGTGGATTTTGTGTTTACAACGCGCTAACGGCACCGGATGGGACCGGATTCCACCTGATCAACTGGTTGTCAGCACTGGCAATCAGCCTAGTGTGGACGGACCTTAAGCTGCAATATTTCCCTGCTGTTCTCATGTACGTATTTTACACAAACTGAAAAGTGAATACATGACATACAAAAATACCCCCGTTGCAGCAGACCAGCATACTCAGCGAATTTCAAAAGCAAAAGAACATATTTCAATCCAAGGTACTGAAATTTAATATGTTTTTGTAAGCTCCATAAGAATAATATGGACAATGGTATGCAGGTTTGCTACAACAGGTCCTTTAAGAATGGGTGGTTTTAATTCAATATTTCGTAGATCTGAACTAGGAGAAACCATATACCAACTTTTATCAAGATATGTCAAAAACTAAGGAAGATATAGAATTTTTTATTTCCTATAAGGATAACATGAGGAATGAGTATGCAGGTTTGCTGCCACAAAAATGGAAAATGCGGGGGTTTTAGACTAAAATGCATTAGATCTTATCTAGATGAAACCACAAACCAAGTTTTATTAAGATATGTTGAGAAATAAGCGAGATATAGAATTTTACTTATTTCCCATAAGGTTAACATTGGGACAACGTACTGTGTTTACCACTTAGAATATCTCGTTAACCAATGGACATAGCGCAATGATTCAACATACTAAATTGTTTGTTTTTTTGAGCTGAATTCAATGGTGCCAACAAAAATTGGATAAATTTAATTTTTCTATGTGAAAAACTCAAAAAACCCATTTTTGGGGGGTTTATCCCCCTTTACCCCCCCTTCCAGTGGTCCGATCGGGCTGGTTTTCGAACTCATCCGAATAATTACTACTTTACACGCCTATGCCAAATTTCATTCCGATCAGACCATTTTTGCGAGCGCTATCGTGCTTACAGACACATAAAGTGCCCTAAGCACAAAAGCGGCCGTGCGGCGTGTGCGGTCGTGTAAAGTGCTCTATATATATAGATATATATATAGATATATATATACAAATTTGAACGAATGGTGTTTTTGGTATCTGGGGGCACCAAAACAAAAAATTATGATGGTCCCGCAATTAGGTCTTACCATGAGACCTACGGTAATAGCTTCTTCCCTATAGGGGAAATTCGCTAAAAATGTATTTGGTTATTACATGTCTTAACTTTCAGTTTTTTATATTTGACCACCATTGGTGCAAATATTTACCAAAAAAAATTAATAGGCTCTAGGTTTCAATAGATAGACTTCCTTATTCTAATTCCCAAAACACATATTTATCATAATTGATAACTCACTTGATTGACATATTTAAACTAAACTAGCCCATTTTTAATTTGTCTGTAAAATTTTGCAATATCTACCTCATTTGAATTGCTAGGGATATTTGCATCAATTTCTTCCTTGAATTTACCCTGTTCTTCTGTGATTTCCACATCGCTTCCACCCACCAAACTCGAAACCTACAGCAAAAAAACATAAGTAATATAAGATAAACAAACAAATTTTAACAGCTGAAATCATTAAATGCCAACTACCTACTAGGTACTTGATTGCATGAATATTCCAAGCTATCAGGGGGAGCTTGCAGGTAAGGCCTAAGCAAAAAGAAAAAAAAAAATCGGCTGACAAAAAGTCGGTCGACACATTCCAATAGTGGACCACAGAGGTGCATTGGAGTGTTCACATACACCAACATTTTGGTCGACCGGTAAAAATTACCAATGTAGCAGACTTCCTTCACATTTTGAGTCAGTCGACCAGAATGCGGGCGAAACAGTGCCGGCACTCCTCGATCAGAACCATGCAATCAAGTCGGAGTGTTCACACACACACGTCATTTGGGTCGGTCGACGCTCTACTCAGATCTCAGTCAGTCTTGCGTAGCTTGTAGAGTCTAAAGGTCCTTGGATCTTTTAGCGAATTTCCCCTATAGGGAAGAAGCTGTTACCGTAGAACTCATGGTAATACTTAAGACCCAGAGCATGATAACTTTTTGTTTTTGGGTCCCCAGAAGCAAAAAACACCGTTCGTTTGAATTTTTAAATATATATCTATATATATATGTCTGTTAACACGATAGCGGCCATAAATATGGTCCGATCTTAATGAAATTTGGTACAGACGTGTAAAGTGGCAATTACTCAGACGAGTTCGTGAACAGGCCCGATCGGACCACCGGAAGGAGGGGTAAAGGGGGATAAACCCCCCAAAAATGGGTTTTTTGAGTTTTTTACGTAGAAAAATAAAATTTATCAAACTTTCGTTTGCACCATTGAATTCAGCTAAAAAAAAACAAACAATTTAGTATCTTGAATCACTGCTCTATGTCCATTGGTTACCGAGATATTGAAAGTGGTAAACACAGTACGTTGTCCCAATGTTGACCTTATGGGAAATAAGTAAAATTCTACATCTCGCTTATTTCTCAACATATCTGGATAAAACTTGGTTTATGGCTTCATCTAGATGAGATCTAATGTTTAATAGTCTAAAATCACCAATATTTCCATTTTTGTGGCAGCAAACCTGCATACTCATTCCCCATGTTATCCTTATGGAGCTTACAAAAACATGTAAAATCTCACTACGTTGGCTTGCACTATACATTCTTTTGCATTTGAAATTCACTGAGTATGCAGGTCTGCTGCAACGGGGGTATTTTGTTCTATCTTGTTAACAGTGGCGGAGGAAGTTGCAATGTGGATTTTTTTATCAGACTAGTGCAGGCTAGGTCAGTCTCTAGGACATGTGCCCTCAATTATTTCAAAAACAGATCTAACTAGAAAAGCTTGGACTGAGGTGTGTACCAGCTTAAATAAGGATTAAGAGGATTATAGTGACATACAGAGAGAAGCAAATTGTAAGTAAAGTAGGAGTGTGGATGAACCCAGTGAATACAGTTCCTATTCTTTCTCTTCAAACGACAATACAAAAGATACAGTGCCACCCCATGCTCTTGTTCCATTGAACAGATGGTGTGAATTAATTAAGCTGTTTGGTACAGCAGATCTGTCAGTGTATGTGACCGTACAATGATTTCGTGTCGGCCGTTAAAATGGTTGGCTGACATTTGAGTCAGTTGACAAAATTCGGTATGAGTTAACTAAGCCACAGATGTCACAATGGTGAATTTTATAACTGAATTTACAAGTCAAATGAATTTTGGAACTGTCTTCCAGGTAGGTAAAAAAATAGGGGCGCCAAATTTACAAACTGAGGCTCAGAATACTTTCAAGAACAAAACTGCATCTCCAGAATTTGCTATTGGTATTTTAGGGTTCAGTCTGAGGAAATATACATTACATGTTTTCAGCTCCTGCCTCTCTGTGGCACTGCAGTTTTTGCATCAGTAAATTTTGATCACTTAACTGGCATATCTAGGCTCCATTCTGTAACGAAAATATTTATGTTGTGCTTTTCAAGTCTAGCTCCTACAGCCATACCAAAAGCCTAACGCCTTTTAAAATTCTAAACAATAGAGAATAGATTGCCAGAAGAATAAAACTCTTAACTCCTCCTCATTTGTATTGTTCATTAAAAGTGCATTCTATATTAAAACCAGAAAATATGTAGCATTGAGGGGCGGGGGAAGATGATCAGTTTAAGGAAGAGAATATAGGGGAGACCGTGGCAAACCCGTACATGCAGGTTCAACTGTGCAGTCAGTTTCCGGTCAGTTTTTAACCCTTTGCGATCGGACTGATACTTGCCGCTGTTCCGTAGCAATCGCAAGGCCAGCTCTACTGGCCGCCACCATTAGGGCGCAGAGGTTTGATTTTTTCCACAGCAGTTGTCACATGCGATCGGTTGTCCAGCAGGACTGGCCAATAAGTACAGTACCAATAACATATGTTTTTTTTGTTTTTCTAAATTTTGCATGATGCCTGTAGAGTGATGCAGCCTAGTGAAGAGTTATTTAACTAAATGATCAGCAGGCTTGCAACATTGAATTGTTAAATACCCTACGATAACATTACATGTTTTCAATAAAAACGATTCCGAGCTGATAGGAGTGAAAACAATTCCGAACTGACGGGAGTGAGCTGCCATTATGAATGCCGAACTGACACGGAGTGGGGCTTGGCAAGTAGAGCTGGCGGAACCAAGCCATACATAAATTAATTCCAACTGGGTGCTGACTGTGTTGTGGCCACTCCAGCTGGCATTACGATTGCAAAGGGTTAAAGGTACAGAGCTCCGATGAGCATCGCAGCTTAACACTTATACCAAACAAACTTGTTGGAAAGAGCAAGTTCCACTTAGCGCAAGATGATTATAATTTAGTGAAAAAAATATTTTGACATTAGAAACACCAAAATGGAAACAATGAGAATCTCAACTTTTTGAAATCTCTGATTTCAAATAAATCATCTGATGAAGAGTAACCAAATTACTTTCCTCTGATGTTTACCCTTTTTTAATCCAAAAAATAAATTCTTGGTTTATTTAAAATAATTTTTAGCAGCAGTTAATAATTCATTGATTTTTGCATATTTAAAAAATTAATGGTTTTAAATGAAACTTAAACTAACTACGTAGGGCACGATAGTTTTAAGAGTGTGACAATGAATCGCCATGAGAATGCATTACAACAAGCGTCTGCGATTCCGTCTGACAATGTGACGTCACCACGGAAGGACTCTGGCCTGTAGTGTAGTGTGGCCTTGGATTAGCCCCAAATGGTTTGTTATGGCATCATCAGTAGCTTGCCGAATAAATTTTCATAAATTATACAGCTTTTATCCCCTTCCCACATTCCAGGGTTCTCACAGACCTGGAACATCAGGCAAGGGCAGAGGAATTGGTTTTGGGGCAGGAAAGTTCTATAAAAACGCTAAAAGTCACGGAAAATTTCTAAACGCATTGAACCCTAGCCCCGAGTGTTGGGGCTGGACACATAGCTGGCTAGTGGCCAGTAGTCATTGTGTTACCGTAACACAATGACTACTGGCCACTAGCCAGCCACGTGTCCAGCAACACTCGGGGCGAGGGTTCAATGTGTTAAAATTAACCTAAGTTATGGAATTTAATGGGAAAACTTCTAGAAAGTATTTACTAGTATGTTAAAGATGTTATTTTTTAATTTTTTAACTAAAGGTTCAATTTGAAAAAGCCAAAAAAACCATTTTTGGGTGTTATTGCCCCACTTTGGATATGTTGATCTGGCTGGTTTATGAAGTCGTCAAAGAGAACCTAGTTTTACATATCTGTACTAAATTTTATTACGATCGGATGATTTTAATGAGAGTTAACTTATCATGCTAATAGACACTCAAAAAATTAAAATTCTACTTCCCATTTAAGCTCATGTTAAATTTTGAAACAAATCATGATTTTTGCAGGTAGGCCTAAAATTGTGTTTCCGCGATAAACTCACTTCAAATCGAAAAAGTAAGTACATATAAAAAGCTATAAATTGATATAAAAATTAATATGATTGCTGAGGTTACCATTAACAGATATTTTTTGTCCATTCTGTTTAAACAATAGTAGCATATACCAGAAAAAGTTCGCTAAAATGTTTAGATGAAAAGATTTCAAACTAGAACAACTATTCAGGCCTTTTAGGGAGAATATGGCTGCAATCGGATGGCAATTAACCCCGGCACTGAGAGCTGTGCAAAAGATGCACCACACAGAAGCTACCTCTGCACACTCGTAAAAATCTACCCCTAGATCAATACCCACTAAACTGGACATTAACCTGGATATTGCAGAATTTCCCTAAAGTGTCATAAAGGTCATATTCAAGATCAGGCTGCAGAATACAGACTTTCTACAATTTAACTTATATTATCATACTTGAAGATCTAACATCCACTGTACCGTATGCCCAATGAAGTGTTGATAGCAAACTATTAAAAAGTTTTTAAGTGATTTGTACACTTGGCGCATTATATATCTTGAACCATAGCCTATAGAGCCTAGCTGGAGCTGTCAGATATTGATTATTGTCTATGATTTTGGACTACAAACAATATAAAAACACATTTTTACAAACATCAACTGAATCTTGTTAAAACATGACATTTATTCATAGTGCAAATGCTTTCAGAAACTGTATTCGAATTAAAACTAGGTTACAATACCTTTCCGTCGACAGTTCCAAACAAGTCAAATAAGTTGACTACATGTTTCGGAATTCAAAATTCCATCTTCAGGTCTTGGGTTGGTGTCAAATTAATCATCAAAAGTTAAGTGTTGTAGTGTGCGCAGCTTGTAGACCTATGTGTAAACTGTCTGTTTTTAATATTTTGACAAGATCAACATTACTTGATGATTAATTTGACACCAACCCAAGACCTGAAGATGGAATTTTGAATTCCGAAACATGTAGTCAACTTATTTGACTTGTTTGGAACTGTCGACGGAAAGGTATTGTAACCTAGTTTTAAAACATGACAGTTAAGATATATTGACAGCTGTTGGAAAATGATAACACATCAGGGTAGTACAACTTAGTCTATCAGCTGTGGTGTCCTGATGACTTTCGCTCCACTCCAACTGCTTCAGGTATATAGGGTTTCCAAGTGTCAAGATATACGCCAAGTATACTCTTGACTCTATGAGCTTCATATATTTTTGACATGAAGGCAGGACCAAAATGACCACAGGGACTGAGCGATGCCCTGGAGCCTCTGAGGCCTGGCCAGGGCCCCCAACTGAGGTGTAAACATGTGCGAACAAAACAGCTTTCAAAATAGACCCTAATGTGATTACTTTAATTCCCACAAAAAAGGCATTTTGTTGTTCTGTAAGTAAAACAATTTTAGTCATAAATCTGTTAATTTGTTTTAATAGTTGAAAATAAAACAAATTTATGTTTCCCAACAAGTCCGGATGCCAGCTAATATTTAACCTGCCCCAAAGAAGTTCATTACAATATATGGAACTCATTTTTTAATTTAAGGAGGCCTCTCTCCCTGGTTTTGTCCCAGGTCCCCTTAATCTATCAATTTGGCCCTGCAAGAAGGCCTATGGAGGTATAAAAAAGGCTTTATCTTACCTCACTATATACATCTTCATCACCCTCAAGTTTTATTGTTTCCAAGCTCGATTTAATAGGGAGATCCATTTCATCAAGAGAGGATACATTCACCACATAACTATTCTTTGTTCTGGCCCTCTAGAAAATAATCCTTAGAAATTATTATCTATGGCAAAAAATATATACATTTCAATGAGTAAAAGCACAGTTATGTTATAATTCAGGAGAACATCACTGAATAAAGAAAAAGACAATTATTTTCATATTGCTAAACTTCAAAGCCCTTAGTTGAGCAACTGAGTTTTTGATTTTATGGACATGACTATAAAATTAATCAAATTACAAGCTTTGAATTACTACCTGTTATGTCTCATTTTTGAGCCTACTGATCTCTCTAGCAGTAAAAATGTTACATGCCTATTCCACTGAATTTGTAAATAACATTCCTAGGCATGTTTCAACAAGATTTGTTAGGTGTACTTATGTTTTCTTTAAATAAACTAAAATCAGGAAGTCCTTTAGAGGAAACTGACAAAGAAGTAAATACAATTATGAAGTTAAAACAATCCAAGAACCAGTTGTTTTATTTTTGAAATATTATAATCGTCACGATAAAAATAGAATTACGATTTTAACATTCAAATTCAAACCAAACAATCAAACAAAAAATTCTCACTTATCAGCTGAGCTGTCAGCACAGTTCGCCAGCGTCGTCAGCTGACCGTGGCCAGTAATTCAGCTTATCTTATCCTTAGAACGACTCAAGGAGGTTAATTTCTAAACTGGATGCGACACTGGTTACAGTTCGCGCATTATATCTCCGGCTATGGCAGAGCCATAATCCATATCCACCAACACTCACCATCATCCAACTTCCAACCCTAAGTGCTACAAGGGATGGTTCAGCTAAAACCCCCTTTTGGGTTGGGAGACAACTCGACTGAATGGGAATTTCTCTAAACTACCCCTTAGATTTTACAAAGGGGAATGGTTGTTTTTATTATTATGTGGGATAGTTGGTAGCTGGTTGCCTGTCAGTTTACCGAATTGATAGTTGCTTGCCGCGACACTTTCCCACTTTTTAAAAATAAAATAAATAAATAAAAGCCTGAATCCACTTGGTCGAATTGATAATTGGTCGTTGTGACAGTTGCCCAACTTTTAAAATATTTATATTAATAAATAAATAAAATACTGAAATCAATTGTTCGAATTGATAGTTTGTCGCTGTGACAGTTGCCCGATTTTATAAAAATATAATGTATTCACTAATTCAGTCATGACCGGATTGATAGTTGCTCACCGTGACACTTGCCCACTTTTAAAAATTAAATTCAAATAAATGAATGAAAGCTTGAATCCATGTGGTCGAATTGATGGTGTGTCGATGTGACAGTTGCCCGAGTTTAAAAACGAAATAATAATAATTTAGAATTTGTGTCAGTTGACCGAATTGATACTTTCTCGCAGTGACAGTTGGTAGAAGAGAGGAGGGGGCAGCGCGGAGAGGGAGAGGGCGGGGCGTAACGCCCCTATTCTCTGCTATTGGACGGCCCATGTGGGCATGTTCCCACTGGGCGAATAGGAGCTGGGCGCCCCGCCCACTCCCTCTCCTTGCTGCCCCCTCCACTCTTCTGCAAACTTTCACTGCGAGCAAGTATCAATTCGGTCAACTGTCACAAATTCTAAATTATTATTATTTAATGTAATTAAGTCGAGCAACTGTCACATCGACCAACTATCAATTCGACCAAGTGGATTCAGGCTTTTATTTATTTATTTGAATTTAATTTTATAAAGTGGGAAAGAGACACGGCGAGCAACTATCAATTCGGTCAACTGTCAATAATTTAATAACTAATATTTTTATTAAGTTGGGAAACTGTCACAGCGACCATCTATCAATTCGAACAAGTAGTTTCAGTATTTTATTTAATTATTAATATTAGTATTCCAAAATGTGGGCAACTGACACCACGACCAACTATCAATTCGACACAAAGCATAGCCATCTCTAGTAATACAAAGTTTATTCAGGCTTTTATTTATTTATTTTATTTTCAAAAAGTGGGAAAGTGCCACGGTGAGCAAATATCAATTCGGTCAATTGGTGGGCTCCCAACATGGAATTACAAATTAATTTTGAATCGTCGGTCAACCAGAAGTACCCAGTCAATCGAGTTTTCTCCTCAGTCAGCTGGTCAGAAAATAGTTAGTCCCGTAGATTGCTCACCAGTGAGAGCGGATGAACGCAACCAATGCATTTTTGAAGAGAAAGAGGCCCTTTGATTTTGACAGTTAGACACTATAAGAGGGAGTAATGTAGTAATTTATTATCGAATTGCCGTTCTTTGAACAGCATTAAAAATATTCGAATCTTTCAAGAACCCTAACCTCCTTGATGATTCATTAGCGATCTCGTTTTGATGGTTAGGTCTTCTGACATAGCCATAAGAGATGGCTATGCTTCTGACCATTAGCCCGCCATCGAAATCGATGATATTCTGTTTCAATATTTAGATACTTTGATATTTTAACCATCAATAATTAGATATTCTGTATATAGATCAATATCTCTCACGCTCAAGCACTTATTTTTAATTTCAGAACATTCAAACACCTGCCACAATTAATTGCTGTGCAGGCTACAAGATCGCACCACTATCATCACGATCATCACACTCATCCTTCACTCATATTCAGGGTAACGTCCTCAATGAGGTACCTGTCTTATTAAAGTGATTAAGTGATTAAGATAATTTCACCCGATCAGGAAGTTGTCTAGAATGAACATTCGATTTTAAAAATTATTCATTTTAGCGTTTCGTGGTATTCACCACTGATATTGATATTTCGGGGTAGCGGATTTGTACCCCCCGGATTTGTACCCCCCACAAAAAATGCTACGTCATTTTGACGTCACAGGAGGCGGGGCCTAAATCGCTCGAGAAACAGCCCGCGACTGGAAATGTACCCCCCATTACATTATTAAATCATCAACACGTAATTGGTTTGAAATTAAATTATTTTCCTTAAGACTGACCCCGGAATTGTACCCCCCGGATTTGTACCCCCCGGATTTGTACCCCCCGGATTTGTACCCCCCGTGGCCAAATCTTAAAGTCCTACCCCGGATTTGTACCCCCCGGATTTGTACCCCCCGTGGTCAGATTCTTAAGTCTAACCCCGGATTTGTACCCCCCGGATTTGTACCCCCCGTGGCCAAATCCTCAAGACCTACTCCGGATTTGTACCCCGTGCTCAAATCCATTTTTTTACCGACCATGGACATATACCGGGTCAATATTCATTGATGTTGTTGACTTTTTTAATTAGCTGTCGTAAATCAACTGCTGTTCGTAAAATTATTACCTAATATTATTCTACGAATATGTCTTATTCTACGAAAATCGTACGTTGCATGGGTGACGTATGGTTTTTATTCAAGTATTTTTGCAATGAATTAAACATTTACCGCAAGCCAAGTAAAAAACGTCGCTTTTTGGTTTCGTTTTTAGAATATTGTAAATACAATTAACATTTTTAACAGATGAATTGGAAAAGAAGTTCAACCTCAGGTGTTTAACGATCAATCTGGAATGTAATTGAACTCTACGTAGAAGGGTGGAAGTACATTACAGTTTTCTTGCCGTATGAGGGTTTCCCGGGAGGCAGGAGGTCAACAAACATTTTCAAATGCCCTCGGCATACCTCGGCATTCCTAAGTGGACCTGATGGAATGTACCGCTCCTCCCTCTGTAAGTGCAATTTATGGGTTTTGGACGTTTTTACTGGAAACAGTATACTTCCTTTGATTGACACGACATGTTCTTCGTAATAGTTAATGACTTTCAACGCACATAACAGTTTTCGCGCCGTGTAGGGGTTTCCCGGGAGGCAGGTGTTCAACAAATATTTTCAAATGCCCTCAGAATTCCTAAGTGGACCTGATGGAATGTACCGTTCCTCCTTCTGTATGTGCAAGTAATGGGTTTTGGACGTTTTCAATGGAAAGAGTCTGCTTTATTTGATTGACACGTGTTCTTCGGATTAGTAAATAACTTAACCACAATTTGTTCCTGGGTACAATGGAGTTGGAAATCCTTTGCTTGCGGAAGAGTGTTTCATGCTTTTAAGTGATCTATAATAGTTCAAATTTAGACGCAAAGTTCTCATGAGACTTATGAGCTAATTTTCAGGAAGAAATAAGTCGGGAAATGTATTGATAGTTATGTTTCTGAATCAATAATAAAATTTAAGGATATTGCTTTCATTCTTTACTTAATAAGCCGTTAAGAGCCTGTTGTACTACCCGCCATATTATTAGGTTTAAGTCCCTTAAGAAAAATGTTATTTCTCTTGAACTATGCTTGGCTTTGAACTGAAATTACTCTTTTACCTGAAATTGTATGATTATTACTCTTGGTTATGGTTTTCTTATTAATATTTAATAGAGAACTGCGAAGACAAAATTTTGAAATCTGTTCAATTAATAGATAAAATGTACATGTGACTCAAAAACGTGTTATCTACAGATTACTTAGCAGAGAAAATCTAATAACGTAATAAAATGTAGTAAAACGTAATAAAATTTTGAAGTTGTAAAGTTTAACATTGGCCTTACGAGTTGCCATGATGGCAACGAACTAAACAAGGAGAATTTAAACAAATAAAGTCATCATTACAGCTATTTGCAAATTACAGTCATCTAGGAAAAATTCAGCGTGAGAGATGAAAATTACTTGGAGTAATAACAATTGCATTTATTATTCATGAATATTTTCGAATTGTTTTTATTTATAGTAATTGGATTAAATTGTAAACATAAAATAATACCGAGCAAGGCTTAGTTCACCAGGTATTAATTAAATAGGGGCATTAGTGGATTTATTTTGTAAATATTTAATTTATTTGTAAATAATATGTGCTGTGACTGATACTTCTATATAAATAACTAGCTGATCAACACGGTGTTACCCGTTGAAAAACAGAAAAACCTCCTTGGATTTAATTTTAAGGTTGCCATGACAAATCACATGAGCTTCCCTATACGTTAACATTTAAACTTTGATGTATCATAGGGCGTAGCCCTAAGGGAATTTTTTTAAATCCGTTCTTAGTGGGTGCTTATGCCCTGAGAGGAATGTTCATGCAAGGTTTCAAGGTTCTAGGTCGAGTAGTTTGGGCTGTGTGATGATAGGTCAGTGGTATTTGACAAATATACTGTAGATTACAGAAATAAAGCTGATTTTGATTTTATGATATTCATATTGAATGCATTCGTTAATCATTTAAATCAGTAGTCAAGACGCCAACCTCCGGTATACATATTATTTTAGAATATGTTCTAACGGACAACACTGCATTGATCTCTGATCAGTTTTGATCAAATACTCCAAGTACAGAATACCCAAAAATAAATATGTTAACGTCCAAAACCCATCAATTGTACTTACAGAGGGAGGAACGGTACATTCCATCAGGTCCACTTAGGAATGCCGAGGCATGCCGAGGGCATTTGAAAATGTTCTTTGACCTCCTGCCTCCCGGGAAACCCTCATACGGCAAGAAAACTGTAATGTATATCCGCCCTTCTACGTAGAGTTCAATTACATTCCAGATTGATCGTTAAACACCTGAGGTTGAACTTCTTTTTCAATTCATCTGTTAAAAACTTTAGTTTTATTTACAATACTCTAAAAACGAAACCAAAAAGCGACGTTTTTTACTTGGCTTGCGTTAAATGTTTAATTAATTGCAAAAATACTTGAATAAAAGTCATACGTCACCCATGCAACGTAAGATTTTCGTAGAATAAGACATTTTCGTAGAATAATATTAGGTAATAATTTAACGGACAGCCGTTGACTTACGAGAACTAATTAAAAAAGTCAACAACATCAATGAATATTGACCCGGTATATTTCCATGGACGTCAAAATGGATTTGAGCACGGGGGGTACAAATCCGGGGTCAGACTTAAGAATCTGACCACGGGGGGTACAAATCCGGGGGGTACAAATCCGGGGTCAGACTTAAGAATCTGACCATGGGGGGTACAAATCCGGGGGGTACAAATCCGGGGTAGGACTTTAAGATTTGGCTACGGGGGGTACAAATCCGGGGGGTACAAATCCGGGGTTGGACTTAAGAAGCCATGTTTAATTGGATTTATATAAATTATGCAACTGTTCAGCCAACCGTGAAATGTCAGTTGATCAAAATACATAATAATTTATCCGTCCTAAAAGTTCGCGGCCGGATTTGTACCCCCCGTCCTGTGACGTCAAAATGACGTAGGCGTTTTTTGTGGGGGGTACAAATCCGGGGGGTACAATTCCGGCGACCCGATATTTCGATTTCGAATGAAAATTAGTTATCGGTATTCGAACTTGATCCATCATCCCATCATCGTGGGTATCTTCTGCGCATGCGCAGTATACCGTATCTTTTTGATCAAGCTCTCTGGGTGCAACTTTCTTCTTGTTCTTGTTTCTAGTTTCTATTTCGCCATCTTGTAATTGAGGTTCGTGTAAGTGCTTTGTTGATGTGACGACTCGGTTTGTTTGAACAGTTTTACCGTATCTAATTTACTACTTTTGAAGGACTGTAACCTGAAAAACCTTTGACAATACTAAATTCTGTTTTATCACCAGCAGAGTTTTATCTTGAGAACTTATTTATGAGAAGGTTATGTCCCTTTTCACTTTAGGTTGCTTTCATGCTACGATTCAAGGTCAGGATTCATACTGATAAAGTAGCAAGTGATACACAAGATCTGAAAAGCCATTTACGTGTCCAACAAACCAATGATCGTTTTGTAACAAATTCAGGCAAATAAATAATCTAGTAGGGTAGTCTCGGTAGTAAAGTGTAATGTAGAAAAATAATTAGAAATCATACTATTTTTGGAGCTCAGTGGTTTATGGGCAGTGAAGTGTTTGTACTAGCTATTGAAACTGGAAAAAATAATTAATATTTCTCTTCAGTGATGTTGAGGCCATTGTGATTTTTGACAGCTTTCTGGTAAGTTTTGATGGCGATCACGAATTAAGGAGGTTATGTAACGCATTTATCTCATAGTAGAAAAAACTTATCTCCGTGGTAAATAGGCCTAATAGGCTATTAGCATATGTGTAGAATGAATTGAGTGCAGGCCAAGAGGGATGTGTTGGGGATTCCCAAAGATCATTATATCTTGACTGAGTAAGTAAGCCCAAGTGATTACCATAATGTAATGCCTGGGAATCCGGCTTATGAAATCACAGATTCATTAATGTGAATAGTTTTACACCACTCTAATTTTTGGGCCGTTTTCCGGTTAAAGTCTACTGAGTCCCTAATTTGTAGAAGGACTGATAATATTCAAACGGAAGATAAAGAAACCATAAGTTGAAAGGAAAAATCCAAATAGGCCTAACACCAAGTTAGGAAGAGAGCCTAAGAGGGATTCAAATGGTAAATTTGGTGATTTTTGATATAGCCTTTGCCTACCGTTTGAAAATGATAGCCTATCCAGGTCTTAATTTATTTATCGAATGAGAGGAATTGATAAGGTTGGCTTATATCTAGACATTATAACTTTAATTCATTCATCAACCTTCACATACTTGGAAGCCTAATGGGTTACGGCATGGTCTGTAAGGAACCTCTTTATCGTCTAAATTTAGTTGTCATTACTAGATCACTAGCATCACTTTAGCAGCATTGCAAAAATGTCCCATAGTTGCAAGCACACTTCGTAACTTACTCATTCAGAGAACCAGTCTTTGGACCAAGAGAATGGCGGTACACTTGTTAATAAGAATATTTAAATGCCAGTGTAGGGTTTGAACTGGTATTGTTAATACATAGTGGGTTTTCAAGGATTTTCAAGTCATAGATTAAAAAAAAAACTGTTGAGGATTAATTATGAATTATCTTTATGATAGCTTCTGACTGTATGAAGGATGAGGTCTCCAAATGAGATTGGACCAAGAAGAAAGAATACCCAAAGATTTACTGGATTGTTTAGTGTTGGTGGGTGCTGGTTAAACCTACGGCATATCATTGTGATTAATCGGATCAGAACACCTAAGTTTAGTCCGGAACGTATAAAAATCAAGGCCAATTGACATTAAATTTAGTTTTGTAATTCATTTTGGCCAAATAAAGCATGTGAACTTGAAAAAAAATTGTTCTATGGAGGTCACAAATGAAAATTGCACACTTAAGGCTAATAACAAATTGACACTTGGAAAAATCATGGGTAACTTTGATTTAAAGATAGCCTATGTTTTCAAGCTGTGTGCTATGCACATTGGCCTATGGACAAATGTTGGCAGAGGAAACTGGATGGTATTGAATTAAATGAAAAATGAAATGAAAAATTCCTTATTTTATCAGACAAAAGTTAGGGCCACACTGGCCCTTTCTTACTTAACCTGTGTAGATGTATTAAGTTGCCTTAAAGCATTTTAAGTGATAAGACTTCATCATTTATTTATTTTTTCGATTTGATACTACAAAACAGACACAATTCAAATTATGTTCCATCATCTTATAAAAATACTTATTAAGAAACTTGTATATAAATATGTAGGCTAGATAAATAATAATTGCAGGCCAAATTAGTAATATACAATGACTAGAACATTCTGTAATGTCTAGAAGAAACTGTAGAAGAAAAATACCCATAAACAGATATAGGAATAACTTACAAGAAACTAACGAAACAATGAAGAATGAAAAAATCATGCATATGATTTGGACTTACTCTGAGCAACTGTAGTTTTATAATTGATCAACAAATGAATCTAAAACCAATTTTATTTTCCTACTGAAGCAGGTCAGGGTTGGGGACAAGATATCAATAAATCTCCTGAATAGCAGGATTAAAATCAAGTATTTGATTATGATTTGTAAATATTGGATTGCAATGTAATTGGAAGAACAATGGACATTTGACAAAGAACAAATGAGCTGAATAAAGAATAAATTAATTGGTTCTAAAGGAAACAAGAAATAAAGATTTGTAGTTAGTAGTTGGATTGTAGATTTGTGGATGGAGTAGTCAGTTATGGCCTGTGTAATTACAAAAAGAGGAATGGTGATAAAGGAGTCTGAGAAGCTTCAGGTTTCTCTTGGGCACATTTTTAGCAATGAAGCAAAGACAAAAATCGCAGAGAAGATAAAAAGTACATGATCAAATTAGTAAGCCTCACTGAAATAATAGAGAGTGTAAGTAGGTGAGTAAATACCTTTGGCTGCTGGAAGGTCCAATACTGGCCATAATACAAATTGATAATACTGGCCATAATACAGTGTGTAACTTTGATTTAAAGATAGCCTATGTTTTCAAGCTGTGTGCTATGCACATTGGCCTATGGACAAATGTTGGCAGAGGAAACTGACATAAAATTTAGTTTTGTAATTCATTTTGGCCAAATAAAGCATGTTCCTACCAAGAAAAAATAAAAAAGGCTTTAAAGAAGTCATTAAAAGTCTTTTGACTGGTACCTAAGTTTCAACACTTAACATATCCCTTTTTTAGGTAGGCCTACATTAAGCCAAACCATCACTGAGACTGATCAAGAAAAACGCCAAGTGATAATGCTTTCAAAGTGCATCATGGAAAAGTTACGGGTGAATAATTGTGTTAATTTGCCTCACAACTTTTTAGGCCCATAAGAGTTTTTACAAAATGAAAAGCCAGGTTGAAACATTTTAGCTGTAAAATTTATATATTATGAATTAAGTTTAACAACTGCATGAGATTTCCTGTTCTTACAGTAGCCTAGTATCAAACTCTGCGCCAGCAATCTTGTGACCCATGAATTCTTAATGTAGATGGATACCTGTCTCATATTCAGAAGTATTATGAATAAATATTGGGATTGGAAAGAAAAGTGAGATTGCAGTTATGGATAATATACCTATGCATAATAATGGCTCTCCAGTAAATGAGATGTAGACAACTAAGAAATAAAAGGAAAACAGTCATAATTTGGGTTTGGTTAGCTGTTTTGCATTCCAAGTAATGATGACTCAAAGATTTATATATATAGGCTGAGTGAGATATAGAAATCCTCCTGGTGGTCGGAGGATGCTATTGACCAAGTTAAAATCTAGTAACAAGGTTTTCAGTAAGAAGACGTTATTTTGTTGGTTAGTACTTACATGATTGCACTGCGCACAAGAAACAACCAACTAATTTGAAATTGCCAAGACATACTAATTCAAGTAAAAACAGCAATTCAACCAAGTGGCTGTTGCCATAAACAGTATTAATAATATTATATTCTATGTCATTAGAAAAAAGATCATCTAGAATACAGTAAAAAGATAATCCCATGCAGATTTGTTTCAAAATTTACAGGACGCCTATCAATTTCTCCCTGCATTCCTTTTACAAGTTTTACTAAAGTAACCTCACTCTCCAACACAATAACCAAGAGATAACGACAATGTATTACTTATACTGCTTACAAATCTACAAAATAGCACCTTTTTGAGAGTTTTAAATCACAGTTACACTTTAAACTACTTGTTAGATAATCATGGCCTTCGTTAAATAGTATAAAATGGGGAGCTCATTCAACACGGTTAGTTACAGTGCTTGATCTCCGATGGGACCTCTACCTACCGTTAAAGACGTACACGCACAATCTGCGTTAGCAACTTTGTCTCAAAAGACGATCGCGTGTAATCGGCTGAGTAATTTTGTCGCGATAGACGATCGTGCGCAATAATACAAAATAAAATTTCGTAATTTACTGTGATACTTCAATTCCGATCGCGCGATAAAGTCCACAGCGTTGTAATCGGCTGAAGAAAAATTTGAAAAATGACTGACGATCGCGCGTAATGTACAGGAACTATTTAGGTGCAAGGTTTTGGCTCGAAAGTCGCACTTTTTATCTAGTCTTAAGCTCGTCGAAAAAGCTCAAAGGCTTTCTTAAATTGTTTTTTAATCGTGTTTGATGCTCTGTTGATTTCCGTTTTATTGATTAAATGTTTGAGTTCAATAAAATGTGACTTAAAAAAAATATGTTCAATAAAATCTAATCATCGACATAGAAAAATACGTTTTTAGGGAGGGAAGAATGGAGGATGAGGAGAGGGGTCATGTATCTCCCGGTAAGTTATAGTTTGGGTAACTCAAATTCTACAAATTAAGCACTGGTTAGTGAAACATGCAGTCGTACAGTAGTTGTTTCTTTTATTTAGTCTTTCATCATTTCTCCTCTGTTAAAAATTGGCCGGGATATTTTGAACGTAACTTTTGATTCCATATATATTTAGCTTCAATGGAACTGTTCGAAGTGTATTACTTTGGTTCAGTCTATACCTATCTTTCATTATTTTCTCCTTAAAAATACTGGTGTTCGGCTTATCTAAATTTATTGATTTTTATTTTTATTCAGTTTGATGATGTTTTATTCAAACTGTGCAAGCTTGCAGACAGGAATGACAGCTACGGCAATGTAATAGCCAGGGCAGTAGGAACGCAAGGAAAGTTAGGATAACATATTATTGTTACTTGACCTCCTGATTTCACCGAACTTAGAATAGTCTTTTGGGCTGTTTTCTAAAAATGTGGAATTATTTAAATTATGCCAAAATGGAAGTCATAAAAAGTGTCCTCTGTTTAAATAAAGGTGGCTTTTCAATGTATATGACCTCTCAGAAGTTATTTTCGTAACTTTACATAAATAATTAACAGTGTGAAATTACGTACACTGATATTCACATTTTTCACTAAATGCTGAAAAGTTAAATGTAAACAATGTCAAAGTCCCCGTATGCTATGGAAATATATTTTTTTCATTTAGGAAGCCAGTCCAAATTGACGTTTTCAAGAACAATTTAGAAATATATTGCAATGTACTGCTGCTTTGGCATGACCTTGACGATGGACTGTGAATGATTAAAATTTACTGTAACTGATAGCTTATCAGGCAATAGACAATAACAGTACCTACTGTGTTGAATGAATTCAGTAGAAAGAATGTATGGAACACACATTAATGGAACTCGGTTGAGGTTTGGCTCACCATCAGTTTATGACCAAAAAGCTATCAAAAACATTCAATTCCATACAAAAAATGATGAAGACAAGTAGATAGTAAAGCCTTCTATTGCAATTCAACGAGATTTATATTTTACAGTGGTAAATAAAGAAAATATGAGCAAGTATCAAAGTTGACTTTCAGTTTGTTTTGTACGGGGGGGGGGGGGTAAAGATTAGACGTCACTGGTCAAAATTCATTCAAAATTCCAGAATTTTGGTTTCAGTTTTACTTATTGCTCGTATAAAACATGTTACTGCATTTGTTTACATCTTGTTGTTATTCCGTAACCAACATGGTAATTCACAAACCCATGTTAATTTTTTAATAATGTCAAAGCATTTTTCTGCAATCCTAAAAAATTATGTTAAATTATAATGGGTTTGTGCACATCGACAGGAAAGTACTCTTTAATGGTGAGCTTATATTTTTCTTAATATTCACACAGGTTGAGAAAAAATACTACAAAAATCATGTTTGCCTATTAATATATATAGGTGGATGTGAAAACAGCAATTGAAAATGAAAAAAACCTGAAGACTATTTTTTGTTTGAATGTTGTGTAAACATTGTTGTGTCTTGAATATTGTTTATACTGAATTCACAGATTATTAAGTATCGATCGATGTTTCCAAGACTATGTGACAACTGTTAACAAGAATCAGTTTGTTCAGATGAAACATAAAAATATGTGTCACAAATACAATATTCTAAAGCTGATGTGTTAGTGAAAAAATAGCAGTTCTGGTAAAACATATGAATCGATTCAAAGAGTTGGGATTTCATATAAATTATGTAAATGAAGTAGAGAAATAAAAATAATGTATTAGAACCAAGAAGTACAATGTATAGTGGTTATGCAAAACGTTGTATCAGTGCATTGATTTTGGAACATCTACATGTGTAACTTTAAAGGAATCACCTGTCGATTTAAGTGATGAAAAATGCAGCATAACATGTGGTGTACGAGTAGCTGGCTTATAACCTCAAAACTCATGTGACATACGATTTGGAGTTAAAAAATATATTAGAGTTGAATATACCAAAAAATCCTGAATATCGGGATTGATCGTTAATGATATTGAAGAGTGCCATCGAGAACGAATGAAACATTTATTCGAAATGAAAAGTAAAATGAATGAAGGCCTACACATAGCCATCTATGACGTACAAGATACAATGTAGATATTTTTCCAATAACAAATGAGTCAATGGAAGTTTTAGAAAAAAATAAGCATATTCTAAATGGTTGTGATGGTTATACTATAGTCGAAATATGATGACTCATGTATATATCATAAACTATGTATATAATTATGTAAGTAAAATTTTAGCAAAACAATGTGGGATTTATCAGGTTGCAGGATGATGTGAGAAGACTCAAATTGGTCCCTGGCTTTGATGCCAGGGACTCGGGGAAAATACTGGAATTTCTTTTTCTACCGGAAAATGAGAGTGACGTAAATTATCTGCCATGTAAAACGCATTGGGATCTAAAAACGTCTGCTTTGTTTACATTAAACATGTGGTGCTGATACTTGATTCAAAAACATGTGGT
The DNA here is from genome assembly GCA_035578135.1 of Flexamia atlantica. Classification (NCBI taxonomy): domain Eukaryota; kingdom Metazoa; phylum Arthropoda; class Insecta; order Hemiptera; family Cicadellidae; genus Flexamia; species Flexamia atlantica. The sequence continues at coordinate 10,410,524 of JAQJVK010000011.1, forward strand.
GTATATTAAAATATTTTGGATCTTAAAGCCAGTTTACTATGAAGGTATTTTGTAGAATAATAAAGGATTCTTTCACATTTTCATTATTATGATTAGAGACGTTTAACCACTTCAAGCCGCTAGTTAAAAGTATTTTCATAAGGATTTAAATTTACCAGGGAAATACATCTGCAAGTTTTATAGCATATCTAAAACCCAATGGCGCCCAACTTGTGGAAGTAAATTGAAAATTACTGTTGAAATTTAATACTGAGTATAAAACGTTTTCCACACTAAATAAACTAAGTTGTTAAAATACTAATAATTTAGATTTAACACTAACGTTATAATCTAAACTTGTATGGATTCCAATTATTATTTGTAAACTGTGTTATTTTTATTGAGAGATCAGCTCATCTCATTAAAAATAATGATAAAATAAAAATGGCGCCCAACTTGTGAACATAATACCTAATCAGTTGAACCTAAATCAGATTATATGCTTTCTTTTTGCCTCACGTTTCAAGATGAAATTTAATTATGTGCATTAAGTATAAATTGAATATTAGTGTATGTTTAAAAATAAAATTGTTACAATGTTCCAGAAGGCAACCTCATTGAATTAATGTTCCATTAGAACCGGTATCAATACCCTCTAATATAATTAATTTCTTGAGACACCCTTAAAGCTTCGTAATCAACCATAAGATTTAACATCAGAACAGAAATTTCAATTAAAACAGCTATTGGAGTAAATTCAACAAAATATCTTTTGAGTTTAACAGTAAAGCCATTTGGTTTCAAGCGGTATGTTAGAACTAGAAATTTAAACACTGAATATATAATCTTTAAAGAAGCAGGGCAGCGCACGTTTACTAGTTCATCTGAATTCTTAAAGATGTAATTTTAAAGGATTTTTGGTGTATAGTGTAGGTAATACATTATAAAACTACTAAATGGCGCCCAACATTACTAAAAAGGCTTTTAAAGTATTTGACTGATGCTTGTAGAGTAGCAGGTAATTTCAGCCAATGATATCAGTCCATAGCATTATTTTCGGCCAAGTCTGTAACAACCAATGAAACCAGTATATAATTTACCATTTAAAATTTTAATCTTAAAATCAGAGTAAGAGTGAATTAAACGAAAATATGTAGGAATTGATTCTGGACATTCTTATTTTCTCTTCAAGACAATCATTTTGTGCATGAATACTTAAGTAATATAAATTTTGTCTTAAAACATTTTTAGATATATATTATTTTGAAATATGGAAATTGATCTTAATCAGATGCATATATTACAAAAAGTTTATTGCACTCATGTAAAATGAAGCACACACTGAATGACGGACACTGAAGTTGATTGCACTTATGTTATGATGTCATGACTTTAATACTCACGAATAATAACTCTTTATTTACCATGAGCTTTCAGAGGAGTTTAAATACTCTAGTGGTAGGTGCTTAGGCCCTACATACTTCTAAAATTCTTGACATAATGTCTTGTTTTATTGAAGTTTATATTACAAGTGTGGTACCGTAGTTGTATCTACATGTTGACAACTGAAAAGTTTTTGTGAAATTGTTTCAAACTTTTAGATGAATTACACCTGACTGATGATGCAAGACAAAATAAAAGTTGAAATATTAGACCTTACTGAAGACAGTGACGAAGAAAAAGATATAAAACCAGAGCTGCAAACTCCAGAAAAGGTAATGCCCCCACTTACTACTGCTTAATTCAGTCGTCAAATAAGAAATAAGGCATGAACGCAGTAAAGTATTAGCATTATAGTAGGGTCCGACTGAAATTTTGTGATTGATTCTAGTGCTGTTTGATGTGATGAACAAAAATATGGCGGATCTGGTATCCTTGGGTAATTTTCAATATTGATAGTTTCAATATTAATCGGGGTAATTTTAACTATCGGTTATGTTGTCAATGTCAATACATTGATTCATTGGGGTAATAATCTAAATTAAAGGGGTAATTTTCAATATTCAATAGTTCACAGGGCCAAAAATACAGAAAAAGATAAAAAAATTATTTTTATGGTATCCAAACAAAAATATTCCCCTATATATTGAGTTGAAACCACTGCCGATAGTTGATTTACAGTAAATACTCCATTTTGATTGGGTAAAATTAATTTTCAGCCGCTATCTTGGATCCGCCATATTGGATACAAGATAATTTATTAAATACGAATTTAGTGTCATTACACATCTTTAAAAACTAGATTTTCTTGCTAATTACAATGTCACAATCCGTTTTTGAGAATACTGTATTATCTCAAAATATACTCAAAAAGTCTTCCCTGTACTTTTCTTGTGGGGGTTTTTCTAAATTAAACTATTTTTTAGTTTGTTTTTTATGTCTCCAGTTCTAATCGAATTATAAAGTTCGTTTTGGTCTTAAAAGATTCAGCGATTGAATGGCTTAATTTGAAATGTTAATAATTAAAATACGACCAGTCAAAGATGAGTTACAAAGCAACAGTGAACATGAAATGTTTATTTTTCAAAATTTATTTTTACTTAAATATTTATATCAAAGGTTTTAAGTAAGTTTAAATATTATCTTAAATATTACTCATCTGATCATTGGCTTTCATTTGAGCCTTTGATTATGTTAATCCGTCTGTGGGAAAAAGAGTTATGAGTGTACAAAGATCACATGATCTTCCAAATTAAACTATTGTAGATTTGTTTGATTAATTTGGCGTATTGACAGTTCTATGTAGAAATACCAATAAATTGACACCTCAAATATTAAAACCTGCCTAGCCATTTCATGATTTATAACTCAGAAAAGAAAACCCCTCGCTTCAAATAGATAAACCCACTAATGGTAAAATAATGCATGGCTTAAAATTGATTTTGGGTTTACAAATAAATATTTGGTTCATTGTTCATTGACATTGGGTAACAAAATGGATTTTTATATAAAAAATGTTAGTAGATTTAATTGTAATTACGTCACTAGCACAGTAAGCACCATTTTGCCGTGCGAGCTTGATAGTTCCCATGCAAGCCGCTAGGCGAGTGCAGGATTTTCATGCGAGTACAGGAAAACTTACTGGGCATATGACGTACAATACTCTACATCATACAACTCAGAAAAAAAACATATATTTTAATTAAACATATTCCTTGCATAAACTATTATGTTTCTCAATTCTTCAAACCTTGTCTATAATGAACTTACTACCATTTGCTACTTCCACCGGTGCTGCCACTACACTCATCTTAAGTAATCAATAAACATGCATTAAACGTCGGTGTACTGCAATCAGCTGATTATTGACTTCCGTAATTTCCATTTCCTAGTGAACGATAAGTTTACCGTTCAATGATCGGCAAAGAGTAACTTCCAGCCAAGACTAAGGCACAGTAAACAAATGTTTCTGTACAGTATGACGTAAAGTGTTTTTCTGTCCATAGAGCTTGGAACGAAAAAGTAAATTTTCTTGGGCTGAAGTGATTCCTGGCCACTCTTCAAAAAGCTTTAATTTCCTTTAAAAATGCTTAAAAGTACACGGTCTTTTCTTAAATAGTTCCCGACCTATCAGCATTTCAATATTATTAAATAAGCTAATGCTGTACCTACTCTATGATGATGATTGGAACTATGAAGCAGGAGTGGAAGGGTAGTTACACAAGTATTGTTGACAGTCCTGTTCCCACCTTGGCAAACGGCAAAAGAAGTAACAAGCAAATATGTCAAAACATCTGTCCTTGACTATAGATCTTGTTACTGTTAAATCACACTGAATTTGTACTTTTATGCTCTAGGAAGAAAAATATCCAGATTCCGAGCCTGGGGATTCAAGTAGTTTTCAAAATTCACCAAATGGGAGGTTCATCAGGAACATTGACAAATGCATGGACAAGGCCGTCGCTGAAATCAGAAAAGGGCAGTCCTTAGTCACAGTGTCATCTCACTATGGAATACCTCAAGAAGTCCTCTACAGTAAACTCATCTCCCGAAGCCTTCCTCGGGAGACCGAGATTCTTACCTCGGCTGAAGAGAACGGTTTGGTCAAATGGATACTGAGGTCAAACCAAAATAATACGTTGATTTTCAAGCAACAGCTGATGGAGAGGGTTGGGAAATTAAAGAAAGTTATGAATATTACACCAATATTTGCCAAGTCGAAGTTTGGACGAATGTGGTACGATTACTTTATGAAAAACCACCCAGAAATATATGAAAATGATGGATTATTAATGCCATCTGACAGAGTTCTGGTTAGTTCTGATGCTGCTATTGTTTTGTTACTAATTTTATTGAAGTGTAAACTATACTGACTGCAGCTGAGTATAAATTAATTGCATAAATGTTCAAGCTGCAGTCACCGGTGGGTAATCTACTAACCTATAATAACTGGACGGTAGTGGTGGGCGTAACACCTACCGACCATTGTTGTGCATCCACCGATGTTGTGTTTACGGTGGATTCGGTAAGTAACCGGACGTTTTTGATTGTCAAGATGCGGTGGATTTGCCTATTAGTGACTGTGGTAACCGCTTAACCACCGGTGACTGCGGCTAAACGCACCCAATGTGTTGCTTCTTCATCAACATTTTATGATTATTCCAAATATCAAATGGAATGTAAATCTTTTATACCATACACAGTGTAATGTTAATTATTTATTTAACTTGAACAAGCTGTTATTACTTGTAGGATTGTTTTAATTTGAATTCCATCCATAAATTTGTTTCCCAAACGTTACCTTATCATTTTTAGAACTTTTTCAATTAAAAATAAACTCAAAATTCCCAATGGTTCTTCCAGTCTACAAATCGGTCACACAGTCCGATTTGTACTCTACAGTATACTCCAGCTACACAAGTAATAAATATCAACTTATAATTCAAATAATGTATTATCCTAATTTTTAGTGAATTTCCTTAAAGGAATAAGCTATTACCGTAGGTCTCATGGTAAGACCTAAGCCCGAGACCATGTTAACTTTTCATTTTGGGGCCCCCAGAAGCAAAAAACACTATTCGTTCGAATTTTTTATATATATATGTGTCTGTTAACACGATAGTGGCCGTAAATATGGTCCGATCTTAATGAAATTTGGTACAGACGAGTAAAGTGGTAATCACTCGGACGAGTTCGTGAACCAGCCCAATCTGACCACCGGAAGAGGGGATAAAGGGTGTTGCTACCCTTTATCCCCCCCAAAAATGGGTTTTTTGAGTTTTTTACATAGAAAATTAAAAATTATCCAATTTTTGCTAGCATTATTGAATTCAGATAAAAAAACATACAATTTAGTAATTTGAATCACTGCTCTATGTCCATTGGTTTCCGAGATATTGAAAGTGGTAAACACAGTACGTTGTCCCAATGTTAACCTTATGGGAAATAAAGAAAATTCTATATCTCGCTTATTTCTCAACATATCATGATAAAACTTGGTAAATGACTTCTTCTAGTTCAGATCAACTAAATATTGAATTAAAACCACCCAGTTTTAATATACCCATAGCAGCAAACCTGCATACTCATTCCCCATGTTATTCTTATGGAGCTTACAAAAACATGTTGAATCTCGCTATGTTGGATTGAAATATGTTGTTTTGCATTTGAAATTCGCTGAGTATGCAGGTCTGCTGCAACAGGGGTATTTATTCATATTTTGAAAGCTCGATTCACAATAAAAACTAGTTTGATTCTTTGCTTTGTGTTCCATCCAAATCAGTGACCTGAGTCAAACTGACAACAAATTTTTATTTGAATTTGTAGGCCCATTCTCTCTCAAAAGAAGATCCTGAGAAGCGACAGGTGTCAAATCCTGAACCAAAAGATTTGGATATATTGACACCGGAGGAAGATAAGTGTTTGGTCGATTGGATAATAACATCGAACCAAAACAATTCACTAATTTTTAAATACCAGCTCATGAGAAGAGTTGGTAAAGTTAGTAAAGTAGCAAAATCAATACCTGGTTTTGCAAAATCCAAGTTTGGAAGGATGTGGTATGAGAGATTTTTGAAAAACCATCCAGAAATTTATGAAAATGATGAACTTTTATTGCCTTCTCCAAATGTATTGGTAAGTAAAAAATGCCTATTGAGCATTAGGACTTAAAATTATTACCTTTTATACTGGATGACTCATTTATGACATTGTGATAACACCGCACAGCAGTAAAAAAGTAATTTTTGTAATATATAACCCAGACTCCATGCACACAGTTTATATAGTACACCTTGTCTGATCCGGATTGATGTGACAGAGATTCAATCTGGAGAGGAAAAAATTTGGATGACCCAAAGTTTCTATAACAATGCATTGTAGGCCCTATTGTAATAAAAAAACAGCCCCTGTTTATAATAAAAGCAGTTTGACTTGATTTGATTACAATGGTGGCAATATCGGTGAGACGATAGTCCCGAAAAAAGTTTGTCTCCACGATATTGCTGCCATTGTAATCATCAGATCACATTAAACTATTCTTGCTATTGTATCACCAGAGATCTCTGTGGTCAAAATTTATGTTAAATCGTGGCAAATGGAAGGTCTCCTCATCAAACTGTACCATGCAAGACATACTAATCATCGGTATGATCTCATTGCAGTACTGCAGCAGGTGACTCTTGACTACGTTATGTGATAAACATAGACAATGACAAAAAGTTTTCACATACAACATACAGTTTACAGTTTACAACATACAGTTTTCATATCAACATGTGTTTTAGTTTTTACATAAAATCTCGGCAGTCTTGTGATTTGGCTGTTGGATAACAGATATCGAACCTTTCCTGAAAGTTTGAGACACATCACATCAACATGTGATAATCATATGTCATATGTACCAACATATCATAATATGTTTTGGTTATTATGATCCTACTTTACATGCACATCTAAGCATTGTGGTCGCATCTGTAACTTGGAAACACTATTCCCAAGGGGATCCCTGTATTTCCATAGTGTTTTTACTCCTTAGCCTCATGCGGATAATGTGGCTCTTATTTGATCTGCAGGCTTGTCAGGGCCATTTGTCCCTTATCTGAGCTGCTGAACTCAATGCTACTGGTTGACTTGAAAGTCAGCCTGCCAGGCTAAAATATGGAATCAATTTACGCTAAATGATCAAAGCCAGCAAATTGATCTGCTGTTTCTGAAGGGCCAAAACAAATCAAAATATTTAAGTTTTTTAATTTTTTTTGTGTATTTATTGATTTTTTGTGATTATTTTTTGTCTCTTTCTGCCTGGGTTTTAGGAAGAGAACTCTAACAATTGGCCTGACGAAGATGATATTAAACTTGCTCAAAATAAATTTAAGTCCTCATCAGATGTAGTTAATGTTACCAAGGTATGCTAATTCAGATGTAAATTCACAAATTTTACAATGAATGCAAGGTTAGTTTGAAAGTAAAGCAATATGATGTCAATATAAGCACACGAAGCAACCTGTTCCAGAACCTATATGAATCATAAACGATGGAAAATTATAATTTTTGAGATAATTATATTGTATAATAGTAGTATAATGTTATTGATTGGTTCCCGTTTTACTTAATTTTTTGATTTGTGTGTCAATGTTTTGATCAAGTACGCTCTTAACTTTCTATAGACCATAGCTAGAAAGTTTGAAAACCTTTAGCTAGAATCAGGCCCGGTGACAGGATTTTTGGGCCCATGTGCTATTAGCCCATGGGCCCGGTGAAACCCGGGCCCCTACCCTGACGACCTGACGACCTTTTTTTTACTCATCTTGTACGTTTCCAGGCCCCCTTATTTACTCATCTCATGTGGTTACGGGCCCCCATTTTCACTCATCTTGTGTGGATCGGACCCCCTGTAAGTCCGGGCCCCTGTGCATTTGCCCTCCTGCCCCCCCATGTCACCGGCCAGAATCAAAACTCGCCAAAAAAGGCTACATACAGTCTTTATGTTCTCATTCGTTCTTTCTGAGTCCAATGGAAAATGGCTAAAGTTGATGGACTAATGGCTAATTTTCTCAGGATTCGAGCAGGCAGTATTTATTCTGACGGCCATTCCCAGACAGCACAAATACGTTTATTTGACATCTAGTAGATATCTTAACCAAATATCTAATATCATCTCATAGATGTATATATCTTAGACAATATGTATAATAAATATCTATTAGACGTTCAAATGTCACACAATTATACGTCTATTAGACGTCTGAATCAGATATTTGTCAAACATCTAAAGAACATCTGACAGATGTAAATAAAAGATATTTATACAACATCTACAAAAATTCTTTAGACGTTGAAGAAAATGTCTATAGATGTAAAATAGACATTTGTTTAACCTACGGAAAGCAGTCACCCATCCAGTTTCTTACCACGCCCGATGTTGCTTGACTCAGGAATAGGCTGCTGTCTACTGATCCTCTGTGCCACGGCTGCTGATGAGTAATGGTGATGAATTTATAGCCCACTATTTGAAGAATCTCTAAGCAAGTGAGGTTGTGATGTTCTGGTTGTGAATCGTAGCACTATTTTTAATAATTCACTGAGATGATTTTTGCGATTTTAAATTAATTCATTTATTTATATTGGGTAGCAAAACTTCTCAAGGTCACACCTGCGCTCTGCATATAATTAATTAATTGTAGTACTCAATTACTCGATTGCGATTGTTTTATCCAAGCCACGCTTCCTAAAATGGGGTCTTAACTTTCGCAGAAAGGTTATTTTTGGGTTTTTGGGCTGCCATCTACCCAAACAATTACACTTGACTTTTGTCAAAGCCAAAGCCGATGGCAGAGCTTTTCACTCTATTAAAGAAAACAACCGATCGACTACTCCATATCTTTTTTCAGTGGTCATCCTATCACTAATCGCAACTTTATTTGAAGCGGCAATAGGGCGGAGAGATTCATGAATAACGATGCAGTCCTTCATCAGCGAAAAAAATAGTTCGCATTAACATTCCTAATAGAAGAGACAGTAACGGACGTTAACATCACAAATGTATATTAAAAACTTTAATTTGAGCTGAAGAGTAAAATTAATTACAAATTACAAGGTAAAACCAACCGATCGATCTCTGACATTTTCACTACATTGAACAAGAACACAACCGAATGACTACTAATTTGATTCTTCGATCAGTTTAGTTGTTTCCTTGCCACACGCGGCAAGTTCAGATCTTCCGATTTTCTATGAACGGAAAAAATCCGCGTCACGTCACCCGTAAAAACAACATAATAGTAGTCAAGTTTAAACTTTTTTAATACATTTCCGTATTTAGTGCTATCTGTAAAAGGTGTTCGTAAAACTGAATAATTAAAAACATACCCAAGAATACAAATTTTTAAAAGTACAAAATTATATAAAGTTATTGATGGTATAAATTTTAAAACTTTTATACAAATAATTTAGAGCAAAAATTTTTGTTTTGACCCAGACAAAATTATTGTTTTGCCGTTCTCTATAACTTGTACAATCCTCCATATCGTATGAAAAACTGGACAAATACTGAAACACTACATTATTGAATAAAAATACATCTATCATAAACCGTATAATTACATCCAACCGTAGACATCTATCATACATCTAACCGTGAACATCTATCAAACTTCAAACCATATATATTTATGCAACATCCAAATATGTATACAGATGTATTTAGATATCTCTGGAATATTTCACATAGACATACATAAAACATTTATGAATAGATATTTAGTATATATCTTCTTTGGTATATAAACATATTTATATTTGGTTATATATCTACTAGATGTAGAGGTAAAGCTATAGACATTTCTAGACCTAATAACAACAAAAATAGATATCTACAAAATATCTTGTGCTTTCTGGGTTGTTATTTTTTTGTTTCAGAAAAATATTATTTTTAAATTTACATTAAGTTGCACAGAAAATCTTATTTGGATTTCCACATCCATTTTGCAGAAAGTTGCTTTCGTAAAAAAATCAGAATTTATTATATGTGGTTGTACAATCTATTCTCGAAATCCACCTCATTTTTATTTGTCATTAAAATCCCGGCTAAGGTTTAACATACATGGTTTGATGAGTTTACAGTTTTTACCACCCGCTTTCTTTCGTCCTCCCAATAATCGTCTATGCTACTAAATTACCAACCTCAGAATTATTAAATATCTGAAAGTTGGACAAATATGAATATTAGGAAATTATCGATGGTGAAATTTCCATTAAACTAAAGTTTTAGTTTGTTTTTAATGAATAATTTATTTAATACTTATATTACATAGAAAAAGTATTCTAATAATAAATATGTTACAATAATAATAATATGTTACAAAGATTAATAATTGTTTCAGGATCCTGCTGCTTTATTGAAGTCCTATGGTATTAAGGAAGCTGTTGTGATCCTGTATGACTTCAGAAAAGAAAAAAATTCATCTTACAGATTAATTGGAAAGGTAAGATTTACCACTGAACATACAGAGGATATAGTGGAATAGAGAAAATGGTGACTTGACACCCCGCCTAGTGCTAAAAGTGCGAACTAGCTGAAATATTGACGCAATAAACTGCAAAGTTATACCAATATTTATCAGAAGGGTTGAGTTAATATTTGTTTTAGCCATATTTGCATAGCTTGATAGTTTCCGTTTGATGAAAAGGATAACTAATTAGATGTACTAGAGATCGCCAGTGGTCGAAAATTCGACCAATTTTCAAATTGACAAATAGGGAAAGCTAATTTTATAAATAATCCCCGTATAAACTAATGCGTTTCTTAATACATTTCATATAGTACATATTTTCCGTGTAAAAACATAATATAACCAAACTGGGGGCCCAAAAACAAAAGAGAAAGACTCAGTCCTTGACTAATTATTTTACTTCATTTCTGGCTTATGGCATGGTTTTTAGTAATCAGTATTTTATTAAGATAATGACTATTTTATTAAAATTTCATGTTTATTTTTTTAAGAACAATTATTGAATCAGAGGAAAGTAAAACTTCAGTTATCAAATCAGTTATACTCCTGATCACCCCCTTACCACAGTTCTCTTCCTCCCTCCATTAATTCCTCACTCTCTACTTCCGACCTTCTTTCCACTTTTCCCTCCTCTTCTCCTTCATTCTCTTCTTACCATCTCTCCTCCCTTCTTTCCTACCATTTGGAACTTTTTCCCTTCTTCCATCTCTTCACATTATTATCACTAAAATGTAATTTATATTTTACCCATTATCCACCAATAAAAACAAAATTTGAATATAACGTGTCCATTTATACTCCGGTTGCCAAGCCCGGTGACAGGATTTTAGGGCCCCTGTGCAATTGAGAAACCCGCCTTTTTTTACTCATCTCGATTCTGGGCCCCATTTTTACTAATCTCGCGTGGATCCGGGCCCCCTGTGAGTCCAGGCCCCTGTGCATTTGCCCCCCCCCCCACATCGCCGGCCCTGCCGGTTGCATGTCAGTTATATAGGTTGACAACTTTCAAAAGAGCCTTCTACCAATTGATCTCTAGGTCTTATTTCCAAAACCGCAATACATAGAATCCTGAAATTTGGCATTTAGGTTCCTCTTAGGCCCTAAATGATCATTCTTAAGCGGTTTTACAAAATTCCCTTGGGTTTTAGAATGCCAGTCAAAAATGCAACTGTGGGCAGGCTCTTTTCAAAGTTGTCGGCCTTTAGTACATTGGATAGTAGAAACTTAACTTAATGTACTTTTTTCTTCCCTTTTTATCAGAAAATTTTTATCTCTTAATCTTATTTAAGCAAGTAAACTTTATTTTTCCATATATATGTAAAATGGAACACATTTGAGTATGATATCCCTAATATTCTCTAAGCAGTCCTGATTTCAATCAAATTCTATATTTTCACTCCATGCCCCAACTAATGTGGCTTAATGTTTCTACATCAAATCTTTACTCTACGAAAAACAGCATGCGATAACAGCTACATATGATGCTAACTTTGTTTACATTTGGTTGTTATAATATCACCAAAACAGCAACTCATGAGGCTAATGTTAATTTTTTTGAAATTTTAAATTGAATTTTCTACATTTCTAAAAGACTAATATAAATTTCAATGGGATTCTACACATCTACAGAAAAATACAATTCTATCGGTGTGCTTAGATTTTTGCTACGCTGCACACAGGCTGAGAAAAAAGGAGTACAAAAACCTTATGGAAAAAATGCTTGTCTATTATAAAGATAGGCCTAAACAAAATAGCTGTTTCCCAATTCAAGAATATGTTTGATTTAAAAATAATTCTTTACACAAAACTCTGAACAACATTAAAACCTAACATTGACACAACTGCTGAAGCTGATATGACACAGAAAATTACTTTAAGTTAGTCAAATAATATAAAGCTACCACCTCTTTAGTGAGTTGTGAGTAAAGAACAAAGGTCACAATACCACACCTTGTTTTATATATTGTTTGTACTAGGCGTATAACTTTTTTGCTTTAGTTAATTTTTTTACTTTTATTACTTCTTCCAGAACTTGTATCTACAGCAGTCAATTGAAGACGAGATTGGGAAGATAAAAAAAGACCTGAATGAGCTAAAAACTGAAACGATAAATGATGTAATCATCAAAGAAGACTCAGCCTATGAAGACCAAGATGAGTCTGGAATAGAAAGTGACAAGTGCTCTTCGACCACTAACGATGTTCCATATGAAACTAAGATCGAGAATGAAGATTTGCTTTTGCTTCAAACTAACCCAAGAGGCAGGAAAAGAAAGTATGAAAGACTCAATGGGAGACCAATTTGTAAGGTGTGTGATAGATCTTTTAAGGATGTTTCAAAGCTTAACAGGCATATGAAGAGAGCTCACCATCCGCAAGATCTGGAACCGGTAAAATGCACACATTGTAAGAAGATTTGCGCTTCCAGATATAGTTTGCTAGTGCATTTAAATAACACTCATAGTACAAAATTTTACAAATGTGATGGATGCCCGAGTTATTTTAAGTTTAAAACAAGCTTGAGGAAACACCAGAGGACTGTTCATGAAGGTTTGGATAACTTGACTGATGTGTATTTTTGTGACATTTGTGAAAAAGGATTTAAATATAAGAATAGTCTAGAAGCTCATATCATATACGGACATTTGAAAGAGAAAAAAAAGTTTTCATGTAGTGTGTGCAAAAAGAGTTTCATAAAACATAGTGCAATGCTTAGGCATAAAACGAGGCATAGCAAGATTAAGCCAATGGTATGTAACTACTGCAACAAAACATTTTCGCGCAGATACATCCTCATAGAGCATATGGGAGTTTGTCATTTAGAGAAGAAAAGAGATGAAAAATAAATTTTAGAGGAGGGAATGTGTTGATGCTAAATCTTGGGAAATTATTTAATTAATTATTTTGGAGCAGCCCATTGCATTCCACAAAAATTTTTCTATATAACAATTAGAAGGATTTCTTTTTTTTTGTTTTCAGTAAACATATCTTTATTTACTTTAGAGTTAAAATGATTGTTTGTAAATAAGTTTAGGAAAATTTGTCCTCAATATTTTATAAGATTTTTGTATTTTAGCTTCATAAAACCAATTTTTAAAAACCTTCTACAGTTTTAGTAAAAAAATATAAATGACGAATCAGTTTTTTAAAATACTATGTGAAAGAACCATATTTTTTTGCTCAAAGGAAATTATGTTTTCCTAAGTCAAAAATTACTCAAGTCATTTCCAATCCATTATTTGGAGGAAACAAAATCGGTCATAAAGGATACTTCACTACTAAGGCCTCTCTGTTGGTCTCTCTGTTGTTAGCATCATTGACTTTGAATCTGAATTATTTATAGTCAAAGGTAGTATATATATGACTAGTAAAACGTGGAGTGTCTCCAGATACATGCTAAATAAAATCTGTGATGTTAGGATAGTAGGAAAATTAATTTGAAACCTATTCATGGTTTATTAATATAATGTGGTTTTAATATGTTTGTCTCTAAAGATCCAAAAGGAAACTTTTACCTCATATTGAATCTTGTCTGTTGAAATAAATGGAGAGAAACAATCATTTATTTCAAATTTTCAAAACAAGAAAAAAGATATGAAAATATTTCAGAAAATTTACGCATCACAATTGTGAAGTCCTAGTGTTAGCAATGAGTCACATAATGAAAGTCTATATGGCTATAAACCAAAGTCAACCTATAATTTAGTGATAGAACAGATTTTTTAAAATCCACTCGAGGAAAATACATTGATAGATTTTTAAAATACATTAGATACATACTTGAAGTGGCGACCTGCCCAGGTAGAAAACTAATAGACCCCTACACATTAATTATACGTGGTAGGGATATTTCCTGTTTTAATTTATTTAAATTACTGTATACAATTTTTGAAACAAAAATAACAATTATTTCAAATATTTACTTTTTAATAAATTTGATTTGGTTACTAATTACTACAATAAGCATAGTTTGATATGGGATATTAAAACTAATTGTTTTCAGATTGAACTTTATTCTTTCTAATTTTTTTATAATAAGTTAAATACTAGACTAAATTTGTTTTAAAATTATTTTATATATTTTATCCTCTATATATTTTGCTGAAAATATGTTCCAATAAGTAATATAATGTTCCTATTTAAACTGATATACATTGAGGAGACTATTAACTTTTAGTTTATTTTTGATGAAGTGGTCAATAAAAGTCCTTAAAAATATCATATTAATCCTTAGAAATAATATTTTACAATTGTACCTCTGACATAAAGTTAACATAAGCAATATCTTTGTTGATATGTCTTTGTATAAAATATTTTTTTTCTTGTATGTAAGAGTATTTCCATTGGATGTATTTTTTATCTTGAAAAGAAACCAACTCAAACCTTGACCGCAAAAATCTGCATTTTTTCAAATATTTACTTTTATTATGTTAAAACATTATTTTCATTATCAAAGCTTAAAATGTGCTGACTCTATGTACATGATATACTGCACATTCTTTACAAAAAGTTACAAAGCTTATTTTTTATAAAGGCTTGCTTAATAGTACTAGTACCAACTTCAATATTATGTTATGTAAGTTAAATTCAACATCACTTTCCTCTACATTGGTTTTGGTACTAAATTTCATTAGTAAAGCAACTCAAGTCTCTTTGTTGTGGTCATCAGCACTTGAGGTTCTGTAAATACTATTTTGAAAATGTAAAATTTTTCTGTTTTGTATGTTTGGGGGGTTAAAGATTTTTTTAACATTTTTTTTAGTCATCATCTTTTAGATATCATCTTTTGATGTTAAAGGTTTTATTTAAAGAGTTTCATTTTTTTATGTGTATATGTCTAGTCAAAACTATTGTACTGTAAATAAAAGAGTTTTTATATGACTGAATTTCTAATAGGAGAATATACAGGGAACAAAATGCGGATAGATGTACCTATCAATACACAATCAGGACCCGCGTTATTTATTGTTTTTTGAATAAAAAATTCTTTGATAACAGAGGAATCTAGTGTCCACAGTCTTGAAATGGTATTTTTGTTCCATGTATATTCTTTTTCAATGCTTTATTCAATTCATCCATGTCCATTTTCAATAGAATGCATTATTAAGTTTTTTTTAAATTAAAGTATATACCTTTTCAGACCATCTTGGACCTTTGAAATTAAGCTAAAGAGGCCACTGGATTGGTTCAGTTGCCGGGATTGTCAACAAAACGAATTTAGACCATTTATAAGCATTTGAAGTGTCTCTAATGTATAACGTTTTTGGTAGGGTCAAGTCATAAAATAATAATAAAAAAACAGAAAGGGGGGTCATGACATTTTGAAAATAACAAATGGAAGGGTTGAACTATAAGACAAGGTTTATTAGGAGCTAGTCTTTAGAACTGAAGGATCACAAACAATGTTTGTTAAAAATAACTCTCATGGAGGAAATTCTTGTGTAGATGACGGTTTGAACTACGTTGGTTGAAGGTGTTACTACTTTATTCATTTTAGTTTTTTGCCCCTGGACGGTGTGATAAAAGTTGGTCGATCGGATATAATTGTTAATCACTCGATGGTGATTTATCAAATATACAATTATATTTCGGTGGGATATTTGTCAATTCATCACAAATCATCACTCTAGTGATTTGATTTATTACTAGACAAACACTGGACTGGAGACAGACCAGGTAAAATAAAACCATTACTACTTAGCCAGTGGTAGTATCATTCTCACTCTTTGGAATGGAGGAAAGCTTGAATTATTGGAATTTTTCTCGTTAGAGTCTGCATGAAAATATGAGGTTATATGCAGACAATAGACATACTACTTTATTTCCTTTAGTCTAAATCATCAGTTTAAGATGAAATTGCACGTACCACAGACAACATGTTTCTATATTAGTCTCAGAAATCAGGAAAATCTACTGTCCTTGTATTTGGATACAGTATAAGGGTAGCTTTTTCAATCATGTAATATCATGTAAACATGGGGCCAGTTGAATAATAAATTACAAATTAATAATATTGACAATTCACCCAATCAGATTTGTTAGATCACTGATATTATTAGCTTGTAGTTTATTGTGCAATAGGCCCCTGGTGATTTCTAACATTAATGGGAAGCTTGGCGAATAAACTGAGCTGATAGTCATAACCTTAGAAAAATACACACAATAAAAAATTTACAATACTGCATGATTCCATTTATAATTTATAAATATACATGTATATTTTATTCATGACGTCGCATGACGTAACTAATTAAAATTTTGATAGTCGTATACCATCTTATCTGAACATGTCTTGGGGGTGGCTAAGGCCCCAAGCTGCATGTAGGCTAGATATCAAATGTCATGCAAATATCAAGATTCTTTTCTTGATTAGTGTTAGAAATATATTATTTTGTAAACTTTTTTTGGTAGGTAACGTTAAATTAGACATTGAATGCACGCCGTTTTTAAGTGTTGCATTATTGATTGTATCAATGCTCAGACACATGGACTAATATTCATCAATCTGATGCAGATAAAAAATTCACAGTCTGTAATAATTTTCCATACAGAAGAAAGGAAAAACTTGTTTAAGCACAATAATAAAAAAGTATTAATGTACATTTTTTATAAATTAAATTTAATTTTTGATTATAATATAAGACTGACACAGATTGGTCTATTGTCTTTGATAAACATAAATTAACTGACAAAATAAATTTATAATTAGAAAAACTTAATACTAGTATATATATCCTTTTACGATGGCCTTGCATCGGATGTCATGCTTATGCCCAGGACTGGATGAAATACTGTAGTCGTGTACTCCGCTCTCCTCTCACAATGCCAACCATCCACGATTTAGGTACTTTCACACTTTCAATACTGCAGGCGAAAGCTGAAACGTGTAGTTCAAAAACAAAATTTATTCCTAAATATTCAGCGAAATAAACAAAGACCCTGGTCAAATTCTGTTCTCTTAGAATCATAAATTTAGGATTAATTTTTTATGAAAAAAGTATGAAATTACTTTCTATTAATCGCTTTAATATGAATAGCGCAGTTCATAGCTTTCGGAAGCAATATTGCAAGTAGTGTAAGGGCGCCTTTTGGAAATCATTATTCAGGCCCTTGTTTGAAAACAAAGCTGGTAGATGAATATTATTGACGTTTGGATTGTTAAACTGAAGGGGTCCCTCCAGTAACGTTGTAAACAACAACTTTTTCAAAATTGAGATTTCTATGCAGTAAGGTTGTAAACGACATCATGCATCAGTGCAGGGCATTTTTTCGTTGATATCTCTTGTGTTGGCAGCACTACCACAGGTTGAAAACCAAGTGCTGTTGGTCCCACAGTTGCAACAACGTTGTAACCGCCAAAAATTGCATTATCACCGCGCACCGTTCTGTCGCCGTCCCGATGTTAATCGGCTAAATCGTAGTAAAAAACGCCCTGTTAAGTTCGGAAGTTGGACCAGAAATGTAAGTAAGCAGAGAAGAAATGCTGGGGAACTGTACATAAATGAAAATAAGAAACCAAAAGAAACATTGTTGCATAGGCCAAGCCGGCAACAACGTTGCAAACGACTGTCATTTACAACGTTATTGCAATTTTAAAATCACTTTTTTTGTAATAACTTTCTTATTACGTGCGATAATATTGTAATACTTCACAGTTTGGCTAGATTTATGATATTACAATTATATATAACAAATAAAACATATTTACATCATTATATTCCCAATTATATGTTTTTTCCATTTCGTGAAAAATTTACTTTATGTCGCTTACAACGTTACTGGAGGGACCCCTTCAACTGACAATCAATAATATTTTCCATTATGTTTTCATATTTCTTGCTTTCTTATGTGTTGCTAGTGACCCATTAAAGTATTTTTGTAACAACTAGTATTAGTGAAACCCATTTTGAAACGGGGACCAGTTATCTCGGCACGTCAACTAGTCAGCTGTTTTCGTATTAATCAGACAATCAACATCAACAAGATAAGATAGTCAACAAGTTTTAACAAAAACTCTCACCTCAACATTCCCTGATCACATCACTTGTCAAAATCAAATTTCTCTAAAAATTGTACTTATTTGCCACTACCAAGCAGAGGCAAAGTGGTAGAACCATAAGGTAAAGTCTTAATTCAATTAATAATTTATTTAGATATTTGTTTTGTTTTCAATTTTCATAAAACATTAGGACATTAAAAGCTAACCTCATCTTAGCAAGCCTATCTAGGCCTATATAATTTGCCTATTATTCTATAGTTTGTGGTTAGTGAGTTAGGGCCAGTGACAAAGTTCAAGGAAAACTCCATGCCCTCAAGAGTTTTTTCACTCTGTGTTTAACAGTAACAAATAAGTTAAGAAAAACATGTAGCTTCATGTGTGTGTTATATAGCAACATTGATTCATGTAGGTTTGGTTTCATACAACAGAAATAGTCTTAAGAAACAGGCTACCTCCCTGTTAGTAAAATGTTTCTCATAATTTGATAAAATTTTAAACTATTGTTCCCTCACTGAAAAATAAGCTTCTGCCACTTGCAAGTGCCAATTTTTTATATTTTGTTGTCATGAACTCTCGCTAACTATTTATTTGTCAATGCATAAAAGAGAATTTAATCAAAGGTTTTTTGTCCTTCAGAGGTTTTTGGATTTTTTAATGTTACTTTTACTTTGATACATGTAGACCTATCTGAAATGATGTGATGATCAGATCAGTACAAACCTCGTAACTTATTTAACCTACGACCCTTCTATGGATCAACGTATTCAGCCAAGCTCTTTAGGACTTTTTAATGCTGCAGTTATCGTAGTTTTTTAACCATTTAAAAACTCTCCTTAAAAATATTTCATTTCATCCAATTCAATTTAGATTCATCTGACCTAACCTAAATAATCTAAACTTGGCCTTATTACTTAACCTATCAGTGGCTAGCCATGTCTGAGCCATGGCCCAACACACTGAACCAGCACTAGGGCATGGAGTGATTGTAATTAAGTTATGCACCCAAGTCTTATCATTATGTTATGTCGATCTCTTGTTATATAGCACCATTGATTTATGGCCAAACGATGTAGGTTTGGTTTCATACAACAGAAATAGTCTTAAGTTACCTATTAATTAGTATTCTTAGTCTAAATCAAAATAGGCCCACGCTTGAAAAAATAAAAAAATCAAGTAAGCTGATAAATTATATTTGTTAGGTCGCTTTAGGTCATAATAACATTCATTTTGTAGGAATTAGGTAGATTAAGTATGGTTATGTTAGTTTGGATTGGATGAGGTCAGGTTTAGTTAGGTAAGGTTAGGTTAGGTTACATTGTGTTAGGCTACATTAGGATTCGTTTAAAATTCTTTAGAAAAATAAAGATAAGGTTGGGAAATCGAAAAAATGACATAAAAATAAAACTCTAACAATTACAAACAGAACCTACAGATTCTGCCATTAAAACTTATCTTATATAAACCTAACCTATCTTAAGCTATTCTAACCTAACCAAACCTAACCTATATATATATATTCCTAACCTAACCAATCCTAATCTACCCTAACCCTTACTTATCTAAACTAGCCTAATATTTCACAACCTTAGCTTAGCTACCAGAAATTGAGCGAAATCATGAAAATAAAACTTTAACCAAAAATAACTTAGACTATTTTGTGCAAATCTACCACTTTTCCAACACTTTTCTTGTTGTAATTCCTTTAATGTGCAAATATTCTTGCATACCGTATTCTTATTTAGCTTGCTCTCCCGGTTAATTTGATGAGGCCACATGATTATTAATTATTAATTGATTAATTTATAATGGCCACATGACCCATTTCTGAGGTTTAAAAATTTTTCCCGGTTTTTCCGATTTTCCGGCATTTTCCGACGATTTCCGCGGGAAAACCATCATTTTCAGAATCAGGGCGTTATTTCCTAAATTTTGGAAAAAAAAATTCAATTTCAGGAGGAGTACCGGAAAGTAAACATTTCCCAGGCTACCCTTACCGCAGTCTGGGTATTCATGTTGGGAAAGGTTTGAGTAAAATGCTCATGTGCAAAATGTGATGCTTACGTCAAGGTGTGCCTCCATAGCGTCGGTTCGAACCATGATAGATCTAGAAGAGTCGTGAACAAGACATGCCCCTGCTGAGGGAGGGGGGACAGGAGTAAGGAACCTGCCTCATGGTCAGTCGGCAGGGCAGCTCTATGGGTAAACATCGAGGGGTCATCGCGTTGTAGGATAAGTCCAAACCTATTTAATAATTTAATTAATGTATTTAGTATCAAGTAGTTTATTCTTTTAGGAAGGGGGGTGAAGGGATTTAGGGATATTTTAGTTTAACTTGTTTACCTTTCCAAATCATGTTAATTTATTGTTACAACACTGCCGCGCCCTTCTGGCGCTAGCGTCTGTAGCTTGCTCCTGTTTCCATATTAATAAATATCAGTTTAATCCGACAATAATGTTTCCTAGGCTAAAGTCAAAAATGGCTGTAATGTAGATGTTGGTATGGCTCAAACTTGAAATATTATAAATGGCCTAATTATAATTTCAGACAGCTTGCTCCATCTAAACTAATCTATTTTCTAAGTGGGAAAGCCATAAACATGATCCACTCTAGGCCCACACCTTAGATGAGAGTAATTCATAGTGTTCACATCTTGGAGTAACTTAACTATATTAATTTTTAACACATTGTTTGTCTGAATTTGGGGTTTGACGGTGAATTATATATTTATAATGGCTAAACTTAATTGTGGTTTTAAGGCCTAGTTGCAGGCATTATTTACTACTCAGGCTAGGTGGAAGATGTTTTTTCTTCTAGATTACACCTAATTATCAAGAATAATGTCACTATTCAGAATAATTCAATGCATAGAAGAAGTTCTTGCATCCCATATGCTCTCAGAAGAATCAACGAGAAGTGAAACAGCATATAAGCTTGTAGTGTATTGCACTAAACTTGCCTGGGATATCACTAAATCATTTGCTTTGGACAGCCATCAAGAACATTGGCAACTAAAACTTGCTTCCTTCGTATAATTACTGGTAATACATAATTTGTGTCACCACAACAACTAGTGTGTCTAGTGTAAGGTGACCAGACGTCCCGTTTTTTAGCGACGTGTCCCGTTGTCCCGATGAACTCTCTCGCGACGCCCATTTGTCCCGTTTTGGCGGTATTGGTAAGAAAAATACTTAAAAAATACGTTTTAATATATAAAAACTCTGAAATAAATTTTTCCGGTTCTTTTGTAGCTTCCTAGTAACTTAAAATGAATAATACAGATAAACTGGAGTCTAGCACATATATTTTCAATCTGAAAAAGCGTAAAAACTACCAAAATGCTCTTAATTTTTCAAAATTTTCCGGGGGGGAACTCCGGGACCCTCTCCTTGTAGGGGGTATGGAAATAAGTTTTAATGTAAAAACTCTTAAGTAAATTTTTTGGTTCCTTTGTTGTTTCCTAACTTAAAATTTATGGTATCCTAGATGAACTGGAGTCTAGCATATATTTTCAATCTGAAAGAGTATAAAAACGCACCAAAATGCTCCTAATTTTTCAGTTATTTCGGGGGGGGGGGGCCCCTGGACCCCCTCTTTTTGTGAAGGTATGGAAATACGTTTTAATGTACAAAACTCTCAAGTAAATTTGTTCAGTGCTTTTGTAGTTTCCTGGTAACTTAAAATTAATGGTAAAGATGAACTGAAGTCTAGCACATATTTTCAATCTGAAGGAGTCTAAAAATGCACCAAAATGCTCCTAATTTTTCAAAAATGTTCGGGGGGGAGCCCCCGAGTCCCCCTCTCTTTCTGGGGGGTAAGCCATACCTCCCCCCCCCCGAAGGTCGGCGTCCCATTTTGGCTGTTCCAAAATCTGGTCACCTTAGTCTAGTGTTGTTGTGGTGTACATAAGTTTTGGGATTTAAAAAGGAATTTACAGTTTGGCTCACATATAATTCTGGATATCGTTATATTTAGTTACTGTTCATCGGAGACAAATCTGCTCTTGTCGTCGTCCATGAGCTCCGTGTTGGGCAAAAAATGAAGGGGTCCCCCATAAAACGTTCTAAGCGACAAAATTTCAAAATCGGAGATATTTAGTGAAAAAGGTTCTCTAGGACATGAGGTACACCGTGGTATATTTACTTTTCAAGATATTTGAGTTGGCAGCCCTGATTTTGTCTGTCAAAGTTGGCGTGCTTCGCGGGACTGCACGAACATTCTGGGGAATAACGTTCTATTGGCCGAAATATGGACTCTTCGCCGGTAGTTGCATTATCGCCCAGCGAACAAAATCGCGTAAATAAAAATAAAACACGTGACATAAATATTGGAAAGTGAAAGTATAAGACCAGGAAGTAATATAGAAAAGCTAGATTAGCCTAAATTTCAAAAACTAAGAAGCCAAAAACTGAAAAACTGCCCCCAAAAGAAGTAGTTGAATCACGTTTTAAGCACCACGTTTAGATATTTTTTAGCAAAATGATGTATCACGTTTATGTAACAACATTACGTTTTGTACTTTTATATCAATAAAATTGTTCTATATTCAGTTTTACCATTGTTTATGTTGGTATTCCTACACTCCCTGATGTTTAACTCCCAAAGCAGAAGAGCTGTCCGTCAGAGAACTTTTCAAACGCCAGTCATTTAGAACGTTATAACCCCAAAAAAGCATGTAAAATGTTTTAAAATGATTAATGGCAAGTAAACATTTAATATAAGGCTACATTATGATGTTATGAAAAGAGTATTATAAGATTATACATGATTATAAATTCTAGCCTTGAAAAAACCGTAAATATAAGAATTCAACTTTCAACGCTTGATTACTCGAAACTAGGTTTTTGTCGCTTAGAACGTTTTACGGGGGACCCCTTCAAATGTATCTGTCTCATAACAAAAACATCACTCTATGGAAGAGGCAAATGTGGCAAGCGGTATGCTAATTAATTAAAAAATAACCTGAAAATGTGTGCTGAAAGAATAACTGAAAAATAACCTGAAAATGTTGTTTTGTCTTATCACAAGTTGTTAGACAAAACTGAGTGATAGAAATCAGCCTTGCATCGCTCATCCTTGATGGACCATCAGCGAAGAGAAATTGGACAGTGTTCCCTACTGGTGACTATGTCATATGGAATTCGTTAAACTTCTTAACTTTCTGTAAGAATTTGTTAGCTTACCACACTAATATATTTTTCTCATTTAGGTAAGCTTGAAAAAGTTATACCACAATGGATTTAACAAGCACATATGTGGAAGGCTTTCATGTTGAGAATATTGTTAGAAAAATGTCCTTCAATAAACTTGGAAAAACTGATTTAAACCTGTCAAAGCTTGGCATTGGTGGTGGCGCTCTCGGTAATCATTATGGGTAAGTACAGGCTACGTAAAAACTCTTTGTAGATTTAATTATTCTGTGAAAATTGTCCGATGGTTCCCCAGAATTACTTTACTTACTCTAATGTAGGGCTTCATAAAGCCCAAGTTATTCATTAATCCAACATTTATTCCCAAGTTGGAATCCGTAGGTTGAAAGACACATGCAAGATATACGAAGGCCATCATATTACAGTGTGCTGCAGCGGTTGTGCTAGGTCAGCCGAATATTAATATAGGTAGCCTGCTTTCCTTGATAATTTTTAACCAAATGCTACCTGTTTATTATAGCCAACTCTCTTCTGATCACTGAATCCTCTCAAAAGAATGCTGACTGAAGTGGAAGATAACTATTGGTTGACTCAGTCTCTTATTTTTTGCCATATATTGGATTTTGTTTCTGTTATCCTTTGCTTTTTGGCTAATCTAACTTAACCTTCTCCTTTCGGGAGTCTGAGTAGAAAAGTGGCTTAGAATAAATCTATGGAATTGTTTTGGAAATTTAATTGATTACAATCTGCTCTTTCTAGTTTTCTTGATCTCAGTGACTAGCACTGTGGACAGTAGGAAAAAGCCATTAATTCTCTTTTATTGTCTCTGGTGGCTGTCCCTAAAAAATAAAATTAATTAGTGAACTTCATATGGTTCACTATGTAGATTTATATGTATATATATATGTATAGCCTATGTATGAAAATTAACGAATGGTGTGTTTTGCTTCTGGGGGCCCAAAAACAAAAAGTTATCATGGTCTCGAGCTTAGGTCTTACCATGAGTACTATGGTAACAGCTTCTTCCCTATAGAGGAAATTTGCTAAAATTATACATAAAGTAAGAGAGATTTGTATTTTCCAACCTCATAGGTAGAAATTAAAAGCCTCATTCCTGATATGCTATGTTAAGATAACACTGCTTAATTTTTTCAGGGACATCAAAGAAAATGAAGGAATTAATCTGGTAATCGAGGGAATCAAACAAGGGATCAATTATATTGATACTTCTCCATATTACGGCCACACATATTCAGAAACTTTAATTGGGAAGGTATTGATGTTTTCTTTTAGATTTCAGAGTTGACTTTCACTCAGGGTGACCAGACATCCGTTTTCAGGAGAACAAAACCTCTTTTTTTATAGTTGACTCTCACTGAGGGTGACCAGACGTCCGTTTTCAGGAGGACATGTCCTAGGGTTCCCATATAGTAATATAAGAAAATGAGGCAATTTTAGCACGCTACTTTGTACAAAACTAAGTAAGTTTATTCATTGAAACTGCTACAATATGGATCAGTACGTACTTATACTTCTTTTTGTAGAACAATTTGTAAAATAATTTAAGAATATTTAAAAAACACAAAAGGAACTTAATAAAATCAAAATCTGACTTCACGTTATCATATTTTTTTAAATATCATTCATCGAGTTTCAGTGTTGGGGTGTCTTAATTAGACACCTTTCAAAACTCTGTATGCCGTCTTAACCTCGAATCATTCGGCGATCTTTGTAGTTGAAAACCCTTTATCGCTTGTGTTGAGTACTGTACAGTAAAAAACGAAATTTTGCATCAATGAAATATGTTTAGAATTCTAGAAGATAAAATACAATGTTTTTATTCAGCGGTAAACTAATGGATGTAAACATTTATCTGTTATCAAATACAATTTTCACTTGATATTCATTATATTTAACGAATGTCAGTCCAAAATAGAGGAGATATCCCATTTCTTACTGAAATTCCCTGGAGTTGAAATTTTACCCTAAAAATCCGGTAATCTCCAGGGTAATCCGGCGATATGGTAACCCTAACATGTCCTCTTTTTTACAGTTAGGGTGCTCCACTAAGGGTGACCAGACGTCTGTTTTCAGGAGGACATGTCCTCTTTTTTACAGTTGGCTCAGGGTGACGAGACGTCTTTTTTTAAGAGGACATGTCATCTTTTTTACGGTTAACTCTTACTCAGAGTGAGCAGATGTCCATTTTCAGGAGGATTTGTCCTCCGTTTTTACAGTTGACTCTCAGGGTGATCAGACGTCCGTTTTCAGAAGGACATGCCCTCCTTTTTTTATAGTTGACTCTAGCTCTGGGTGACCAGACGTCCGTTTTGAGAAGTAAATATTCTCCTTTTTAACACTTTTGGTGCCGTAAAAGTGTCGGTAGACCCTCCCTAGGGCATGAAATTTTTTTACACAAAATCTTACCTTTTGTAACCAGAAGCCAGGATCGTGGTCGCAAACTGAGTTTCTCGTGGTATTTCCCAAAAAAAATGGCCTCCAAAATTGCCAGTCACCATTGACCGGGCCGGACCGCGCGAAGGAGTCTGTAGGCGCCGTGACGTAAATACCCCTCTTTTCGTCTCACAAACACAGGTTTTCACCCAAAAAATGTTAAATGGCACTCTATTATTTACAATTATTTACAGCCCCTTTCTCTCTAACAACTAGTGTCTATTTCATTCACAGTGCATCATGTAACTGCTCAAAGCAATTACTAATACACTATCCCGGTTTGTCCATACCTTCACCAAAACATCACCAAAACTAAAATAATAAATTATAAAACGTGTCGCTGTGTCATACAACATGCAAAAACACAATAGTAATAAGTCAAAACACGGAAAAAGTAAGTAACAACTATCAGGTCACAAGGGACCGGCTCAGGCCCGTGGGAACGGCAGACGACATGTACACAGTACAAGGCAGGTTACCATGGCAATTCACACGACAACAACTCCGAACTTCTCCGCAAGGTTACACCACTGTGGCTGATTCATTTCACCGGGACCTGGCCAGGCACATGTGACTGGGCCGGCCGGCACGCGCATCTTGCCACCTGTCCTTGGTGACCGGCCCGCACCCAAAGTGTCAATGATTGTACTCCCAGCTTTTAAAAAATATCCGGCTAAAACCTGTTATACTTCGTATCCCTGCGGTCGGTAAATACAGCATATTCGAGCGGTTTGTAACTGTTTTCTGTATTTGTTAAAAATACTCCTGCCACTTACCTGCGATCGTGAAATTGGCACAATCTTTTTTATGTCCGTTCATGTCTATTCGCCAGTTAATTTCAAGTTACTCCTGATGTTTGCGGATATTATGTGTAATGACGCTCATCGCACAGCAACGGCTTAAGTGGCTGTTCGTAAAACATTGATCGATAACAACAAAGCATCACTTATATTGTTATTTTTAAAAAGGGAAAACACTTTTTTGATTTTGTCGACCTGGGAAGTTGCTTATGCGAGAATGCAACACTGGTTATCAATAATTGGTAAATTTAAAGCTGAAATGGTATTTTTCAAATCTTTTCTGCTGTATTTGTTTTATGTAAAAACAAGTATACCATAGTGGATTGTCTTATGAATTCTTTACAATAAAATAAATATGTACTTCTAACATATATGACTGTTAGAAATATTTATTTCATGAGAGTACTACCTAATTAATGAAATGTACATTTTGGTCCTTTAATGAAAGTTATTAGAATTTCATTTAACGCTGTCCGCCTCTTTCTGAAAATATCCTCCTTCTTCAACTAAACACTTATATCTCCCTGAAAAAAGTCTCTGTCGGTCACTAATCCTGCTCTCATATTATTTGGGAGAAGATAGGGTGTACAGCTAACTCACCTTGCAAATAAGCTGCACAGACACATAGATATTACACATTAATATGTGCAATACACATAATAATTTGTGATACACATTATATATTTAATTTCGTAAGGCGATTCTTTGTGTCATATTTGTGGGTGTCTGGCAAGTCGTAGAAAGACGGGAGAGGGCTCAAATCTTAGGTCTCTGTTCCGTGATGGCGGGAAAAATACTGAAATTGCTTGAAATTGATTAGAAAACGAGAAATAACGTAAAATACCTGCCATTTAAAAAGCATTGGGATCTAAAAACGCCTGCTTTGTTTATATTAAAACATGTGGTGCTGATGCTTGATTCAAAGCTATATGCTAGATGTTGACATATGGGTTTTTTCCAAAAGGCAGCTAACTATGTTCAATGTACTATAACAAATAAATATTTTAACTTAAATATTTTCAGACTTTATAATTACGGGTTTGAGTATATATTTATAATTTTAAAATTATAAAGAGTTAGGTGCGTTTGTTTCGTTTACGTTATAACAATGCCGATTTAATGCCAAATGATCATGTAAGCGGAATTTTTGCACCGAAATTGTGGGTGTTTGGCAAGTTGTAGTAGAATGGGAGAGGGCACAAATAGAAGGTCTTGATGCCAGGAACTCAGGAAAAATGGTGAAATTTCTTAAACTTTATCAGAAAATAAGATATAACGTTAAATATCTGTAATCTAAACTTGTCTGCTTTGTTTACATTAAAACATAGGTTACTTAACCACACGCTAGATATTGATATATGGTTTATTTTTATGTATGGTTTTTGCAGGCTTTAAAAGAAATTCCTCGTGAAGCGTATTATATCTCCACAAAAGTGGGGCGTTATGGAACTTCATGGGCTGACTTCTTTGATTTTTCGGCTGAAAGAATAACGACTGAATTTGAAAAAAGCCTTGAGCGTTTGGGGCTTGACCATGTGGATATTATTTTTGTAAGTATTATATTTCAAGCTATGATGATCCTAAAAAAAACTTTTTATGCTCAATTTTACAAAACCAGATTTTGTTTGACATTTTACAAAATATTTACAATTAGAATGTTGGCATCTGCAAAGATTCATTGGACACATTATCCAATTCTAGTTTTGAAGTTAAACAAATGATTCAGATCATATTCAGCTCAAGTGTTATAGTACTGTAAATACAAAAGTTTGTTATATAATTATTTCTTTAAAGATTGATATCACGGCCAAAGAATATGTCATTTATACTGCAGCAAGAAAATCTTGCATTCCAATCATGACTGACAAATCACTCAGCATAAATGTACCTCAGTATAAATGTACCTCAGATGTTTAGGTCACATTGTGGCTGTCAGATCTGCTGATGGGAAACCACTTGCTTGTTTCAGGACCAGCAAATCTCCTAGTCGCATGCAGCCATCAAATCTTGAATTTTTATCTCAGTTTGTGTAAAGCATTTAGTTGCATTGCAGCTGTCAAATCTCAAGTCTCTTGGTCCCATCACACTGTCAAATCTCTCTTAGGCATCAGGACAGACATTGTTTGTATTGTGGCTGGCAGATATTGGTTAAATCATGGCAGGCAAATTCGTTAGTCATATTGCAGCAAATAAACTTCTTAGTCTATAGATGAATGCGATGAATGTTTCAGTCGAATTATTACAGACCCGGTACAACAATCTTGCGGTCATATCTAATAAACTAATGTATAAGTATTGTGCCCAAGTATTCGTTGTAGGAGGCTCGGAGGCAGCATGATCAAAAATTATTTTTAAATGGTCAGGAATAATTTCTGAAAAGTTTGGATGTGAGATGTGGTAAATACCCAGTTATGTTTTATAGTATGTAGCCGTAGACTCATCAGTAGCCTAAGTTAGTTTTTTGGTACAGTACATTGTTTTTTACTCCATTTATGAGGATGTAAATTACTGGTGCACTATTGTTGTATAGACAGAGAGTGGCTCACCACTTTACACAATAGTAAGTAAAAAATAAGTTTGTATTTCACTGAATAATGTAGCACTGTAAAACGACTTATCAGTAGTAGAAGCCTTCAGTCATAGATAATTGCAAGGTAGCTGTCAAACGGTTAGCATAAAATAAGTGCTAGGATACCTAATGTTCTACTAAGAAGGTTATTAGTGGCATGAAAGCCTGGCCTATTAAACATAATGATTTCAACAAAAACTATTGATATTTATAAAAAGCTTTGATGAAGACGACACCATAATATTCAAATATCAAAAACACCATTCAGAGACAAGATAAATTTAGGCCTACCATAAATAATATTTAAATTTCAAACACTCCATATTCAAAGACGGCATATATTTGAGTGGTGTCTTATTTATGAAAAATACATTACCACACTACATTAAATCATCTGAATATAGTTTACATCGGAACAGTTTAATAAAAAGGTAGTAATAGTATATTACGCAACTAGTGCGGGAAGTAGGTGTTTACGTGCGAGCATGACAGTTCACGCGCGACGCTTGCGGAGCGCGGGAATTTCATGCGAGCAACGTAAACACCTTCCCGGATGAGTTGCGTACGATAGTTTTCGCGACACTACCAGCAACAAATATACAGGGTAAGTAAAAAACACTACACTTCTATGAAAGTTAAAAGATTAAAAAAGTATTAAATAAACTGAAGAGAGAAAATGCGAACAAAACTATATTTATCTGTGCGGGGGAGATAACAAAAAGCGTTATCTCTGCTGTCCAGCGACCGAGTAAGCCTTTCTAGGAATACGTCCTATCGTCACACAGACGGCAACAATTGATTGAATAATATTGCTCTTTATTAACTTATCGCTATTAACTGTACGTAGTCGCAACCTGGGAAACCAGTTTAGTTACAATTGAGATATGGTCGTCATAGTTAAAATGTGTATGTTGTGTTTATGTATAATGTGTATGTAAATTGTGTGATATACTATTTTTTTCTTGAGTTGGCAACATTGAGCATTTACCGCACTCGTGCGGTAAATGCTCAATGAAAACTCTTTACTGCACTCCAGCTGATTTGTTACCTCACTACAGCTGATATTTGCCGTACTCTTTTGTAAACGGCGACTTCCCACACTGAAACGGAAGCGGAAATCGGCTACTTACTAATGTAGTGTTGCGAAAACATAATTTTTGTATAGTAAACATTATTTTTCCGCAGTAAACAATGTATAAACATGAGGTTTTACAGGTGATAAAAACATACATTTAGAAAAAAGTGATTTCATAGTAGTGTAGTAAAAGTACATTATTTCTCTTATTTTATTTAGTCTATAACAATAAAATAAAATAAAACAATAAAATCAAATAGGCCTATGCCTTGAGAGGCAAATCAGATTCTCAAATCTGTCTTTATTTTGGCCGGTCATCCTCATTGGTTTAGACTGCTTATATTTAAAAAAATCATATCCTTTTAAATATTATCAATAGTTTCCAGATCTTTATGTGATCAGGTGCAAATTAGCAAAACATGATTTTTGTCTATGTCAACTTCTCTACAAAACCAGATAAAACACACCGAACTAGATTATTTTGTGGTTATAAATTTTTATTTAGTTAATAATTTTGTCTTTGTTCTGGAATATTGGCTTCACAGCACACTCTATATGCACAGCAATTAAATAGTAGCCTAATTACCAATTCCAGGGCAGTTGTTTCAATTGTTCACCCAATCAGTTTCACCCAAGTTCACCCAATGTGTTACCGATCGCCAATGACTTTTGGTACTTACCTAATAAAAAAAACCATAACCATAAATTTGTAATGTTGAAAATGACCGATTTCAACAATACACTTGTACGTTTCAGGTTCACGACATCGAGTTCGGCCCGTGGAAGCAGATATTGACGGAAGCGCTGCCTGCGGCGCAGAGCCTCATCGACAAAGGCAAGGCCAAGTGGCTCGGAGTATCGGGCTATCCCGTCTCCCTTCTGTGGGAAGCCGTCGAAAAATCCCCCGTCAAGATTGACGTTGTGCTGTCGTACACCCGTGATTGTCTGTTCGACAGTACTTTGAAAAAGTATGTTTCTTTTTTTCAGGTGTGTATGTGTCATGGATATTTTCTTAGAGTTGAACAGATGAATTTTGTGTGAATCAGATGTTTTGTTTACAGTTTTTAAAATATCTTTTTGATGACTTTTACAAAAATTGTTAGAAAATATTGTGAAAGTTGGATATTAGATTTTTTTTAACACTGGTGATTTAGCTTAATGAGTCAGGCTATTGAATAAGTCAATATTAATAAGTGAAGGGGTTTTACAGGATTTCTCTAACTTTCATAATACAGTGGAACCTTGATTAGACGACAGTCAATGGCACAAAAAACGGGAGTGCACTTTATAAGCCCCCTTGAAATTACCATAACTCTTAATAACCTAATAACACTTTTCAAAATAAAAAAGAACCCTCTATAAAATGTCTGTTTTCTTAATCTCCTGAGTCTGTTTTCTGAGCCTTCTTAACTGACCTGTAATAAATTAATTCAAGCTTACCTTAAATATGCATACGCATGTCGTCTGACAAAAAATAATGTTTTCGCTTGTGTTGCCATGTGCGTGTTCATTTAAAAAAATAACAAAAATATAGTGTAGCTTGCTTAGTTGGAAAAGGTTACCTTCAACAATCTTTCATCAGACTAGTAGAACAACAAAACTTTTCATGTTAATGGTGGTATATCAAATCCAGCTATGATGGGTTGGCTTTTTAGAAAGCGTGATAAACTGAGAAAATCTTCTAAGCCACACTAAGATAGTCCTTATAAGATATAAGTATCCTATTAAGTGTAAGTTATCATTGTATCTTCATTTTCAGGCCCACAATGTTGGATTGATCAATGCCTCGCTGACGGGAATGGGGCTGTTGACAAACCAAGGACCCCCCGACTGGCATCCTGCATCGAATCAACTCAAGGAAATCTGCCGCAGTGCTGGGCAGTTCTGCAAGGTAATATGTCATGTCACTTTTTATTGAAAAAATGTTATTTAACCTCTTAAAATTATGGAATCCCAGTAGGAGCCTTTTAAACATGTGTTTGGTCCCATCCTCATAGATTATTGATCTTTGCATGGAATATTATCAAGCAGAGCTAGAAGTCAGTGGTACAGTACAAGCGTGAGTTGTGATAAGTAAATATTGTTAAAGTTTGTGGAGGCAAGGAAGTTCAAACCCATGGAATTATTGCTCTGATTCAAAATCGGTCGTGCAAACCAATTGACCCTGACTTTTTTGCCCTTGATTAGTTGCTGTAATGTGATGATCAATACTTTAATGTGATCAAGGTAACTGCATTCCCATTTTAAATTACTCTCACATATTTTTAAAAGGGTCAAAAATTTGTTTTTTTTTGTTGATATTGGTTTTATACATTCTGTCTTTGGCAAACTGCAAGTTAAAACTTTTGATTGGGCCTCAACAGACACTAATAAACACTAAACCCATGTTAAACTTGTTTATGTAAGAGATAAAATAACACTATCTCTAAAAGAGGACCACCTGGTCTACCCACTCAATTACAGCTTTCTATTGTTTCGGTTTTTTATGTCCATAACTAACATCGTGGATAAGATTTTTTATGTGTATGGTTTTTGAATTCACATCTACATTTCTTGGCTGGTTGTTCCGGCATCAGGCTTCTTTGCCAAAATGGCTAAACAATTAAAATAGATCCTCAGCAGATTAAAATATATGGACGAAAAAGTAGATGGAATAGATGGACAGGATGGGCAGGGAGTGTACTTTAGCCTGCAGGTTGAGAGTCTCAGATTTAAAGGATGATTGGAGGAAGGGGGGAGGGTGTTCTGGTGTCAATAACACTCCCCCCCCTCTGTCTCATACTCCTCTCAAACCCAACCTACCGGTGGGGAATTGTATTTGTCCCCTGAATGACAGCTACAACACTCCTTCCAGTAGTGAAAATTTAAATCACTATACCCAGTATTGTTACCTAAACTAGCAAAAGCCAGCTTGTATCCCACTGGGGAAACCAGGTTGCTTAGTAGTCTTCAAAGTCTGGAATTAGTCTTGAATTTCATAATGTTCTTGAAAAGTCTGGAATTAGATTTGAATATCAAACCAATCTGGAGATTTACTAATTATTTAGTTTTATCTTGATATTTTAAAAATATTTAGACCAATGTATAAAACTCAAGTTTTTGTGCTGGTAAAATTCTTGTACGACAAACACTAGCAAACGCAACTAACTACGGGTTAAGGTCATTGCAATGAAGAATCATTGTTAGACATGCAGTGTCTTACTCAATGCCAAACAAATAACATTAACTTAATGGATCATGGAATCAATGTGGTAATGCTGGTTTTGTGTATCGATTCATAGTAAAAATATAAAAAATTGAATATTAAGCCTAATATCTCAGCAATAAAAGGTTTAATTCCTAACAAATTTTCAGGTAAATAGCATAATATTCCTCGCCAAGTGCTGGAACTGAAGATTTAAAGAGGATGATAAAATCATTGATGGTTGTTTATGTTGACCTATTTATTTTTAGAAACAGGCAAAATACAATTTAGTAGAAAATTGTTTAAAACTATAATTTTTATTAAAAATTGTCAGAATTATATTTTTAGTAATATGAGGAAGTTTTGGAAAAGCTCTGAAAGGTCTCGAAAAGTCTGGTATTAGTCCTGAATGTTGTGGGGGAAAACAGACTAGACACCATGGAAACTAATAAACTTAATTTAAGCGTCCTCCACTGACGATCCCAAAAATTTGAACTGATACCAGAATAGTGTATTACATTACTACGTAACTAATGTTTAACTGTGCGAGCATGATAGTTCCTGCACGAGCCACTAGGCGAGTGCGGGATATTCATGCAAGTAAGGTAAAACTTACAGGGCGTATGACACACAATACTTAACATCATACTATCCAGAAAAACAATTTATATTCATAACGTTATGTTATAAACTATTATGTTTCTCAATTATTCAAACCTAATCTATAATAAACAAACATTTGCTACTGCCACCAGTGCTGCCTCCACAAATTCCTCTGAAGTAACCAATAAACACACATTAAACGCCAGTTTACTCAATCAGCTGATTGTTTTGTTTTTTGACTTCCGTTATTTCTGTTTCCTAGTGCATGGTAAATTTACTGTGCAATGATTGACAAAGAGTAACTTTCTAGCCAAGTGCAAGGCACAGAAAACAGATGTTTCTGAGTCAGTATGATGAAAATATGTTTGCAGGAGCAGGGGTTGGAGCTGGCCAACCTGTCGGTGTGTCACTCGCTGGGCCAGCCGGGCTACAGCTCATACCTGGTGGGGATAAGGACTAACCTGAGATTGTTTGCAGGAGCAGGGGTTGGAGCTGGCCAACCAGTCGGTGTGCCACTCGCTGGGCCAGCCGGGCTACAGCTCATACCTGGTGGGGATAAGGACCAACCTGAGATTGTTTGCAGGAGCAGGGGTTGGAGCTGGCCAACCTGTCGGTGTGTCACTCGCTGGGCCAGCCGGGCTACAGCTCTTACCTGGTGGGGATAAGGACTAACCTGAGATTGTTTGCAGGAGCAGGGGTTGGAGCTGGCCAACCTGTCGGTGTGCCACTCGCTGGGCCAGCCGGGCTACAGCTCGTACCTGGTGGAGATAAGGACTAACCTGAGATATGTTTGCAGGAGCAGGGGGTGGAGCTGGCCAACCTGTCGGTGTGTCACTCGCTGGGCCAGCCGGGCTACAGCTCGTACCTGGTGGGGATGAGGACCAACCTGAGATTGTTTGCAGGAGCAGGGTTTGGAGCTGGCCAACCTGTCGGTGTGTCACTCGCTGGGCCAGCCGGGCTACAGCTCGTACCTGGTGGGGATGAGGACCAACCTGAGATTGTTTGCAGGAGCAGGGTTTGGAGCTGGCCAACCTGTCGGTGTGTCACTCGCTGGGCCAGCCGGGCTACAGCTCGTACCTGCTGGGGATAAGGACCAACCTGAGATATGTTTGCAGGAGCAGGGGGTGGAGCTGGCCAACCTGTCGGTGTGTCACTCGCTGGGCCAGCCGGGCTACAGCTCGTACCTGGTGGGGATAAGGACCAACCTGAGATATGTTTGCAGGAGCAGGGGGTGGAGCTGGCCAACCTGTCGGTGTGTCACTCGCTGGGCCAGCCGGGCTACAGCTCGTACCTGGTGGGGATGAAGACCTTAGAGGAGCTGCGGACCAACCTGCGACTCGCCACCGAGGGTCCGACGCAGCAGGAGCGCGCAGTCCTCGACCTGGTTAAGCAGAAGTGAGTTTGTGATAAGTTCTCAAAAATATTTGGAAGGATACTTACTTTTTAAAAATATTAGAGGTGTGCGGATATCCGAAAACTCGGATCGGATTCGGATCGGATCGGATATCCGAATCCGATCCGAGGGTTTTGTAACTATCCGGTAAGACTGACTAGATATCCGACTCTATAGGATAGACTGCATTTTTTGGGGTAAATTGTGAAGTAAGATCAAATTTTCAAGTAAGGAAAGTCTTCCAAACAAAAGAAGTCACTGCCGATGAAAGTATATTAGTGACAGAAAACATCGCGGAGCAAAAACGACGCTTTGAAATGCGACGGTTGCGATAGCGGCTAGAACAACGCCTCAACACAATGCGATTATGTAGTGGTATGCATCAAGTGATGTATTTCGGTTGCCGATATTGCGACTCGTGATAAGATCGAGAATCGAGATCGTTGTATACGATCAGATTACTGCGCAATACCCGACACGATAACAATCATTTTCTTAAGATAAATTCTTGTATCGTAGCATTAAATCAGTTAACAAATAGTAGTACAAACTGTAATAGTTCTGTCTCGATTAGTATCCGTTGCCGACGAAACATCGATTGGTATGAGGGAGAATCGCAATCAAGGCAAATCAGTATTCGCCATTGACCGACAGTGTCGACAGTGTCTAACAGTCAGTCGTCTTGAATTTCCAAAACGAAATATCCCGTAAATACCCCATAAACAAATAGTCGTGTTGATGTTTCGTACGACTATTTCAGGCCGTAAATATCTTACATGGCCTGTCGATACGATAAAATAAAAAGCCTACAATAATTTTGGGCTGTGAAAGATTTGGCAAACCTGTTCATTCATTGTTTTGTCTTTCCAAATCTGAAATCACTTCATTTTGAATGTCGTCGTCTACTCAAAAGCTAAATTAACTCAAGAACGTCTTTCTTCTTACTTTATTTATCAATTAAACAATTACCTACCTAGAAATAGAAAGTTGAACGATCACAAATAAGTTTTTATTTTGCTGAAATATTTATCTTTGACGATTTAAGCCTAGTCAAAGCCGGCCGGCCGTATTTTCAATACGTGATTAAAATTTTAAAATGGACTTTCTTAGATAACAGTACAATGCGACTTGACAGCCTACGTCTATGAAAATAATTAGTGAGTTAGCTTGTTGTTTGTGATATAAAACAAATAGACCTTTGTTCTAATTAAATGACCAAGCTTTAATACCGAAACTTAAACATTTGAAACTTATCATGAAATTTAGGTTAAGTTTACTGCTCGGACTTATTTTGTTTTTTTAGTGTTCTTGTAGTGAATCAAAATCTAGGTTGTTAGGCATTAGTGCATAAATAAAAATGTCAAGCTTTCTTCAAATATGAGGTGATTGATGGAATCAAGTTTTATATTTAATTCTTTTGTCTAGTCACTTAGGCCTAAATTCTGATCAAATAGGCTAAGGAAAAGAACAAAAAAGACAGAGGCCTAATAGTGAACAAATTTATGTTGCATTGGAAAAGGATTTTTAAGTTGCAAATCCTGAAATTGATTTAGGCCTAATAAGCTTATTCAATTAATTATATACTACCTATGCTTAAGGGGAATCAACAAATTTCTAAATTCTCAACAGATATTTAGTTGAACCTTTGCATACTTTAATAGTTGACATTTGGCCTATATTGGAAACAATATATCACAACAATCAACAACTCAACCCTATCAAGGCAAATCTTACCTTACACATTAGGATGATATGGTAGTTCCTTGCAATTATCTTAGGCTTTTGAGAAAACTTAAATCTGCTCATTACGCCGCGCTGTAAATATCCAAATCCGGTATTATCCGATCCGAACCTGTTGTTATCCGTTCCGAAACCGATCCGAACATAAGCTATCCGATCCGAATCCGATCCGATCCAAAAAATCACTATCCGCACACCTCTAAAAAATATATAGGAAACATATCCCTTACGAGTAGTATTGTATATTTCTCATCTTGCGGCTTGCATGGGAACCATCATGCTCGCTCGGCAAAAAAGTATTTACCATGTGAGTTACATACTAGTATATTACGTTACTAGCCCGGTAAGTACCATTTTTCCCGTGCTATCATGATAGTTCCCACGCAAGCCAGAGGCGACTGCGGGATTTTCATGCAAGTATGATAAACCTTACTGGGTGCGTGATGTTTGATACTTACATCATACTACTCAGTAAAAAACATATTTTTAATCATAACTTTTCCTTGCTAAAACCATTATGTTTCTCAATTATTAAAACCTAACCTATAATAAACAAACATTTGTTACTGCTATACATACATTTGTTACTCTGCCACTGCATTCCTTTCAAGTAACTGATAAACATGCATTAAACGTCTTTTTGCCGCACTCAGCTGATTGTTTTGATTTTTTACTTGTGTTATTTCTGTTTTTGAGTGCACGGTAAATTTACCTTGCAGTTATCAGCAAAGAGTAACTTTCCAGCCACGAGTAAGGCACAGAAAACAGATATTTCTGCGTACACACAAAAAATCACATACTTTTCAGTCATGACCTATTTTTTTCATACTCCACTATTTTCTCAATTCTTTAAACTTACAGTAGACCCACTCTTATCCGGACATCTTGGGAGTCTCTTCCTGATTACGGGTTAACCGGTAAAACCGATGTTCCCCATAACACGATAAATCTTAACTGTAATGTATACTGTATAAGTCAGTATTCTGATATAGACTTTCGTTTACTGGTTTATAGTTTCTCCCACGATAATCATCAATACAGTGTTGTCCATTTCCTACCTATATGTCCAGTTAAATAGATATAGTAGAACCTCAATAAGAAGGCACTTGATAACACAAAAACCTTGATAAAAAGTGCTCTTTTCAAGTCTCCTTGAAACTACACAATTAATTAATGATCTTGTAATGACAATTGATGTCTTGATACACGAACCTCAACAAGAAGACTCCCTTGATGACGAGACTCTTTCCAGAATCACCTTGAGATCAAGGTTCTACTGATCTCAAGGTGATTTTTATCAATATACAGTATGATTTATGACAGTTATGATTTTTATCAATATACAGTAGAACCTTTATCAAGGTTCTACTTACTGTATATTGATAAAAATCGTCCATTTGAAAAGAAATCACTTTTGTCGAGTGTAGTCCAGTCAAACCGAAGTCCTGATAAAAGTTGTCCGGATAAGAGGGAGTCTAATGTAACCTGTAACGTTGAACATGTAACATGACATTGTTGCAGTCAGCTGAAATTCCGACTTAATAAATATTAATTGAATGTCACTTGGAATGGAATATTTTTCATGCGGTGATTGGCAAAGAATAACTTTCCTTGCTAGTGTAAGGCACAGAAATCAAGTGTTTCTGTGTCAGTACAGTGTAAAGGTACTCTACATCATACAACACAGAAACATCTGTTTTCTATGCTCTAGACTGGAAAGTTGCTCTTTACCGATAATTGCACAATAAATTTACTGTGCACTACACAGTTAATCTGCTGCACCCTAGGAAACAGAAATACAATAGAACCCCTCATAACCAGCCACCACGCGACCAAGTCTAGGCTGGATAACAACTTGGCCTGATAATCCATCCTATTATGAAAATGACTATTTATACTTAATTAATAATTTGTAGCTAGTGACTTAAGTAGGCCTGCTATTTAAAGCTTTACATGTATTTTTGGGTTATTTAAAAGTACACAGGTCAGTAAAACCAACACAACACGTCACTTGAACACTGATTGATCTAGTTTTACCTATCGTGTTGATTTGATTTTAAACTACAGTCTTGCCACCA
The DNA here is from genome assembly GCA_035578135.1 of Flexamia atlantica. Taxonomy (NCBI): domain Eukaryota; kingdom Metazoa; phylum Arthropoda; class Insecta; order Hemiptera; family Cicadellidae; genus Flexamia; species Flexamia atlantica. The sequence goes on from JAQJVK010000011.1 coordinate 10,449,996, forward strand.
TCCTTTTTCCGCTAAACGGAGCTCTAAACTATGTTCTGATCAGTAGCGGCTCGTGAGTTTATGTACTGGGGGTTCAGAGCTAATAACATATACATGATACCAATGTATTATATTAGAGTTATTGTCTTAAGCCAATCAGCCAATCAGTATTTAAAAACGTTAAATGCTTACAAGATCGTAGTGCCTGCATTTCTTGACATACCTGCTTTTATACACGAGTGTAATGCTTATAGTCTATAGGATTAAGGCACTATACCATTGATGATAAATTATGCTACTATGTAAATTAAAATATTAAATCCAAAATTAATTAAATCGATAACGTTATTACCGTTGCTCGATAGCTTAATTACTGTTCTTACAGAAAGCTATGGTGCGGCCGCTACGCCGATTGTTTTCTTTCAATAATCAGAGCTAAAAATAAAACGCATAATCGCATAACTGAAATAAACTTATTTATAACTAAAAACAACATAGAAATCACACAATATTTAAATAAATAAACTTAAACATCTCCCAAACCATTAAAACAACATTATCAAGGTTTACAGCTTGCGTTCCGTAGGGTGCTGCTGAAACAGAAGTGGTTAGGAAAGAAACTACTCTTTCGGAAGAGGTCGGCCAATGTAGTCAGCGCTCGGCTCGCCGCTAGCCGAGAGCATTAGCGATAAGTCCATTGCTTTCAAGCAAGCCCCCCTCCGCTCCCCTCACACCCCTCGCCAGCCAGCTGGGTTCACTCGGCGAACTGAACCTCGCTCTGCCGGCGTTGCGTGAGAGCTTCGCCCGGACGTAACACTAGTTTTTTTGCCATGTTGTTTATAAAAGTAAGTTTAATAATGCGGTTTTCTGCTATTTACTTAAAAAATTTATTGTTGGCGAATTTCCCCTATAGGGAAGAAGCTGTTACCGTAGTACTCATGGTAAGACCTAAGCCCAAGACCATGATAACTTTTCGTTTTGGGGCCCCCAGAAGCAAAAAACACTATTCGTTCATTTTCACAAATATATATATCTATATATATATATATATATATCTATGTGTCTTTAAGCACGATAACTCGCGTAAAAATGATCCAATCTTAATGAAATTTGGCATGGATGTGTAAAGTAGTAATTATTCGGACGAGTTCGTAATCCAGCCCAATCGGACTATCGGAAGGGGGGGGTAAAGGGGGTAAAACCCCCCCAAAAATGGGTTTTTTTGAGTTTTTTACATAAAAAAATAAAAATAATCCAATTTTTGTTGGCACCATTGAATTCAGCTCAAAAAAACAAACAATTTAGTATTTTGAATCACTACTCTATGTCCATTAGTTACCGAGATATTGAAAGTGGTAAACACAGTACGTTGTCCCAATGTTAACCTTATGGGAAATAAGTAAAATTCTTTATCTCGCTTTCTCAACATATCCTGATAATACTTGGTAAATGGCTTCTCCTAGTTCAGACCTACTAAATATTGAATTAAAACCACCCAGTTTTAATATACCTGTAGCAGCAAACCTGCATACTCATTCCCCATGTTATTCTTATGGAGCTTACAAAAACATGTCAAATCTCGCTATGTTGGATTGAAATATGTTGTTTTGCACTGGAAATTCGCTGAGTATGCAGGTTTGCTGCAACGGGGGTATTTATTTATTTTTGATTATTTTAGGGGGTTCACTGAACCATTGAACCTACACACGAGCCGCCACTGGTTCTGATGAAAGACCACGAATAAATGGAAAATGTTCTCTGTTTCGCTAGATGGAACATTAAATATTTGTCCTTTTGAACCAATAAGTTTTTCGATGTTACGTGTTTTAATTTAATTTTAATCCAGGTTTTTCAACTCTGCTGACAACCACCACTGGGAGGGCGTTGAGCTGGAGCAATACCGCAAATACCAGCAGGCAAACAAGACAAGTACTTGATGCAGTGGTGTAGAGAACGGAACGCTGCTCCCTGGTGACAACAATAGGCAGTACAAAATAGCTTACGAGTTGCGCTTCCATGAGTATGTAAGGGGATTTAATGATTAAGGTACTGGTGTTATATTTACTGAATCAGATTTGCAGGTGATGAGCAATTGCCTAGTTTTCGAAGTTTTTCAGAATTTTTTAACCTGAAACTATTTTAATCCTTTTAGTGCCATAAAAATTTAAATCACTTTGAATGCTATAACATGTAAGTTTCTTTAACATTTTGGCTTCTGAGCAATTTATACTTGCAGTATGTGACTGCTAGAGGCATCTGGAACTGGAAGGGTTAAATAATGTATTTTTCATAAACATTTTTGAGAGCCTGAAACCAAAAGTTTTTTTGTTTCAATTGAGACTGAAGTCTATTAATGATTAAATTAACAATTTTAGGGTTCAACCTCTGATTTAGCTATTGCAGTTTATTTTTTTGTCAGAATCAAATCACATCGCTTATCTCCAATCTAATAAAAAAATAAAATTTAACAAATGTATCTTAGGTGATCTAAGTTTAATTAGACAGTTGCTGTGTTTTTTAACTTTCTCTTAAATCCTTACCCATGTGAATATGATTTCCTTTAAACCAACTGGTTTTTGATAGAGTTTTGCTTTAACCAGTTGAGTGTAGTAGTATTTAATTATTAGCAATTCTAGTTATCGAGGGTGCAGGATTTATCTGAGAAGGATGCCTGGTTTTCTTCCCTCTGGTAAAAAACGATATTATTAGTTCATTACGGCTTCCACAATGTGTTCAGGTTTCATTGTGTATTTTTGTCCTGAAGAAAGTTATTGTGTCCTTAACTCATTGTTCCTTTTGATCTTGGAAGCTATCATTTAATGAGTTTAGTTCCACCCAGCGAGGTTTTTGTTATATCTTTTCTAAAAGGCTGTTCATATAATGGTTTTTTAAATATCAGCTGAGTACTTTTGTTATTATTATGATTATAGTTTTAAGTTTTCAATGGATGAAATAAAACGGAGTTTTTACATGTTCTAAAATATATCATTATGTTTTTATTAATATCGATTCCAGGCCACAACAGTTTTTGGCGACTTGGTAAAACTATGCTACTTATTTATTTACTTAGTTATTTGTTTTTTCGATTTGAAACTGAACACTAAGTGATTGAAACTGTTATTAGTAATTGTGTGTTATGTGACTTTGTTCTGAGACAGTAATTTTTTTCTGTTATATCAGACGACCTCTGCTGGTTTTCTATTTGACCTTGTTACTTGTTCAATTACTGTATATTGAATTTTCAAAAATGGATAAGGATCAATTTGAAGCATTTATGACAATGTTTCAACAACAGCAATTGTTGATTACAAGTTTTCTACAAGCGCAAGCTACCTCAACTTCGGCCAGTCCTAGTTCTACTTTGAGTTCGACATCTAGTCCAGCCTACATACATTCTTTTGAAAATTATGACCCTAAAAAAGAATCATTCAAGAATTACCGCCAGAGATTCGAAAATTATACTTCTATGACTGGCATCACTAACAACCCAAAATACTGTTCTCAATTGCTTCTCAATTCAATAGGTGCTAAGCATTATGATTCGTTGGTATCCCAGGTGTCACCTGCTCGTTCTCCACTCGATTTATCTTATGAAGATTTGTTCGCAGAACTTGAGAAAATTTTATCCCCCAGGAGGAATGTTTTGGTTGCACAACACAAATTTTTATCGACATACCAGCTTGATGATCAGAGTATCACAGAATACGTTTCGACTTTACGCCGCATTGCTATTGATTGTGAGTTCAAGTCTCCTTGTAAATGTGCTTCTCCAATCACTGACATGTTTATGCGAGTACAATTTATTCGTGGTATTAAGGAAAATTTTATTAGGGAACAGTTATTGCAATCAGAGTCATTATCTTTTGATGAAGTTCTAAAGAAAGCTTTAGCGCTTGAAGTATCTAGACTAGACAGTAGAAATATTGCGGGCCAATTGCAACCAGAAGATCAATCAACTTCAAATGTTCTGAAGATCATGCGAAACCGTTCTAGTTCAATTTCAAGTCGATCCCGGTCCAAGGGTAACTCTGATAATCAGTTTCAAGCTTCTTCACGTCCGGCTTCTAGGTCTTTAAGTCGAGTTGACTTTGAACAACTTGGAATAAAAGGTTTGTGCGTGAGGTGTGGTAAAAGTAACCATTTTGCAAAAGACTGCAGGACTGACCCAGGGGACTTAAAATGTTTATCCTGCAATCGAAGAGGCCATGTTAAGAAAGTATGTATTCGAACATTGATGGACGCTCAACGAACTTTAAACAGCCGTGATCGAAAATCCTTGCAGTCTACAAATCGTGTTTCTGACACCGAAAGTGATGGAGGGGACGACTGTTTAGCCGATTTTGATGTTAACAAAATCATCGATGTTTACCAACATAAAAATATTCGCTCGACCGATTTGGATAAGTATGTAGCATCCGTAAATGTAGAAGGAAACTCAATCGATTTTGAGGTTGATTCAGGTACAGGATTCACGTTTATTCCACGTGATAAATTCCACGGATTGAATCTCCCGAACAAAATTCAAACTACAAAACTAGCGTTCCGTTCATACACTGGAAACGTTTTTCAATGTGATGGTAAAGTTCAAGTGATGGTAGAGTATAAGGGTGTTAAATCTACTGAAGAACTGTACATTGTCCCTGAGGAGTATGATGCCTTATTGGGACGTACTTGGATACGTCACCTCAACATCAAACTTGATGAGCTCGATCAACTCAAACCGGACGACAATGGTTCTTTTCAAGTACTGAAAGTTGGAGATGTTGAGGCAATTGTTTCAAAATTCTCAACTGTGTTTGAACAAAGAATTGGATGCATCCCTAACTTCACTGTGTCATTGAATCTTCGAGAAAATGCAAAGCCCGTGTTTATCAAAGATCGACTTGTCCCGTATGCTCTACGCCAAAAGGTTGAAGAAGAGTTAAACAGCCTTGAAGCTCAAAACATAATTTCGAAAGTTGAAACAAGCGATTGGGGCTCGCCTTTAGTCGTTATTCCAAAGCCAGACGGTAGCGTACGGCTATGTGTCGACTACAAAATTGGAGTAAATAAACAGTTAGTCAGTGCTAACTACCCCATTCGACGCCTCGAAGATATAATCAACAGCCTTCAGGGATCTCGTTATTTTTGTCACCTTGATTTGTACAAGGCTTACTTGCACGTTCCTGTAGATGAAGAAAGCAGACAAATACAAACAATCTCGACTCACAGAGGAACTTATAAGATGAATCGATTGTCTTTTGGGATAAAGACAGCTCCAAGTGAATTCAATAGAATTATCGATCAAGTACTTCAAGGATTACCCAAGACGATTTCCTACTTCGATGACATTCTGGTGCATGGAGCCACAAAGTTAGAGTGTCAGAAAAATCTGGAACTGTGTCTTAAAAAACTTGAACAACATGACCTTCATCTCAATAAATCCAAGTGCAAGTTCTTTCAAGAAAAAGTCGAATATTTGGGACATGTTATTGAATTCAATAAGGTTTCTAAAAGTCCTGAGAAGGTTCGAGCTATCAAAGATATGCCACGGCCAATCACCAAAGATGGTGTACGTCAATTTTTGGGTATGGTAACATTCTACTCCAGATTTTTGCCGGATCATTCAACCATCACATATCCACTACGGAAATTGTTAAGGAAGGATGAAAAATTCAAGTGGACTGCTGATTGCGAAGCTGCTTTCATTAGGCTGAAAGATGAAATCTCCAGCGATCGAACGCTCATACCCTATAATCCAGTCCTACCTCTTGTAATAACTTGTGATGCAAGTCCGGTGGGAGTAGCGGGCGTTCTTTCTCATGAAGTAGATGGTGATCAAAAACCAATAGCGTTTGCCTCTCGTTCATTGACTCCAGCTGAGCGCAACTATTCTCAGCTTGATCGCGAAGCCCTTGCAATCATTTTTTCTGTCGATCATTTCTTCAGCTATGTATATGGCCGTCATTTCAAGTTAGAAACTGATAACAGACCATTATCTAGGATTTTCCACCATCACAGCAAGTTACCAGCAATGACATCAGGTAGACTTCTTCGTTATGCTAGCTTCTTATCGGGATTTGACTATGAAGTGGTGTACAAACAAGGTATCCTCAACACTAATGCAGACTGTCTTTCTAGGGCTCCTGTTTCCCAGAAATCAAGAAGTTGTGACATGGCTATGAATGAAGAAGTCGCTTCAGTATGTCAAGCTTCCATAAATAGAATCTCTTCAGAATTTATAACTGCTCAGACGATCCGGGAGGCAACTGATTCAGATGATAAACTTCATAAGTTGAGAGACGAGATTGACAGGGACACGAAAAGATATTTTGAGTTTTCAATAGAAAGTGGAATTCTTTTCAAAGGCCAGCGTATAGTTATACCAAAGAGTCTCCAGCCAAAGGTGCTAAATGAACTACACAGGACTCACATTGGTGCGACCAAGATGAAGCAGTTAGCTCGTCGACATGTATACTGGGAAGGTATCGATCGGGATATAGAGCGCCTATCAAGGTCGTGTGAACCATGCGCCAAAGTCAAGACAAGTCCACCTAAAGTTGTTATTCACCCATGGGATGAACCCATGGAAAACTGGGAAAGGGTTCATATGGATTACGCCGGCCCTTTTCAAGGTTACTTCTATCTCATTTTAGTTGATGCCAAATCGCGTTGGGCAGAAGTGAAACCCTGTCGAAATCCACCAACATCTGAATCGACAATGGAACTATTAATGGACATTTTTGCTATTCACGGTTTTCCATGCATCTTGGTGTCGGACAACGCATCGATATTCGTCAGTGATCAGTTCAAAAGGTTTTGCACACAGAATGGAATCATTCAAAAACATATTGCTCCGGGTCATCCTGCCACAAATGGTTTGGCTGAAAGAAATGTGCAAACCATCAAAAATAGACTAAAGTGTATGACTGATGACCCCCAACCCATGCATAGTAAGATACGGGAAATCTTGTTTCGCTACCGCTCAACCCCATTAGCCAACAACAAAACACCCGCAGAAATGTATCTTAAACGTAATATCCGCAATCAGTTAGATGCTTTTCGACCTCTCACCTATCAGCGAAACTCTACCTCAACATACAAGATAAGAGAAATAAGCGTGGGAGATCGAGTATTAGCTCGACATTATGCCAACAACAAACCTACTTGGAAGCTTGGAACAGTTAAAAAACGTTTAGGACGACTTCATTACATAATCAGCCTCGATGAACCAAATATAGAAGTAAAAAGGCATATAAATCAGCTAAGAGAAACTGAAATCAAAAAGAAGACCGTCACCTTTGATTTTGACAATATATCATCAGATTCTCCGTCCACACCTACACCTATGCTATTGCCTGTCATTCATCAACGAACAACCCTCAACGACGAGCATCAGCGCATCCTGACAAACCAATCAGATACTCCAAATCGTGAGCAAACGCAAGATATAGAACTACGTCGCTCTACAAGAATTAGGATGCCCCCGAAACACCTTGAAGACTATTGTACCTAAATCAAAGAAATTAAAGCGTGGGAGAATTGTTATATCTTTTCTAAAAGGCTGTTCATATAATGGTTTTTTAAATATCAGCTGAGTACTTTTGTTATTATTATGATTATAGTTTTAAGTTTTCAATGGATGAAATAAAACGGAGTTTTTACATGTTCTAAAATATATCATTATGTTTTTATTAATATCGATTCCAGGCCACAACAGTTTTAGTCCTGGGTTTTAATCCCTCTATTGATTTAACCATATTCTCCTCTTGCAAAAAAACCCTAATTCATTGTTTTTTTCTGTTAATGAATATTTACTTTTCTCAACAAGGTATTAATGTAAAAACTGCACATTGCAAAAGTTCAGACACTAGCATCAACTTAGTATGAGTTAAGGATAAAAAAACTGCTGAATTTTAATAGTTTTCCCCATTACTTGTCCAGAGTAATATTAAAAAATAATCAACTTGTGGTGTTGCATTTAACAATATCAGCTTTATGAAATGTTCTATTGGTAGTTTTTATTAAAGCTTCCTCGTGTTTATTATAGATTCATTAGCTTTAATTTAGTTCATAATTAGTTGTGTTGTAAAATGTACCTGAAAACAATTTGAAGACAGTAAATTAAAATCCTACCCCATTCTCCCAAGAACCTGATGTAACTTATTAAGTGGCATTTCATCGAAAAATTGTATATAAGGTTTGATTAATGAATTAAAATTGACTGTGCATAAAGAAGAAGACATTCCGACGGTATTGGTGACTTACTTGACAAGTAGCTTGAATACTGAATACAAAAGCATCCTTTGTCCGTCACTACAAGGGATATTTTGTTTTCACTGGCTACTAAACACTCGCACTTGTCATTATGGAAACTAGGCTTATGACTGCTTGGCTGGTCCATAATTTTAATTCAGTTTAGTTTAACTACGCCACTAACGAAGTGTGCTTATGTCAGCTTTTTTCAATCAGTTACTATTAATTATTGATCAATGTGTATCAGTTTAGCTTGTCATATATTTTTTCCCAACTTCAAAATATTATTTCTTATTCTTTTATATATTAAATTAATAAAAATTAGCTTACCATACTTGATAGATTACAAATGCTTATTGCTATTCTATGAATTATTTATTAACTCTTGTTTATTACAATCTAGTAATGTGTAAACAAATATCTTCAGTGCAATCTTTTTTTGTTTATAGTTATTTTATTTAATTTTTATGAGGGTTGTACAGAAAGTAAAGAACGTTTTGTCACTAGATACAGCTCTTAAATGCCCCAGCTCCACGACTGATAACAGCCTAAACCTAGTCTTGTTTCAATTTTAATTTCAATTTTACTGTGTTTCAAAAATGGCCCTGTCTATTGTAAATCCCAGCGAATGCTAATGAACAGTGCCGACCTTAGGGTAGGGTGACAGGGGCAATCGCCCAGGGTCTCGTGCCTGGAAGGGCCTCGCACTTCTGATTGGAGTTTTATCAAATAGAGGTTTTTAAAACAGGTCAAAAATAGGTGACAAAAATAATAAAATACAATTCAACAGTACAGAGATATTAAAAAAAGATTATATAACATGTAATATAAAAACTACAATTTAAAAAGGCAGCAAAACGGCAAGCCAAATATGATCCTCACCTTTTAGGTTAATTGATAAGGGTGCAAGGTTTTCACGAGCCCTATAGAAAATTATAAGGTGTGAATTATTCAGTCCTCACTAGGTACCCTCTTGAGGGGAAGTAGCAGTGAGTTAATGTTCCTTTAGTTCCAATAAGTGTCTTCAGTCCTAAGTGTCCTTTTAGCATCCCTTCTATGCAGAAAGATTATTGCCGGTGAATTTCAAAATGTTTTACAGTAGTAGCGTTGGCGTCAAACGCCACAATCATCCAACTGTAGGGAGAGGATACCACCTACAGTTTTCATCTTATGGCTGTGAATTTCCCCATACCCATATGGGGGGGTGTGTTAACCCTCCTACTTAAATTTTCCAAATAATAAGTGCCTCAATTTAGAAGTGTTCAACAGTTACTAAATAGGAAGATTTGTAAAAAAAATAGTCAGAGATGCGGTCTAAAGAGTTGGGAATTTTGTGTTCTCTTAATTTACGGATGCACTGAGGCAGACAATGTAATGACGTTCACTCTTGGAATTAGAAACTCCGTAACTGTTTGGCTCTAACATTGCGTAGTGTCCTTAGAGAATTTGTGCATTGGCCTTATGGGAGAAGTATCAAGAACTACGATATTTTCCATCACTGGACCGCCCTTACACGTTATTTACATGTGATTAAATATTTGTCTAAAAAAAGCATTGAGTAGGATTGGCACTAAGGGGGGGGCCTCGCAAACTTTTTCTTGCCCTGGGCCGCGCCTGCTGCGGCCTCCGGTGAGTTGCTGAGGTGTGCACCCAGCTTTAGGCCGCTCCATCAGAGATGGTACAACAGGGCTGGATATAGTGACAAAATGTTCTTTACATTTTGGATGACCCTTGTACCACTCTTGTTTTTTTCAATGTAGCATTATATAAGCAAATATTTCTTTGAAGCAATTTTTTATGTGTAGACTATATAGTTAAATCATTTTGGAGATTATAATGCCATAATTTTATTGTTGTTAATGTGAAGAAATATTTTATTACTGTAAATATTTCAAAGATATTGATTTAATTATGATCCTACTTTGACAAGATTGAACAGCTAACTTTAAAATACAATAATAGAATGAAGGTTAGAAGAAAATTTTAGGAATATCATTCGCAGGTGTCATATGTAAAAAATAAATAAAAAAATAGGTATTTTTTAAGAACTTTTTAAGATTTGATTTATTCATTTTTTTAGTCAAAAGGGATTTTACGTTTTTATTCAATTTTGATTCCCTTCATGTATAAATTGAAAGTGCCTGCTTACTTCAACTTCGAAGTTGAAAACTTTAGTTTAGGTGGTTGTCTATCATTTTAGTTATCTTTAAAATAATTAATTACAGAATAAATTTTTCAATTTGTGTTTTGCTACTTAAAAATGTAGCGCAGCAATAAGCTAGTGGTTCTTTTTAGGTTAGTGTTGACAGTTTTATACTATAGCTACATTCTACTTTTTAAATACCATAAAGCTGCATGTGCACATTTTTAACTTTCAAGACAATAGGACTGAATTGTGCCTTATGTATTTCAACTTTATACTTTTATTGATCACTTAAGCATATTTTAAATAAAATATATTTTATCTTCCTATGTTGTACAATTATTTTTATATTTACCTTTTTAGGGGTTTCGACATCAATTATGCCCATAGAAACGTTGATAAGTAATGGGATCAATGAGCCATTGTATTTTTTTGGTTCCTAAAGCAAGATTGAAAGATTTGTATGACTGACATGCAAAGCACTATGAAGGTGTATGACCTCTAAATCTACAATGGGCAATATAAGCATTTAATATAAAATCTTCATGTGAGCCAGGTCCAACTTCTAAGTTGGAATATACATTGAACACCCTCATGAGGGCCACATGCGATAAATAACAAAAATGTTTTGTCAGGAGTAGATAAGAATAATTATTAATCCTGCCTTTGAGGCCCTTTCCACACAAGCCGGCTTTGATTCCACACAAGAAGTCGTGCAATTCGTAGTTGTATGTAACCTTATGAGTGCTTTCATATGACGCGGCAGCGTGCCTCAAGTTCATTTTTGCCGTCTGGCCACTTCTAGTCCGATCGCATGACTTATTTTTTTAAGCTGTATCCGATGGTGTAGGTCCTGAAGAAGCAGTAAGGAGCCGTGCTGTAAATAGCCACATAAAACAAATAAAAAATAACAGCCAGAAGGCAGTCAGCCGCATGGCTCGTCGCACGACAGCAGCTGTGTAAGAACTGTAAAGATCAGCCTGGTTTTGTAGACTTGCTTATTTTTAATGTTATTTGTAATGTAATATACCAAAATATTGTGCAGAAAATAAAGATTTATTTATTTATTTATTTATTTATTTAAAACTGTCTGGTTTTAAAGGGGCCTGAGGGTACGGATTTACGTTCTTTTCAAGGAGTAAAAACTCAAACACCCACTAACACATTTTTGGTTGTTTGTAGGTTCAGTAAAAAATATCCATTTCATTCATCCGTTTGGAGCATGGCAATTCAGCATGTCACTCAGAAAAATTCTTAATTACCCATCAGAGACCATAAACTTGAAAAAGTTTTCCATCCCTGGTTGGCTTTTATCATTGAGGGATGTAGGTAGAAAGTGTCACTAACAACATTTTATGACTCAATGGTATTACCAGGATTTTTTCAGAGGAGTTGGAGGTCGAGGATAAGGCTGAAAATTTTGATGTCTTATTGGAAGAAAGGGCATATTGATAGGAGGGAAAATTACTTTTTTGAAAGTATATTTTTAGGTGGGTGGTTAGGGTTTTAACAAGAGGATAAGTAATCCTTAAAAAAAGGTCTGTATTGAAAGAGAATAAGTAATCGGCACATCTTACCATAGTAAAATTTAAATCATTATTAGCTTTATGGTTGCGAATAAATTGCTGTTTCATGGAACTTATGATTTTTGCTGGATGCTTCTTAAAATGAGTAAACTATACGATTTAGATTCAATATGACTGAATCTTTTATTGATAATGTAACAAAAACTGGCAGATGGTAACCCTCTTTTCTGAATATTTTCATTAAATAATAGCTCTTGGTTTACACTAAAAAGCAGATGGATAACTGTCAAGACAATGTATTCTGAATAGATATAAAACAAAAATTATGACCTGATCTTCCCAATGTGAATTTTGCAAATTCATTTCTTAAAAAGTACTTGTGCTATAAGAGGAGTATACAAGAGGCACCAACTTTTGTGCCTCTAAGTGCAATAGTTTGGCCTGGATATTGATAAAAAGTAGCTCTTTTAGGTTTATGAGATGAAACTAAGGATTAATCTTTTAGTGATGGTTGATATATAACTAAATGGACTACCCATTAGGCCAGATTTAAGCATTTGCTCAATAAGCGCTCATGTAGGGTCCCTTGGCACACAAGATTTAGTGAATAAAAAAGGTCACTAGTTTTCCTGATGCTTAGGCTAGAGCCTAGGGGCCCCTGAATAGTAAATCCGGCCCTGCCCAAAAGCAGGAATATTTTGATTAACCAGTTAAAGATGATTACTGCCTCACTTATAACAAACGATAATTGATATAAAACTGGGTAATTTAATAAGTAGTAAAGCGTTATACAGGGTGTTTTTTTTTTTAATGCAACCCATTTTTTAGATTGAATAATGCACATATGTGACCCGTCAAGGGAAACGGAACCGTATCTTCCCAGACAAAATTTTACAGGTCAGCAATTTTTAGAGGATAGGGTCAAAAAACACATTTTCTGATTTTTATTTTTCTTACTGTTTATATGTTTCCAACAATATTTGGTCCATCTTACACCTCAATTTAACTTTTAATATGGTTAAATGAATTTTTTTTTGAAACCCTTGCAATCTGGAGAAAGGGGACCTTGATTTCCCCGATGCTATTCTAACACTTTGAAGTTAAGAAAATCCGAGAGTTCTGTAAGGAATAAATGCAGGACTTGTTAAGCCCTGATCCAGGAATCAGATCACGAAAATGTTCAGGATTTTCCAAAAGATGTAGTCCACAACATAGCTCCCTGGTCTAAGTACCTAAGTTTTAAAACAAGCAAAAATAAACTAGAATGTCAACATAAAAAGTAAAAACTCAGACACCTAACATAAGTCATATTTTGTTAAGATTTTTTATAATAAATTATTACTTTAATGTAAAATTAAAATTAAGTTTTTATCATGTAATTGCAGATATTTTAGAGATCTATACCAGGCTAACCCCCATACTATGCCACTTATAGCACAGACGTTGCTGCGTATTTAAGGCTGCTGCGTTTAGAATGGTTGATATTATAGCTTTGTTACTTGGTTAATTTTAACAGCTGGGGCCCATTTCACGAAATAACAAGTTACATATTCACAAGTGAGTTTGTATAAATGCTGTATAAACTTGTGATTTTATTTTTCACAATTGTTTTCTTTTTTAACCAGCAAATTTTCACCCATTCACCATTGAAGTCTTACATATTTACTTACCCAAAAATATAAACATATGAGAAATACAGTACAGCTGTGATTTATTATATGAAATAGTATATTTTGAAATGGATGATTTCTTTATCATACGTTTATACCATTGACTTTAGATACATAAGTAGACTTGCCTTTGCCATTTAGAATGTTGTGTTACTAGGATTAAAAGAGGAAAGTACATTGAAAGTAAATCATAATAAGTATTTCATAAAAAAATCATTACATTATCGATTGAATATCATTTTGTTCTCCTTCAACTCCCAAAAAATCCGATTCTAAGCGCAATTATTGTAAGCATCCGAGCTTTACCGTGTTCCTCTCAATGTATACCAACTTTTTCTCTAAAGTTAAGCTATAAAATGTGTATGAAACTACATTCAAAATGGTATAAAATGGTCGTCAAGGCCGTTGCAACTGTTTATGTATTATCGGCGACCCTTTGATGGATAGCAATTTTAATTCATAGCCCTATCATGACAAATGACGACCGGACTCAGTTTCGATCGTGGTCACAATTCGAACAGGTGACCCTCAGGTTATGATGTGAGCACTTTATCCACTCGGCTAGCCAGTTAATGTCTTCAGCATAAGCAAACTCTCGCAGGGATCAGGCGAGTCTTTTTTACATCTTCTAGGCGAATCTTGGGGAAGACATTGAAGCCTTTGCCTTAATGAAACGGATGTATAGAATGAGGCATGCTGTCTGCACCATGAAAACTCTCGAACTCGCTTTGTCCAGAAGGCCCTGTCTTCCAAGAGTGTACTTGTATCATAATGGTGCGCTCGGTATGCCTCATTGTATCCCTCTAATCTAGTCAAATTTTTAAAAAACTTTGCCTTTTTTGGTGAAGGGCCTCGGCGATACTGAGCTACCAGCATAGTTCCAATCAAAGGCGTTAGCTAATGCAGTTGTAAATGACAATTAATGTGGCAAAGCACAATTATGTCAATAATTTGTTAATAAAATGCATAATTCTGGCAGAAAAGAACGGCCAAAACCCATTTTTTAAGAAAAATAATATTACTAATTAATATCAGCGTTAAATGCGATGACCACGGTGGAAAACTTGTTTGTAAAATGTCATTTCAACGCCTTATCATTGCTATGGATGAGAAACTATGAAGTATAACGGATCAAAGGTAAAAAAATCAAAGTTACCTAACTCTTGGTTTAGGTGAAAAATTTTAGCTATTTTAACTAGTGTAGGTGAATAGGTGAAATTTCACTAGATACAACAAGACTTGTTTACTCTTACATTTTTGTCCAAAAGCACATATGTTCATTGTTTATCAACAAACAGACCATTCATTTAATAGATGTATTAAAATCTCTACTTAGTATAATAAATCAAATATCCTTTGTTTATTCCTTAAAATATTAACAAAATAATTCCATATTGGTTTTAGTGTCGTTAAAGTTGGATTTATTAATTTTAGAATCCATAACCTCAAATCCTGATACTTGTGACTATGAAAGTACAACTGTAACTATTTTTCACAAGTGTCAAAAAGTATAAACTTGTGAATATGTAACTTGTTCTTTTGTGGAACAGGCCCCTGGGTGGTACTGGGTAATATGACCAGTTAATTCATTCATAATAAGGCATAAAAAAATTTAAAAAATTGGCAAAAAGTTTTTCTTCTATAAAATTTGAGGTTTTTGTGTTCACATTGACACTACAGTTATTAAAAAATTTAGTTATTTATTTAAATGTTATTTTATTTACCCTGTGGTTAATACAAAATATCCTTAATTCAAGAACCACTGAAAAGGTTTTTCAAGAGAATTCATTAACACTGTGTGTAAAATGTGCCTAATATTTATGTACATACAACATTGCAATCTTGTAGGGCATCATTTTTTCCATAAGATTTTTGTCCACCTTTTTTCTCAGCCTGTGTGCAACGTAGCAAAAATATAAGAACACCGATAACATTTTAGTTTTCTATATATATGCACAATCCCATTAAAATTAAAAATAGTCTCTTAGACAAGCAGAAAATTGAATTCCAAATTTCAAAATAAATAACATTGGCCTTATGAGTTGCCATGAAGGAGATAGAATAACGAAACAGAACTTCACATTTGTCATCATATCTAGCTGTTATCACATGCTATATTTAGTTGAGTAGCGATAAGATGTAGAAAGTAGAAACATTATGCGAGAGCAAAAATTGGGCAAAAATGCACACTGTTTTTCTGTCATCAGAGATATAAAGCCAAAACAATAACAAATTTTTACCAATTAGTAAACAAATGTAAGGAATTCATAAATGACACGAGGTAGTATTCGTCCAGTAAAAAATCTACCAGAGTACAGAACTAATTAATTATTATTTTCAAAAAACTTTAAGCCTCATATTTTATTGGGGCATGGAGTGAAAATATAGCATTTGATGAAATCAGGACTACTATTTACAGATTGCAAATATCATATTCAAATATGTTTCATTTGAGATTTAGGGAGAAAATCAAGTTTGGTTGCTTAAGTAAGATTGAGAGATAAAAATTTGCTGATAAAAAGGGAAGACACAGTATACATAAGTTGAGTCTCCACCATCCAGTTACTAACTGGCGTGCAACTGGAGTACAAATGGACATTACATTCAAAATGTGTTTTTATTGGTGGAGAATGGGTGAAATAATATGTATAATATTTTAGTGATAATTATAGGAAGAGAGGGAGTGAGGGGAAAAGGTTCCGAAGGGTAAGAAAGGAGGGAGGGTAGATGGTGTGAAGAGAATGCAGGAGAAAAGGAGGGAAAAGTGGAAAGAAGGTCGGAAGGAAGGGAAGTAGAGAATGAGGGAAGGTATGAATGGAGGGAGGGAACTGTGGTAAGGGGTGTATGGGATAAACTTATTTGATGACTGAATTTTTACAGTTCTCTGAATCTATAATCAGCTCAGTCGTAAAAAATAAATGTGGAATCTTAATAAAATACTAATTATTATAAACCATGCCATAAATATACACCAGAGGTGAGGTAAAATCATGTCCTCGCTGGGTAAAATAATTAGTCAAAGATTGAATCTTTCTCTTTTGCTTTTGGTTCCCATTCAGTTATATTATGTGTTTAGATGGAAAATATTTGAATGAATGAATGAATGAATGAATGAATTGCCGTATGAATGAATTGTTTTTATTTCCTTGAATATACAGAAGACATAGAAAAATATTTACAGTATTATATTGGAAATATTTCCCACAAAGATAAACCTGTGCGTGGGAAATGAGTTCATTATCAGTTGAGTCTTCCACAAGCACTTCATCACTTTCATAAAAGAACTAAAACTATGTAAATTTTAAAAAAATAATTGACTTAAAAATAGATTAATTAAACTAAAAATATCAAGATGCATGCAAGCATAAAGCATTCACGCCGAAAGCCAAAGGAAAAAAAAAACACCTGCAAAAATATGTAGGATGATGAGTCAACAGAGACCTGGACCAACTCACACACACACACACACACACACACACACACACACACACACACTGGGGAGCGGCCTGGCATAGTGGTTAGAGCGCGGGCTTTCGATCTTGGAGGCCCGGGTTCAAATCCCGCCAATCACCAATGGCATTTTCGCTATGTGATAATGCCGTGACCCACTAGGCCTAGCCTGAAGTAATGTGTAAAACGGTTCCGGGCTAGGTCTAGCGTCCTGGGATGTGAAGGGAGGACAATTAAGAAAAAAAAAAAAAAACACACACACACACACACACACACACACACACACACACGCACGCTCGCACGCACGCCCGCACACGCACATACAAATCACAGACGCGCGCTCGTTCACAAAAAACCCTTATCTCTATCCAAGGAAACTATGCGTAAATTGATATGAGGAAACGATTTATTTGTTCACGGCCGACTCTAACAATCCACTTATTTACCAGACGCTTATATTTAAGATAACTGCACGGCTCAGGATATTTTAATTCATCTGGAAGTTTTGAAAAAATAATGCTAGCAATAATTAATCAAAAAGAAGATTCGTTGGATAGCGAAGAGGTTTGCGTAGAGCAACTTTTAATATAGTTTTTTGCATTATTTCTATAGGTGCAAGAATGCTTTTATAACCTCCGCCCCAAGCCAAATTCCCATATTGCAAAATAGACTGAATATACGCGTAATAAATATTTTTTAAGAGTTTAAATGGTAGAACTTTCCTCAGCTTTGCAAAAATGAAAACAAATTTCCGCAATTTAACCCTAATTTGATTGACATGACTAGTCCACTTAAATCTATGGTCAAAAACCACACCAAGATATTTATACTCATTCACACACTCAATCATTTCGCAACTACTACATTCACTCTCGGCGCCACAACTGTGTAACTTAAGTACAAGATCTGAGGGATCAAAGTCAGCTCTAAGTGAAATTGGCATGTATTTTGTTTTAGAAAGATTGACAGTTAGTTTATTCTGATCAAACCATCGCTTGACGGTGAGGAGGCCGTGCTCAGCATTGCTAAACGCGTCCCTCCAGCTGTCTCCCTCGAATAACAAAGCGGTGTCATCAGCATAAAGAAATAACTGACCGTTACCTATATCAACTCTACCAAGATTGTTAATGTAAATTAAGAACAACAAAGGTCCCAAGGTCGAGCCTTGAATAACCCCATAATCTATCTTTTTGGAGAACTGTTTTTACCGGGAACTGAGACAATCTGATACCGATCGCGAAAATAATTTTTAAACCAATCCAAAGTCGAGTTACTTAAGCCAATACATTCTAATTTATGAATAAGAAGTTCCCATTCGATTGTGTCAAAAGCTTTTGCTAAATCTATAAAAACTAAAATGGGCTTCTTATTTCTCCCTAGAATTTCGTGAACGCTTTTGGTAAGTAAAAATAAATCGTCATTTAAATTTTTATCACTACGAAATCCAAATTGTTTATCAGTAAGAATGTTGTTGTTCATTAAATATTTTTCCAGCTGACACCTAACACATTTTTCAATCAGTTTAGCAAGTACACTAGCTAAAGTAATAGGTCTGAAATTACTAAAAATGTTTTTCTGACCCCCTTTGAAAATTGGAATGACCTTCCCCGTTTTAAAAACATTTGGAAATATGCCTTGGGAAAAACTGCTATTAATAATGTGCAAAAGAGGGAGTTTTAGTTCGAACAAATTATTTTTTACAATATTTGCGGGTATATCATCCACGCCGGGAGCAAAACCACCTTTAAGGTCCTTAACTACCCTATATAGCTCATTTTCAGAAACCGGAGACAGCTGGAAAGTGGAGCGCGCACAAAAATCCGAATCATCAATTATTTTTTCTGCCACAGGGGGGACGGCACGGGCTAGGTTGGCTCCAACGCTAACATAATAATCATTTAAGGCATCAGCAACACTTTCTATATCTTGCTCTGATGAACTATCGCCACGTAAAAAATGCTCTAATGGAAAGGAATCCTTCTTTTTATCTATACCCATTATCTCAGCTATATTTTTCCAAAGTTGCCGATTGTTATCTTTAGCATCAACAATTTTTTTCTGGTAATAATTAAATTTTGCTCTTTTTATTGTAACGTTTAAAACATTCCTATAATTAATAAAATAAAGTCTAAGTGCCGGATTGAAAGGTTGTTTTTTCAGCTGTTTACTAATTTTGTCCCTGTTGCGAATTGATTTGACGAGCCCAAAGGTAATCCAGGGCTTTAATTTAGTATTTTTTGAAGAAGGCGATATAAATTTAGTTGCTCTACTAATTACATCCTGAAGTTGCCGCACAAACATGTCGCAGGCAACATTGACGTCCTCGGCCGACTATATGAAAAAATGTATTTAGAAACGCATTCGTGAATGCAAAGATTCTTTTCAAAATTTTCTATTCCTTTTTTTCAATTTGAAAATTGGTCGAATTTTCGACCACTGGCGATTTCTAGTTATTATTATTACTCATAAATTTTCTTATGTAAAAAGGTAAATACACACCTACTTTGTTTAGACGTGTTTTTCTCTTTCTGATGCATGAGCAAAATAATAATTAGTCTCCCAGCAAGAGTAAAGTGATTACTTTCTCTCTCGGCGGGAGACAAAGGAAACCCATAAGAACAACATTGAAATCAATAATTAAAAATCAAATTTCCATGCACTTGTGCAAATATGTTGCAGCCTATCGAATGCAGGCGCTAACAGCTGATTTAGTGGTAGGAATAATCAAATGAGAATAACATTAACAACAGTCAGCTACAAGAGAACGTCTACGAATTAAAGCATAACACGTTCCAACACTCAGCTGATCGCTGGTGCACGAATGGTTGCAGCTATCCGGATGCAGGCGCTAATAGCAGAATAAAACAAATGGGTATTTTATTTTAATTACTAAGTTAGTAAAATAAATGTTTATTGTCAGGATATTTGCTATTACAGGTGGGGGTAAAATGTTATGTGCATTTCGAGAATAAAGCACATTGTCTGCCTTGTGAAAATTGTCGCCCTTGTAAGCTCGGGCGCCAACATTTTCATTCAGAAGACAGACAATGTTGTACATAATTCACTCAACACATAAAGGTTATTTGTGCAGAATACAGTAATAAAACTCTTTTACCTGTGTTAAGAGTTTAGAGTTAAGAACTGTGTGTTTGGAGTTTTATTTTTATTTTTGCTACTGTCTATAGTTTTGTGCAGGCCACATTATTGTTAGTAACAAAGCTTGGTCGGCGCGTCTTATACGGTGGTGCTATGTTATACAGGTGTTTTTGTTTAAAAACGCAACCCAAAACTTTATTCTATCAGTGAAGGATTATTCCCCCCCAAAGATCCCCGGATTTGACCCACCATATAATTTTCTTTGGGGATACATAAAAAGTAATGCATACGCAAACAATTCACAGGATATTCAGGAAACAAACATAAGAAATGTAATGCAAGAAATTCAAAGACGTACCTTGCAACTAACACGTGTTCAGGAATTTGATGGAGAGAGTACAACTTCGTACAAACGCCAATGTCGGATTGTTTGAACACATATATGTATATTAAATGTGATCAAACTTAAATATTAGGTTGTATAAAATGTAAAGATTAACAAAACAATCGTCATTTCATATTATTCAATCTTAAAAATGGGTTGCGTTAAAAAACCACCCTGGATTATGTAATTACTGTACAACAGCAAAAGGAGGTGCCCCTCAAAGAAAATGAGCATAAAATCAATATAAAAATAAAATATCTTACAAACAATAGAATTCCCGCACGGCGATCAATAAATCAACAAAACCATCTCCGTAGCCATAAACCTTTTTCATATTATCATCGCCTTTCACAAAAAACGCCGGCAATGATGACTGTTTTCGCTCAGCCCGCTCCGACCCGCAGCCCCCCGCCAAAGACGCCGCCCCCGCGAGGGGTTGCTCTAAGTGGTTTGTCTTGTTACTGCACATTTCCGGCCGCCATTTTACTTCCGTTTCTCTGGATGAATGAAACACCTCTGACCCGGTGCCAGAACGGTGTCGTAATTTTAATTTTCGACAGCCACTTTCAGAAGAGCCGACAGAGTCTGTTCTGACGCGTTATCTGCTGGGGATGTCTCAAAGGCTGGGGTTTGGGTATTGGGGGTGTCCTATTTTGGCGGTTCTCTTAGGCTAACGAACGAGGTTTATTCAGTAAAATGTGCCCTCTCGCTGTTCTATTTTGAAGTTTTAAACGAATCGAATACTATTTTAGGATTTTTAAGTATGGTTTGAAGTGAATGATATAAATGAGTTTTCGCCAGTGCGAAGATATGATTGAAAAACTTTACCAACAACTGTTCATTATTACTTACTGAATTGCAGTATGGTGTCAAACCAATTTTTCGTGGTACCGGTTTCGAATCAATGACGACTCATCCTCAGCCACCGCAACTTGTTATTTTCACACGTCTGTGGTTGTCAAAATTTCAAACATATAGTACATTTTACACTGAACAGTCAGAAACAACACATACATTAAAATTAACATAAAAACACCGATACGAAATGTGCACCGATGTGTTGTTTCTGACTGTTCGGTGTAAAATGTACTATATGTTTGAAATTTTGACGACCACAGAAGTGTGAAAATAACAAGTTGCGGTGGCTGAGGATGAGTCGTCATTGACTTGAAACCGGTACCACAGAAAAATTGATTTGACACCATAAGCTGCATTTTACTGCGATTCAGTAAGTAATTATATACAAGGTGTCTAGGCTTGAAAAGAAAAAGAAAAAACTGTTCATCTTTTTATTACAAATAAGGCATTTAAAAGTGTACAAGAGTCGTGGGCATCAAAAAGGGCGGGTGAGTGAGTGCGCTGCTGGCGAAAGTTTTGTTTATTATCTGTTTGGTTGTTTGGTTAGTTAATCAAATATACGATCACATGTTAAAGTAAACTCAAATTCACATGTAAAAGGTCCTGAAAAACGTAAACAAAATTTGGACAGTTTAACAAAAATATTTCCTTTGATCATATCAGCTGAGGGTTAGCAGACAATTTCGTGAGTTTCCAGTTCTTGCCGCCCGCCCTATTTGGAGCCCGCGACTGCAGCTCTGTTCCATTTGGTCTTATCATCAGTGGTCTTATTCTAGTGTGGAATACGTCAGAGCTGATCAGATTTTCTATTGATAACATTTCCGCTATTGTCAAAACAAACTTTAGTTCAAACTTACCAATTGCCCAGTTGGCTACCAGTAGCCCAGTATGTTACCGGGAGCCCAGTAGACTACCAATAACCCAGCACACTACCGGGTACCCCAGCACACTACCGGTAGCCCAGTTGCCTACCGGAAGCCCAGTACACTACCAGCAGCCCAGTCTACCAGTAGCCCAGTAGACACAGAGGCCCGTGTCTCGCGGCGCGCCAGTACGTGCCCGCAGCCGCTTACTATTCCTGCTCTTGTTATTTTTGTTACCCGGTTACGAGGAGAGAACGTGTTCCGCTGCCGCTATCAAATCGCTTTACTGCGGCTGATATACGAGCTGCCGCCGTCGATCGCGGGTCGACAGTGGACAGTCGCTGGCCACCCCGCCAGTACGCTTCTTGACTCAAAGTTACTTGTCGCTATCAAATCGCTTTACTGCGGCTGATATACGAGCTGCCGCCGTCGATCGCGAGTCTACAGTGGACAGTCGCTGGCCACCCGCCAGTACGCTACTTGACTTAAAGTTACTTGTCGCTATCAAATCGCTTTACTGCGACTGATATACGAGCTGCCGCCGTCGATCGCGAGTCGACAGTGGACAGTCGCTGGCCACCCCGCCAGTACGCTACTTGACTTAAAGTTACTTGTCGCTATCAAATCGCTTTACTGCGGCTGATATACGAGCTGCCGCCGTCGATCGCGAGTCGACAGTGGACAGTCGCTGGCCACCCCGCCAGTACACTACTTGACTTAAAGTTACTTGTCGCTATCAAATCGTTGTGTAGCTGTTATAGCCTACTAGCTGCCACTTTTGACCACGCACTTGAACACCCAGTGGTCAGTATAAGCCAATTGGCACTGACCAAAGCGTAGTCCTAAGCCTGATTTGCGCGACGAATTAACAGTAGGTCAGTAGAAAACTTCTGTTCTCTTTTTTAAAGTGATTTTTCTTCTTCAGTCTATTTGTCAAAAGACAGGCACGGCAGACAGCCAAGTACAGAAACACAATTAGTTATTATTACACTAGGATTAGGAAGTCACTTGTAAACCAAATTATTGCCACAACATCTTTTTTAACTCACAAAGTAACCCAGCAAGCACCTCTATGGATTGCAATTATTCACCGACAAAATGTTGCTTAAATCAATAGTTATTAAAGGGTTCTGCAGGGAGAGATCCATCAGCAATTTCGCCCGGGCATTAGCATACGCAGGACTCGGTACAAAAAATTGCTCTAGTGTCTCATCTTCGTCTAAGCCATACATACATTAAATTATACATACATTACTGACCTAACGTAAACGGTTCTTGAGATATCGAGGGGCAGACGTAATGTTTTTTATTATGTCATAACAAGCAAATTTACCAAAACATCCACTCATGATGCTCTATTTTCAAAATTTTCATAGATTTAAATAAAATTGTAGTAATTTTAAGTCTAGGGAAGGAAAGTTTTGGCCCGTCCAGATGTTTACTTCCGTCGAAAAAATTGGAGGTAAAAACTTTTTTAACAGAAACCAAATCATGTGATATATCATAAGTTTTCTTTGTTACATATCAAATTTTCACGATACTAGAAGTCTCTACGTTGATCCTACGCAAAGTTAGAGCAAACCAAACTTTTAAGTTTTACTGAAACTGCTTAATTTTTTCGATGGATTAACTTATAGAGACCCATAGTTTTCACAATTCCTCTTAATTGACCGCGCCCTTTAAAATGATATATCGCATAATAGGGGTTCTTTTCAAAAGTGTTTACCTCCCACTTTCCACTTTTTTACCTAAGGAGTAAACATTTGGAATGACCATCAGATTCATGCCCTAGACTTATACCGATTCTCTAAAGTACAATTTTAGGCTCCTATAATTTTCTTCGAAATTTAATGAAGATTAATTTTGCAAATTATAGTGTTCCAAATTATTCACAGATTTAAAAGTATATTTAAGTTATTTAAAAACTTAAACTGGACCTCCCTCCAACAGAGGTAGGAGGTACTGTAAACTGAAAAGCCGTTAGTCTTTGCAAGACCTTTAAAATGATGCTCTATTTCACGTATGCTGCCATCTAAAATTTTTGATTTTCAGGGCTGCCAACATTAAAACAAAATATAATGTATGTAAACATTTTTATTCTCCAAATATTGGCATATCGTATATTAAATCAAAGCTTCAGAACAAAAGTATGATTTGTGATTCTCGAGATACAAATTATTCTGTATATACCAATATTTTTCACAAAAATTGCCGCTATTTTGAAAGGAGTAAAGGTAAGTGAATCCTGTTTTCGCCAAATTGTTCTTCTCCTTTAGAGCTTTAAAATTATGCATAAACGTGACATATGTTTACACTGAAAAATTCTGAGATTCGAACCCACGACCTCCGGTTTTTGGAATATCCTGAATTTTAAAAAGGTTAAAAACATGTTTACGTTGTTCCTTGGGTATGAATTAGTGGGAAAAGGTTTTTTGTCTTTGTATGTCAAGCCGTTCGTCTACAATCTGTTGTGGTCGGCTTAGAAGATTCTCTCTGTATACATTTTTGTCATTCAAACATATTAAACAGTTGCTATTCCCGGATTTTGCTAACCCCACTCGGCTTCAATTCAGAACCAAATTCCACCAATTTCGTCAGTAACCTATTTATTTTTCTTCCTGAGTTCAATGGTTTGTTTACTCTTTCATAAAGCCTTGTCAGTGAAGACATTTACTGCTTACAGTAAAAACGTCGCGAACAAAGTTCCATGAAGTAAACTTTTATTACGTGATAAAATATAACAGCACTCTTTAACTCTAGCTCAAAGAATTCCCGCGACAAACTCCCGCCCCTGTGATCTGATTCCAAAGTGTTGTCAGAGAGATAAATCCCTACTCGTGCTGGCCTCTGGCGGTGTTTTTAATAAACACTAATACCCGTGTATTAATGCCTCCTCTAAACCTGTCGCGTATTAATGTCTCGCTCGGCGAACATGAGCGAACGTTCGTTCCTAATCCTCGGCGAATTGCCAGCCCCCGGTTTACTAAACAGGCCCTATATAATGTTTCCCGAAATATCAACAACGCGGTGCGATTGGTGTAGAGGCAGCGACCACATAGTACAGACGGAGCACACGAGGCGCGACTTGAAGTCAGAAATTTGCTTCTAGTCCCTATACATAAAAAACAAACTACGTAAAAGATACGAATATGGTATCAAATTAAAGGTCTGAATCTTAGAATTACTATAGTGCCAAATGTAAATGGTTTACGGCAGTCTACACATCGTAAACACTGATAACCTAGAAGCTTGTCCTGACATTTTTTGAGAGAAGCTGCCACCGCGGACAGCAGTTAAGGATTGACTTTGTTTTTATGCAGGTATCGCACGGATAAACCCTCACACGAAACTAAGTTATCAACGAAACTAAGGCAGCTTTTTTCAAAAAATATGATTTGAAAATTTAACCCTTTAGCAACAATTTCCACCGCTTTTTATTTTGCCTGACCAAAAAAGAAAAGTAGCAGCCGATTTTTCATGTAAAGTTTTAAAGTTGAATAAAAACTTATGTCTTTTTTAATTTTTAAAATAGAAAAAAAATTTGAAATATGATTGATAATATTACCGTTTAAAGGACTCTTCACATGCAAAATTTCAACCTAAAGCCTCAATGCTCAGTGATATAAACCGTTTAAAGGACTCTTCACATGCAAAATTTCAACCTTAAGCCTCAATGCTAAATGGTATAAACTACGAGTTATTTGAAACGTAAGCACTTGATCACTTGATCACTTGATCACTTTAATGATCACACTCATCCTGCATGCACTCATATTCAGGGTAACGTCCTCCATGAGGTACCTGTCTTATTAAAGTGATCAAGTGACCATAATAACCATAATAAGTTAGTTAAGTTGAAGTCTTATAAAAGTGATGATTTGGGAAAAACCCAAAAATAATTAATTTTTACTGGTTTAAATTAAAGAAAATAGTTTCATTTCCATGGTTTCAACAAAAGTAGAAGACTGAAAAAGTATATAAATATTTCAACACTATACGGCCGAAAGTTGTGCTTTTCATATTATTATGAGGTCAGGTTTTTCGACTGAAGCGTGAAGCCAGAGACGAAAAACTTTTGACATTTAATGACGTAGTTACGGAAAATACCTTTAGGCCTGTGAGATGAACTGTATCTTTCGTTCTACCACTTAAAATAGGGTGAGTGTAGGCCTGTCAGTGAATGACCGGTTAAGGGTGAGATCTCGGATTAAATTAAGATTACTTCCACAGTAACTAGTTTTCGATATTCGATATGTTCTACATCGTTTAAATCTTGCAAAAGATCTGTAGATTAACATAGGATATTAATTATAAATTTAAATACAGAGAAAAAGGTTTTAATATAGATTTTTAAGAAAACTATGCCAAGGTTTCAGTGAATGACCGGTCTCGTGTCAGTAAATGAATGGCCATGTTCCAGTGAATGGCCGGGTTGATTTCGACTAACATAGAAAAAATATGTGTAGAAAACAATTTTATCATAAATTGACAAATTGTATCACAAGTTTTTCAATTGAAATTGTAAAAACAATAATAAGTAAAACTTTTGTGAAGTTACTTTTAATTCAAGTAATTAATCTATTATCTATTTTTGTTTACAAACCTTTTTTAGCCTAACTTTTTATATTTATTTTATTTCATTGTAACCAACACTCAAAAACCTTACTTGCCTCTTTCTTTTACTCTGCATATTCCATTCTTTGTTTGAAATTCATTGTTGGTGATGGTGATTTTATATTTTGATTAGGATTTTTGCGGACATTTGCCATCACTGATTAGTAAAAAACAAGTATTTCACGACGTTTCGGGATCTGGAATCTGATCCCGTCTTCAGGTGGAAGAAAACCTAGAACATAACAAGATTAGTAACACATAGCCAGGAAAACCTGGAGAAAAACACAGCTAAAACAGAGAACTGTAAAAGCAGTCACGAAAACAATAAGCTGAAAAGAAAAACAATACACAAAATAACACAGGAATCACAAGTATCAAGAATCACCAGGCAGGAGAGAGCACGTCCAAACCCAATCACAGCTGAGCTGAGACTGATACTTGTGATTCCTGTGTTATTTTGTGTATTGTTTTTCTTTTCAGCTTATTGTTTTCGTGACTGCTTTTACAGTTCTCTGTTTTAGCTGTGTTTTTCTCCAGGTTTTCCTGGCTATGTGTTACTAATCTTGTTATGTTCTAGGTTTTCTTCCACCTGAAGACGGGATCAGATTCCAGATCCCGAAACGTCGTGAAATACTTGTTTTTTACTAATCAGTGATGGCAAATGTCCGCAAAAATCCTAATCAAAATACTGCATATTCCACTTCTTCTTTCTTCATTCCACTCCTACTTCCATTTTCATTTTATTTTTTGCGTCATTTGATTACTTCTATTTTTTATGTTAGAATTTCTATTATATATATATATATATATATATCTGCAATATAGCCCCGTTACCAAATAAAGGGATTGAACGCGCCCAACCAAAAATATTGCGAGACAGTTACACCCAAGTCATCATTTACTGAATAGGACGAAAAACCCCCTTAACTATTATGAAAAAAACAAAATAAATTATTACTATTTGTAATTTTTTCAGATCAATTGTATAATTCATATTATAATTCAGTAAATGGCCAAATCGGTCATTCGCTAGTTTTACCCAAAATTTTGATTCAGTAAATGACCGGTCTCGGAAACGTTATATAATTTGAAGATCATGTGCAGATGATCTAAGCACAATTCAAACTATTCACCTACAGTCTTAAACTATAAAACTAACACTTTATGAAGTATTAAGCCTTGATTTTGAAAATTAAAAATATTCTTGCATCGAATCAACTATAGTGATCGAAGCAGTGGTGGATCCAAAGGGGGGGCAAAAGGGGCAATTGCCCCCCCCCCAAGAATTTGGGAAAAATCAGAGTATGTGTTTAAAAGTGTAGCTTCACGAAACTTGTAATCCGCCGCAAAAAACGATCGCGCGTATTTGCCGATCGCGTATAAACGGCAAATCCAGCCTCAAGAAACTCGCGTTTGGCCGCAAAAAGTATCGTGCGTATTTGCCGATCGCGAATAAAAACGGCAAACGTAGCTTTGTATAACTCGCGATCGGCCGCGATAATGATCGCGCGTATTTGTTAGTCACGGGTGAACGGCTAAATAAACTTTGCGGAATTTGTGAACGGCCGCGAAATTAAATACGTTAGCGCGTATCAGCCGATCTCGGATAAATGGCCGATGTAGCTTTGCGGAACTCGCGATCGGCCGTGGAAAACGATCGCGAGTATTTGCCTATCGCTGATAAACGGTAGGCCTAAATGTAAAGCTGGTTAAATCTTGGCCAAGGACAAGAATGGTTGAAGGTTGAACGGACTATGTCTTTTATACATAGATCGTGATATTGAGGTAAATGTTGACAATGTAACCGAGCGTTATGCTTAAGAAAGGAAAAAGAAGGCCCGACTCAGAACTTAATGTTTAGTTTAAGTTTTCTGGGAAAAGTATTTTAAATAATAAATTTATGGCTTGAGCCTCTAAACAAGTCTTTTTTTATTTCTCTAATCACCTAATCAAGTATACTTTAATAAATAAATCCAATACAAAACTGTAGTTTTAAATTGAAAATGGAGCATGTTTTTTGTCTCTAAATTGTCTAAAAACACGAGTTTTCAGTTCAAATTTTCACAAATTTTCCGGAGAAGGGCCCCTGCACCCCCCCCCCTCTGCTGGGGGGTAGGCCTATTCCATACCCCCCATATCCGCCACTGGATCGAGGCTCTGATGGCCATATTCAAAACAGTAAAATGTAAAAACGCCAAAAGGTAAATTAAAAATTAACATATCATTCTAAGCTATTATTAAAGTAGTAATAAAGAATAACAGCTACCTTTTACGTGTGCTTGCACTATTTTAACTAAATTGAAACTCTTATTATGAATTTTTTCTGCAAACCGGTCATTCACTGAAGGTGATCATTCAATAGTGCACTCACCCTATTCAGCAAATTACTTAAAAAAAAACAAAGAATTTACAGCTTTTTTACACTTAAAGTTTGACTTCCATTTCGTCCCAGCTATCTTAAGCAATCAGCGGATTGTATACTACGCTATTGTAAATGCTAGGTTAGGTTAGGTAATATAACAAATAAATAAATAAATGTGAAGGAGATAACAGCGTCACCAGCTAAAACCTCCCATCCCTAAGGCGGAAAAGAGCGTCTTTTGACCTGCAACGCATGTAAAGAAAACTGCCGTTTTTGAAGTGGTATGACGAAAAATCTTATTTCGTCACGTCTGATATGAGCTTAGCCTCTCTTTTATTTCTTGATCAAATCAATTATTCAGGTGCGAAAGATTTTCTCGAGATGCGTCCAATAAACAATTAAAAAACAGGCTAGTTTATTTGCCCCCTTAAGTTATAAGAAACAAAAATTGATAGAAACCACAATGCAAGATTATAACAATTAATTACTCTTTCATTTAATTTCGTAAAATTGTACCTGGTCGTATTGATTTTAAGCTTGCGTGCACTCATGATACAAAACATATGATTAATATTTATTGAAAAGAAAACGCCATGCTGCATCGTAAGGATTTTGTTATAAGAGTAATCCGTTGATAGCTTATAACATCCCTGGGCCTATTTCAAACAGAGTTTTATATGTTAGTAGGCCTATTATTTGAGAATTAGATAAATAAATAATAAAAATTATAAAAACTGATTTTATTAACATCAACTTCACAACTATACACATACATATAACATACAATTTGGTTCGATCGTTCCTTAACTTGTAATCATTTATTAAATAGTATACATAAGTACCCTCGTTTGACATAAAAGAAGAACACATTGATTCAGGTATATAATACTGATTTATAATACAAAGTTAAAATAATTAAAGTTATATACACATATAATAAAGAAAATTATTTGAAAAATTAGCTTAGAATAGAAGAATCATCATTTTAAAACATTTTCCTAGCACTTTAAAGACAAATCCGGTGCAATACAGTTTAGTTTCAGTGATGTATATATTTTTTTGTGAATACTTGTTTCTTTAAATAAATAACAGACTATTGAGTAAAATGTGATTTCTAAATGATATCTAGCTGAATACAAACATAACCAAAACTTAAATATAAGCACAGATGAAGTATAATTAATTAGTATAATCGAATAACTCAAATGGGAAACAAAATATGGAGAAGGAATAAAAGAGTTGATCACATAGTAAAATTAAAGTTATTAAAAATTAAGTTAGAAAAAATATAGCTTAAGGCCAACCGGTATTAATTTTTAGAACGTAAAATCTTACTCTCAAAGAAATGTAAATATAATGTAAACATTGAAATTGATTAAAGTATATCGAATGTTTACCTGAACAAAGCGATAAATAGAATGAAATAAATTATAGGTTACAAAGGTAAATATTACATTACAATTTTACACATACATATAACAATAACGAGTATCAATAAATAAATTAAACATTTTGTGAAATCTTACGCTACAAAATAACATAGTCGATAAAAATATAGAGTAATCTCTACACAGCCTTATTGATTGTTTTTACTCAATAATTTATAATCTCTATCAAGGTTTTCCGTCAGTCCACAAAGCTTAAAAATCCCAGGAAATCTTTCTCAAAGTCCCTGGGTGGCAAGCTCACTGGAAGGTTGGACGGATCTATAAACATTGAATAAAAA
Organism: Flexamia atlantica; assembly: GCA_035578135.1. Lineage (NCBI taxonomy): Eukaryota > Metazoa > Arthropoda > Insecta > Hemiptera > Cicadellidae > Flexamia > Flexamia atlantica. The sequence continues at coordinate 10,480,903 of JAQJVK010000011.1, forward strand.
TATTATTATTAATACGTATTTTTATGGAGAAATAAAAAAATGAATTAGTCCAATTTCATACCGCTACAAAACGAAAATATTGTACACCCAAAACGAACCTCCAGCTGCAATTGTTAGTATTATTAAATAAACAAGTTTGACGAATAAGTGAAAATTATATTTTCACCACTTTGTATACGAAAATAGCCCGTTACCGTACAGCTGAGATCTACGAAACCTCCCGATTTCCTTACATCAAAACAAATTATGATCAGCTGACTTTTCCGTGCCTAAACATTGCTTTTCCGTACCCAAACAATTATTTGCCATAGGCTACTCAAATAATACTTTCCCGTACCCAGACAAAACAAAGATCCTATTTTGACGGTTTGATTGTTTAGCGTTCTATCAGTTGACTTTGATTTAAAATATAATATACAGTCGTAGTGTGTTTATTTATAGAAAAACGCTGTGGAATGCTGGACGATTTTTACAAAGATTAGTTAATTATTTGAATCGAAATGAAAAGTATTGTTCACAACTCGTCACAAAACTTACATTTTGGGGCTCGATAGCATCCCCCGATGTTCAGCTTGTGCCTAGCAAGTAAAACACTATCTTGCCTCGAAATGGGCCACTTTCGTGACTATTAGTGAAATATACTACTGTATTTCATCGTGACAAACTTAATAAATTTTAGAATGTCAGTTGATAATATCAAAAGTATTACATTTTAATTTATGGGTTACCGCTTCAGACAAAAACGCCATATAACGCAATGTTAAAAAATGGCCTTTCAAATAAATCACAGAAAAGCAATGCTGATTTCTGCTATAAACACTCATGATAGGATGGCCATTTCAAACAAAAACCATGTATCTAATTGAGTAAGTAGTTGGATTTACGCCCGTATAAAACCCCCAATTCATCATCTAGAGTCTGTGTGCCGTTACCTGGTCGCAGAGCACGGGGGCGGGGGCGGGGGCGGGGGCGGGGGCGGGGGCGGATCACATGTACATCTTGGGCCGCGGGGCGAGCGAGAACTCCATGGAGGGGTAGGACAGCTGGGCGCTCGGCAGACTGCACACCGGCTCCTCCTTCACCGCTGCAACGATGATTTAAATTTCATCTTATAAAGAAGTTTTCGTAATTACTTTTTAAAATTTCAGTGACAAAACGTTGACATAAATGTAGGTTATCACGGTCATTTAAAAGAGAGAATTTTGATTAAAATTCATGTCCTTCCTGTTAGGGGCTACAGTATCAATGTCTATATTTAAATGGTTTGATAGGTTTCATATATTGTAAAACTAGATGTTACCCGTGGTTTCGTCCATATTCAATTACATTTTAAACAGCTGGTATTGTCCCTGCGGTGTTTTTTTTGTATCTGTCAATTGGAATTGGATTTATTTGTTTGCATTCATCTTCCTGGGTGGATTCGTTGTTACAGCCGACTTACATAATATGAAAAACAAACTCACAAACTTTCACTCTTGTAATATTAGTAAAATAATTAAATTTTGAAAATACAAAAATGCAGATTTTTTATGTTGGCTAGATTAGGTTATGAAATTGAACTAATTTTTATATCGAAGGGCAATGGGAGGAAAATAATCCTTCAATCACGTCTTTAAACCATTTACGTTGGGATATTTCGTATATTTGTAAACGAGCATCAATGAACTAGTCATGGTGAAAACTAGTAAGAAACATAAATACAAAGGTAGTGGATAGAGAGTTTTTAAATATTATACAATTATTTTTTATTTACATTCGCGGTTAAGGGCAAGAGTGGTTCAAGATATCTTGGATGATATTATTTAATGTCAAACTCTAAACTTTAGATACGGGGTGTCTCGAAGTGGGGCGAGCCCAATGATGTTCTCAGTTATGTTAGATTGTTATAACTTTTGTGTATAATACTTTGTGTATTGAACCGGAGTAAATAAAGAAATTAAAAAAATCAGAAAAAAGTGTTGGCATGAAAATAAGCTAGTCACTGTGCATCCTCTGCAGTTTGCTTAGTTCTTGCAGCTTGCGTCTTCCCGAACTACTTTTCTTTCAACCCAGACAAGATTACACACTACGTGGGGTCATTGTGTTACCTCTGACTTACCTTCAGAGGACCAGTAGGGGTATCTCATGGTGGAGTCCACCATGTCCTCAGGTCGAGGTACACTGCAGGCCGAGAAGTTGGGGGTGAAACTACCCCCGTTGGTAGCGGCTGCAACAATCAAAGTACAGTAAATACGTGTGTGAGTTATTTGGTATAGTACCTGGTGGACCGAGCCTTGCTCGATGTTATTTCATGTTTACCAGTTCATCCAATCACTATAAAATATTTAATTGTCATAAAGATAAATAGAAACCCTTTTTATTGCTTCATGAACTCTTAATTCCACTCGCTGTATTTTTCCTTGATAGTTGTAGATTCCAAACAGCTGTTATGATTACTTCATTTGTTTACACTTCCCTTGTTTATTTCGTCGCTATCATGGCAACTCATAAGGCCAATTTAAAAATTTTACAACTTTAAAATTAGTTTTATTACGTTATTCGATTTTCTCCGGCCAAATAATCTGCATAAAAACGTTTTTGAGTAATAAATTACTTATATTTCCAGACTTTGCAGGAAATCCTCGGAGCCGTTTTAGAGATAATTGTGCAAACAAACAAGCAAGCAAGCAAACAGGCAAGATAACATTGCTCATATAGGAGGATAGGATATATAGGAGGATGAGAGTATAGGAGGTATGAGGAGTATGAGGGTATGAGGGGTATAGGAGTATAGGATAAATCTTTTACCTTTATGTAATATGTGGATCTCTTCCGGTAAAGGCTTTTACACTTAGAGTCTGGTTGCGAACTAACCATGATGCCCAAGTAGCGGATTTAATACAATTATTTCATTTCGGATAGTCATCACTATTTAAAATTGATAGTACATACTACACCGAAAAAGGCTACGTGCTGAGACTTTCAAAAGTCTTTTAACTTTTGTGCAACGAAATTTTATATTTATTTGACGGTATAAAATATGAAATAATCCGGTATTCGATTCCGATACGTTATGTTTACTACGTTATGTTTACACAGTTGAAGGACAACTAACTAAGGGCATCTTTATTGTGTCTGAAGGGTCCGAATAAAGAATGTTGTTTAGATTAGAGCTTTAAGAGGGTCATGAAATTAGGCGGTTCATGATTTTTATTATTTAATCTAGCCGCAGCAGTAGGTCTGTCAGGTTTTCAAAGAAAAATATTACAAGAGTGATATTTTTAGCCCGGAGCATGCAGTTGGTTTGAACTATTAAAAAATAACAAACTAACAAAACTAGAATGTTGGCAAGGAACTATAGTTAAAATAAATTAATCAGTCGCCTTTATTTAAGGGCTTTAATGCATTGAAATTCTTAAAGAGACTAATTCGAATGTACAAGCTACTTCTAAAAAGGAAAGTAGAAATTCGCATGATATCAAGAGTCCAAATTTATAATTATGATAATGTTAGTTCATCGAGGCTGAAGGAGATATTTCATAGCTAAATGAAAATAAATCGTGATTCAGCACACAAAAGGTACAGAAAACATAGCCCTGAGCTATGTTTTAAAATATACTATATTTTAATTGTTCTACGATACTAGAATCGTCCACGGTTAGCCCACTATTTAAACCTGGTTTTTCAAGCTAGGTTTCTTTACGTTATAAAGTGTTCAACATTGTTAAAACGATTAAGTACTTACAAAATCCCGATTGCAGTTGATTGTATGAGTTCATGGTTGAGATCTGCATTGATTGCACCGGTTGCAGCTGATTTTGCAGCTGAAAAATTACCAAATACCAATATTGATCCTTAATTATTAAATACCATGTACTGAAACTACAATTATTGAACACTAAACACTTAATTGTTGGAAAGATCATTCGAAAATATTAAGTGGAATTCCATCAGCATGATTTCGTTAAGACAATATGTCGTGTCGTTGAATTTGTTATGAAATATTAAACTTGCAACTTTAGCATGATCGAGATACTTCATGTTAAGAATATAACTTGGTTCCTTGTAACTTTAATACTAACAAGTTAACAATTGAAGTGTCGATAATCACCAACTTCCAGTCAATAATGTTAACTGGTTCATTATAACTTTAATATAAAAGTTATAACTATTCAGGTGTCGATAATAATCAACTTCCAATCAATAATATTAATTGGTTCCTCGTAACTGCAATAATTAAGTTACTAGTCAGGAATTGGCATTAAATCAACTTTCAGTTAATAACATTAATTGGTTCCTTTTTAATAAGGTTGACCACAGAATTAACTATTCAAGGCGATTAAATTGTTGGTATATTTTCGTAGATTGGTTTTAATCAACTCATGCTGAATTTATTGTAGATATAACAGTATACACCTTATCAACAGATATTCGTTTTCGTTTAAAAATATAACATGTCAAAAGCAAATGGCAAAACGTTTTATACTTCCATCCTTAACGAACTAATTAATCTACTTTACCACCTTTTTTTGCTATCGTTTCAATCCACGCCCCCTCCTCCGGAAGGGTGGTGTTGTGAGTTACCTGAGTCTGCAGGGGGTAGGAGCCCAGGGACGAGGGTGGGGGGACGACGCCCCCCTGGCACGAGGGGTAGCTCAGCTGGGGCTGCATCCACGAGTTCCTACAAAAAATATAAATAAGTATGTGAAAACAATAAAACCTTCTAAGCTAGAAAAAAGGGAACGTTTAATTATTTGCAAAGTATGGGCATACACTCAACATAAACCACTCTAGTAATTTGAGTTTCTTATTTTAAACTTTAAATCTTTCTTAAAATTCAAAACATGTTAAGAAAGGTTTATTGTATTTTCAGCTGCCAAGCCAACACCAAAGCGAGTTCGCTCATGTAGAGGTCGACAGTGGAATTTAATTAAAAGTTCTTAACTTTAATGGAAAAAAACATTTTAATGCAGCGAAGTTTAAGGATGTACTGTAAATTATGGATTCACAGCTGGATATAAGAAACTAAAGTAGTACCCCGTCATAAGCACCATTTCAAAATGGCAAAAGTAACTAAAAAATTATACTTCAAATTTAACTAGCTAAAATAAGACCAAAATAAGTAACTAAAATAAGAACAATTTATTTTAAAATAAAAATTAATCATAATAAAATTATGGCAAGTGGAAATGCGTTCACATAATAAAACTATCATAATTCTTATTTGTCAATTGACATATTAAATGCCATCTTAAAAACACAGTAAAAGATAAGCCGATTAATACTTTGTGTAAATTATTTGTTGCAGGACATAATTATTAATTATTAACCAACTAATAAAATTGACATAATTATTATAAAGATTACTAAATCAGATTTCGTAAATTAAAGTATAAATTTATCACCGTCATCGTAATTCCACGCCGTTACTTAATTCTTAATCATCCTACACTCATCTCTCATTCATACTTGGCTTAAAATGCCTACCTGGTCAACATTTCTAGAAACGTATAAAGTAAAAGTATAAAAGAACTACTCGTTAATATAGATTAGTTGTTAAAAAGAGTTTAAATATTTTCCTCGTAGAATTAATGGCATGTAATGTACCACAGGCTAAATAATATAAAATATAAATTAAGTAATCTACGGTTTCACGTTGAAAAACTGGCTTTGGCTGCAAACAAAAATTCTAAGAAATCTTGTTTTTTGAAAAATGTAGCTTTAAACAAATTAGTTTACTTTAGTTTTATTGAAAGCTCTATCAGACGCTTTGGGGCAGATCGAATAAAGAAAATTTGAAACGCATTTTTGTTATTAAAAAAAAAGAGCTATTAGAAATATCTGTGGACTTAGGTCTCAAGATTTAGTTTCTGAGAAATTTTAAGAATTGCAGATTTTAACCGTACGATCTTTGCATATTTTTGAAGTAATTCTGTACGTTAAGGAATAAAAGTTGATTCAGGCTCATAATCATAATTACAATACTAGAAATCACAGGATATATCCATATGCTCATTATAGTTTAACATTGTTTGAATCCAATCCTTGTTATGCTGGTAGACACATTCATTCAAAACTTCCCTAAACCGTTAAAGAAATAGTCAATCTTAATAGATTTAAGAATAAGTTAAAATAATATCTTATGGACAAATTCTTCCATGATCTGCCACAACATCCCTACATTTCTATAATCTTAATTTCAGTCACACTCTTCAATTTTTTATCAAATACCATCACCTACCTATCTTTTTACCATTTACCTGATTGACAAACGTCTGGAAGAGATACAAGAAAAATTATTGCAAGCATGATTATAGAATATTAGCACAAGCAATACCGTATAAGACGACTACTAGATATAAGGTGACGGGTATCATGCCATATCTTGGTCAACGAGGCGGAAATTCAAAAAAAGAATACGTACGGGTGGGCGTAGGGGTGGTAGCGGTAGGGGTGGTAGGTGTTGTCGTACAGAGACTTGCCGTACGGCCCCGCGCTCCTGTACGGGCGCTTCATGCGCTTGCGCCGCCGGTAGTTGCCGTTCTCGAACATGTCCTTGTAGCTGGGGTCTGCAACGGAAAGTAGTGTTAGTTTGGCTAGCAAATTATTGGCTGAAATGCAACTGAAAGTAAAATTTCGAGAATATTGTTGGTATAGTAGTTAAAATCCATCTGGGATGGATTTTAAGAGGGGTTTCTTAACTCTACTGTTTCCTCGAAACTCAAGGAGGGCCATTTAGTGGTATCAAATACAATTTGGCATTTTACAAAGGGTAAAGATTAAGACAAATAAAAAAACTGGTTTATGTTACCTCAGTCAATAGCTTTTGTAAATTCAAATATGGACTACCGGTTTCGGAACATTATGATTCCATCCTCAGGTCGATTTCAATAATCTGAACTTCAACATGAGTCCATTGCCAGACTGAAGTTAAAAAAACAAACAACAAATTTCACACGAACAAAAAAATTTAGTTAAAATTGTGCTCTTTAATTTGATGTGCACCGGCCGGAGGGTGAACGCCGCTTGAGGTAACATAAACCTGATTTTTATTTGCCAATATCAGCTTTGGAGGCTATTTTAACTTGAATAAAGATTAAGCGTTGTTTAGGGCATTTCCCCCCCCCCCCCCAAAAAAGTCTAGCTGTAGGCCTATTGCGTAAAAGTTAAATAACTTTGTCATAAAATCCTAACTTAAAATTTGAAGATAAAAATCACAATTTACTAAGCGTGATCAAACCACTATGTTGAAGAAAATTTAGAAAAGTTATTATGGAAAAGTTGGATAGTAAATCTATTAGATGGATTCTGCTGGACTGTGCGTGGACTAAAAAACAACAAATAAAAAAACACCGTGTCTCGTGTTTTTTTCAAATTTTCATTGACTTGTGCGGTCTAAACTGATCTGGCCCGTACATATAAATCCGCCATTGATTATCCTATACTCTTATACGAGCAGTGTTATCTTGTATGTATGCTTGCTTGCTTGCTTGCTTGCACAACGATCTCAAAAACGGCTCCGAGGATTTCCTTCAAAGTCTGGAAATAAGTAATTTATGACTCAAAAACGTCTTTTACGCAGATTACTTGGCCAGAGAAAATCTAATAACGTAATAAATCGAATTTTAAAGTTGTAAAGTTTTAACATTGGTCTTATGGGTTGCCGTGATAGCAACGAAAATAAACAAGGAAAGTGTAAACAAATGAAGTAATAATAACAGCTGTTTGGAATCTACAGCCATTAATGGAAAATACAGCAAGTGGCATGAAGAGTCCATGGAGCAATAAAAAAGGTTTCTATTTATCAATTTTATGACATTGAAATATTTTATAGTAACTGGATGAACTGGTAAACATGAAATAACACCGAGCAAGGCTCGGTCCACCAGGTACTTGGGCTATTAAATTAACAAGAATAGGTACTTCGTAGCTTGATAGAATCTCATATTGCTTACGATTAGTTAAAAATAACATTTCTTAAAGATTCCATGATTAACCCTAAAAATGTTCGTATTCTGATAACAAAGTTATGTTTCCATAACGAGATTTAATGTGATTATTTTTTGAACTCATCAAAACATCGCCAATTCAACTTCGGATGGATCAGTTGACGTTTCGATTACGTCACTGGATGTACTTTGTCCCCGCATTTCTTTGTCATCAGTTTGCACCTTAATTGGCACAATGTGGAAAACCAACTGTCAGCAGTCATCAACTTCGCTGACGATGTCAAGGTTATCAGATGACCAATTAATGAAAACTGATGCTCTACGAAAATCGAAGTAATCCTATTGTCCTGTACATCTTCATTAAATCTTACCCACATCACAAATGGCATAGAATAATCGGTCAACAGTCTAACACTTTCTTAGATTCTTAAGTACATTATTTTGGTACCATATTTAAAATTTAGGCCTACGTAATCGTAATTTTTTCATCACAATACGATGTAATCAGTTGGCAGTGATCCAACACGCAGTAGTTAATCACGTAATAGGTCTGCAATTTTGTCTAGCACGTCACGTGGTCTAAAATAGAAGAGTGCTATTTGACTTATTCAGTACGGTTGAATATTCTCTATAATGCTTCTCTTTGATAAACCCCAACCTACATCTCGGGGACCCAGTTTCAGGCAACAACTCTTATTTTAACACCCCATCCGACCAACAGAATGCTCGTTGTTGCCCATCTTTTTTACTCCAGCCTCTCGGATATTCGGGAACTTTTATTTAATTTGTTAAGTCTGACTGCTGTAAACAAATATGTATAACCTATGTAATACATCATTAAACCAATTTATGTATCAACGTTTTCATTTTTAAACACACACAACAATTGTTTTCAATCACTACACAATTCAACTCACAATTACAAAACCATTCTACCTCCAACAGTAGAGGAGGTAGAACAGTTTAAAACTTATTTTCCAAAGTTTAATTTTGTAATTTGCTTCTGAAGTGCTCATAAAGAAGTTGGAATCCTCTCTTAATTTTTATTGAGGAAGGAAATTCAAAATACTATATTGTCCTAAGTTGTAATTTGAAAAAGGCAATTAGAAATCAAAGGATAAATGTCTTTGTTCTTGTACGTTGTTATTTATACTGCTCGGTATTATTATTTTTTCTTTGATTTTTTAAATACAATCTATAAATGTAATTTATTAGGGTAATTAACTCTCCTTCCTCTGTAAATATGTTAGGCTTGTTTTCTTTTTGTCTACAGGTTCTTTCATTTATCAAGAAGGAAGCATCGCAGAGTGTGTTTTTTTCATAAACTTACAAAAAAAGTGCCAACCGAAAACAGACGGTCATTGACCATTGTTTTCTTAAGTGCATTGCATGTAATGTGATGTAATTTGTAAACAACACAATAAAGCACTTTTTTCTTATTCTTCTTTCTTCTTCTTAAAAGAATTTGGAATAAAAAATAAGAATAAAACTCGGGTTTATAGAGGGTACATAAAATAAGAAATAGTACAGGGCCCAGGACTGAGCCCTGTACTACTCCTTCAGGAACTCTTCTCCTTACCAAGAGCCCAGTAGTTGCCCTTCCGTTCTCCCCCTCCTTCCCGAGGGATCTTCAAGAAACACTCGTTCAAGCTCAGGTTGTGCCTTATAGAATTCTGCCAGCCCGCCTTCTTCAGTTCCGCGTAGTAAGGAAATCTGAAATGAAATAATATCTTTATAGCTCTTCGACAATGCAAGTCCAATTTAACAATGCATATATTAATTATACAATTACAAAATATCCTATATATACAATTACGTGAAGGAAATTTTTGCACCGAAATTATAGGCGTTTGGCACGTTGTACGTAGGATGATGGGAGAGGGCTTAAATTGAAGGTCTCGTTGCCAGGGACACGGAAAAAATAATGAAATTTCTTAAAACGCATTAGAAAACGAGAAATAGCGTAAAGTATCTGCCATTTAAAAAACTGTGGGATCAAAAAACATCTGCTTTGTTTACATTAAAACATGTGGGGTTGTTCCTGCTATTCCTGTACTCAAACCACGTGACGATATCAACAGATGGCAGGCCTGGATATATAAGCCAGTTTACTATGAAGGTTTTTTTACTGTAACAAAAAAGAACGATTGTTTTGAATTAAATTTTCGCTTATTTAATTCGCTTATTTTCGCTAGGGGATTTTCCCATTTCAGCCACTAGTGTTATATAAATTTCTTAAGACATTCCTTGTGCAGACTAAATTTTTTTTATCTAAATAGGTCGAGTTTGATAACGTGGTGCAAATCGAAAGGACTTTTTTCAAGGCGCTACAGTTTTCTCCCTTTAGTTCCTTTGGCTTCACACCTTCGGACAGGGAAGTTCCCATGTTTTTTAGTAGAAGGAACGTTTTATTGAGTCTTCCAATTTGTCAACAACTCCCTGTCCACTTAGAAATAAACGACAACTCTGATTTCGTGAGTATATTTATAGTTTTTGTTTAACTTCTTTTAGTTTGCCTAGGGGACGCGGCTGGAGGTCTTGTATGGAACTATGAGCTTTAACCGCTCTTCCTGGCAGGTAGGGGTATGATTTTATCAACTTGAAAATACTTTAATAATACTTGACAATCTGTACTATTATAAAGAAGAGGTGGTCTCTGTATGTATGTTTAGATGTGGCAAGTGAACGGGAAAAATACTGAACCGACTGGTTTGAAATTTCACACAGGGGTGGATCTTGAACCTGGGAAACACATAGGCCTATTCACTTCCTTATAATCCCCTCGGGCTACGCCCTGTGAACGTCCTCAGTTTCAATGTTTACATTTTATAAGCGAAGCCACGGACAACTGCTAGTAGAGTGGAAGTCACCAAAGTTGGCCAAAACGAAAGTAAACAAACTATTATCTTCTTACGAGCTTAAGCCTAAAGTCCAGCTGTGCTGAAAACATAGCTATCGAACACCTGTTTTAGTATAGCACTTGCAGTAAAGGGAAAGTTCGGATCTAATATTGCAACTGGAAGTTCCCTTGCGCAGCTTAAATGATTACTGATGGGCTTTTTTTAAATTAATATGTATTAACACGGAGAGGGTGTGTCATGGATACGGCATGATTGATAGTCTTAGATTTTATTATTGAATAATATGTATAAAGACAAATTGGCGAGTTTATGAATTGCCGTTACTACTTGCTACAGCATCTCCTTGCATGTTAGTCAGCATCTGACAAGAAAGATTGTTTCATATTGCGTTCAAAACTTATCAAAATTTCTCCAGGAATAAATAAACAAGCAGCTAAACAAACTAAAATAAATTTCAGTCAAGAAATATAATCAAATTAAACTTTCCCGCTAAGTAAAAAGGTCAAATTAAAATAGAAAATTCCAAAAATAGGTGATATTGTAAAAATTCTATAACCTATAAGATTACCACGAATAACAAAACGAAATTGTAAACAAACGCAACGTGGCGATTTGACAGTTCGGAAAAAATGTAAACAAACACCATGTGTAACCAACAATGTTTTCATTTGACTCGTATAAAAACTTTTGATGAGATGATAAATACATGCTTAGGCCAACTTAGGTGAACCCTACTCTACTTTATAAGTATAAGTGTATATTCAGCGTCATACAACTGCGAGCTTTGAAATCACTAAAACAGCTGATCACTTCCATCCACTCAGGGAGACACAGCTGTTTCATTAATGTCAAAGCTCGCAACCCCACGACCCCACGACCCCCACCTGCTGGTGATGTAGGAGTAGATCTCGCTGAGGGTGACTCGCTTCATGATGCTGTTCTCGATGGCCATGGTGATGAGCGCGACGTAGCTGTAGGGCGGGCGGGGGGTGGAGGGCTTGCTGGAGGTGGACGTGGGGGTGGTCTCGGGGGAGGCGCCGGGGGCGGCGGGGGCGGTGGACGAGACGGCGACGGTGGACGACGCCACGGGGCTGGACCTGGGGAGACAAATAAGTAGTGAGGAATATTTTTGGTATTTGTTTCGTTATATTGATAAAGGAATCTGCAGAATCCCACACAAGACATGAAGGTTTGAGGATACCATACCTCAAATCCAAATCAAGTACAGGGAACATATTCCTGGGAAATGTACCAAGGGGATGGACATGTGAGGAGATGTAGATGGGGGGGGAGTTGTCGCCTCCTAGGTCAAGGGGATGGATAGGGGAAAGAATAACAGAGAAGGAACAAGGAAAGGATGAAAGAGATGGTTAAATGAGATAGGAGTGAAAGAAGAGTAGTATAATATAGACGGAGATTAGACCAGACTTAAGGGAAGAGAAAGACAAGTGAAAGTAAGTCTGAAAGAAACTAAACCGTGGTATAATATAGGAACAGGGGAAGTATAGATGAAAAAAAGGAATCAATGGTTGAAAATGATTCCTTTCAATCTAGAGGTGTCTGCAATCTTTGCTTCTTTTGCATTCCTTGCTTGTTTGTAACATTAAAATTCGTTTAGGACCAATTTGTGGTAAATTCTTGCATTTTATTTTAACATTGACTTTGATTTATAGTCAAAGGTTTTAATCATAATGGAATCAATGATTGAAAATTATGCTTTTCATCAAATCTTAATGCTTTGCCTCTTATGCATTCTCGGCTTGTTTGTAGCATTATAATTTGTTTAGGACTAATTCGTGGCAGATTCTTCCATTTCTGAACAAGAAATGCCTCTTTAAGTGTAACATTGACCTTTCAACTGCAATACTCAAAAGATAGATCGGTTACATTGAATGTAGGAAAGAAAGGGCGGGGATGAAAAAATGTAGTGTAAAAAGATAACCTGATCTCGAGACCCCCGATGTAGGCTCTACTGTATTTCGAGTCAATCTGTACATTTATGATTTTTTCTGATAATGCTTTCTGAGCATGATACTTCTGAAGTGGCTCCTTTGTATATTAATGGCTTTATATTGAAGAGTATTCTGCTCTCTGAAAGAACTGTACCAAAGGATTTCATGAGTCTAAAAACAATACATTATTTTTCAATTTCTTACAAATCCAGGGAACACTCACGTGGAGATGACATTGTCCTTGGGAACCAGCGCCTGACTGACGCTGTGAGGCTGAAGGCCATAGGCCAGAGGCTGGGGCTGCGATGACGTCACAGCGGCCTGAGGCCCAGCGTAGTCCAGGCCTGTCCTGCGTAGCGCCTCGGCATCGAGCGAGAACTTGGCTCTCTGCTGGTCGTAGACTGCAAAAGAGAGGTCAGTGGTCAGTGTTAGACCGTAGGCCGCACTTTAACTTGGCCCTTTGCTGGTTGCAGACAGCAACAAATGGAGGATCAGAAATGACGAACATAGGTGTTGGAGGAGTTACTTATGACGAAAGATAAAACAGAAATAATGCTATAACATTAAAAAAAAATTATCCCCATCAGTTCGGGTACGACTCTTCTCAGTTCCTTCTCTTAGAGAGCGCCTGAGGCCCTGAGGATGGTCACGATTATACAGGGCGTTTTGTTTCAAACGCAACCCATTTTTAAGATTGAACAATGTACACATAAATATGAAATGAGTATGGTTTTGTTAATCTTTACACTTTATACAACCTTTTATTTAAGTTTGATCAAAGCTTACATTATGTGTTCAAACAACCCGCTATTAACGTTTAAACGAATTTGTGCTCTCTCCATCAATTTCCTGAACACGTGTTTTTATACGTCTTTGAAGTTATTGTCTTAAATTTGTTAGGTTTTTTTAAGGTGCTGGGTATCCTGTGAATTGTTTCGTAGGCATTACTTTTTATGTATCCCCAAAGAAAATAATGTAGTGAGGTCAAATCCGGGAATATTGAGGGGTAATAATCCTTCACTGAGAAAACAAAGTTTTGGGTTGCGTTAAAAAACACCCTGTCCTTGAGCTCTTTCGCAGGTGTAGATCAGCTGGTATAACGATCGAGGTAGTCGTTTACCACGCTCTTTCATCAGTAACTTGTTATACAATCCTTCACGCTAATAGGTTTCCTTAATGGATGAACCTAATGTTCTTTTACCTTTTACTCTTTGGTTACTTGCAGTCGATACTAACTATTCCAAAATATATTCCTATGGCCAATTCTGAAAACTTGTGCTTTTTGGACTGCCATAAGGGCGTTTTATAGATAACAGTATTTATTTGTACTTTAACTGAAATATATGGCATTTTCAAAGTTTATTTGTTAGTCAAAAGAGCATATTAAAAGTTGCGTTATACTCTTTTTCATGAGCGTTGTAACTTTTGGAGTACTGGAAAAGATTTATTCTAAGGTATTTTAAGGCTCAAAAGACCTGGTTTGAGTAAAAACTGTTAGTATATAAAGTCTTTAGAAAAAAAAATTAATTTGCACAAGGTAAGGAGTTAAGTTTTTTTTATATACAAGTGAATTATTCCCTCAACTTTTTATTTGAACTCTTTTCAGAAGTTATAACTTTTATCTTGCGGTTTTTATTCAAATTTTAATGAATATAAAAGTTAAAATTTACTCCGTTTAGCTATAAGAACCTAATATAGTTGAAAAAGTTAATTAAATACAGTGGTAAAAACAACTTTTATTTGGAAAAAAGCTTTTGAGACGAGCGCATCAGAGCTGAAAATAAGGACAACTTTCCGTGTTTAGAAAAAACATATCTGTTTACATTATAATTAAAGTCTAAATAATAAATTTCCAATTTAAGCGAGATATTTATTTCTAAATGACTCATAAGGGAACCCCCCCGGTAAAACAACCCCGGGAGGACAGACCCACTAATTGCCGAGTAGCAATCACCCGATAGCGAGGTAAAAGCTGCTAACGAGCTGCACTTGAACCCGCTCGTAATTAGACGAAAGGTAAGCAAAGATCAGCTTTTAAAACCGGCGCCCGGGGCGGCAGCCCACTCTTCCGCCGTGTAAATGATACGCACCCCCCTCCCCGGCTGGGGCGGGAAAAATCTGATTCGCCCCGACCCTGCTCAGCACGGAATATGATGGAGAAGTTAGTGTTAGCGTGTAGTAGGTGTAAAATATTTAGTTAGTTCACATAAAAAAATCTTTTTTTTAAAAATACAGTAATTTAAATTATCATGCATTTTGTTCATTTTATCATATGTTTATGATGAGTTTTGGTATCAAGTCATTTAATGTTGTGTTTAATGCCTGGTGGACCGAGCCTTGCTCGGTGATATTTATTTTTTACCAGTTCATCCATGACTATATAAAATTAGTGACATCCTCTTCGTACACAATATTTTTAAAAATATGACGTGCAATTATCATTGAACACTCTGAAATAGCATTACTCTTGACCAATGGCCGAGTTATACATAGTAAATAAATTACTTTGTATATTTTTTCGTTATTTATACTTCGTTGCTATCATAGCAACCCATAGGGCCGACTGTTAAAGTGCTGTATTGCAAATCCCAAATTCACCTTTTCTCATAATTACATTATTTTACTGGCAACAGGACAAGTATTGAGCATGTTTTTGTGCCATATATAAGTTATTTACAGCATTAGAAGGAATTCGGAGCAGTTTTTGAAATTATTTTGCAATAAATCAAATTTATTGCAGGGGGAGTTCCCTAATCCCATCCTCCCATCGCTCATATGGGAGGATGGGATTATTTATAAGATATATTTGTTGACTAAATTGTGAGCAAAAAATAAATGTTAGTGATGCTGAACAAGCTAATATGAACCTGTGTGTTGAATCCCAAAACTTCAACAGAATGTATGTATGAATGTGAGAGTGATTGCAAAGAAATCTTAACATATTAACTTACAAAATTACTTAACATATTAAATTATTAACAAACTTGACGCATTGTATGCAATATATATATATATTGTCGAAACAATAAAGATATTATTATTATTAGAATGCTTTAAAAGCATATTTGATTTGCCTCCGGTTGGGGCCTGTGGGAGAACCTATTGCTGAAGTACCTATTGCTGAAGTATGACATGGGTAGAAAGACAGGAGACTGGAGAGGCCCTGATTAAAATGACAGTTGTAACAGAAGTCAACTAAGAAGAGTTTTTTGGTGCTTTCTATGTTCTAACT
The DNA here is from genome assembly GCA_035578135.1 of Flexamia atlantica. Lineage (NCBI taxonomy): Eukaryota > Metazoa > Arthropoda > Insecta > Hemiptera > Cicadellidae > Flexamia > Flexamia atlantica. The sequence continues at coordinate 10,496,876 of JAQJVK010000011.1, forward strand.
AGGGTCTCCTCCATACACCACCATAGTTGCCATCCTCCAGGAGTGCATGCTCAAAGAATACATATATACCCAAAAGATGCAGTCAGAGGCGTACCCACGTACCCGGGTTTGATGTTTGAGATTTTTTTTATATGTGTTGGCCCCACTGGTTGCAGTCTACATTAAAAAAAAACATTTGTACCCAACGAGTTAATAAGATTTTACGTTTAATCCTTACCAACCCATGCAAACTATTTCTAGAATTTATTCGTTGCAAACGACCGACAGACCCCCTAAAAATAAATTCGATTCCAGATAACATAAAGACCCTAGACTCTAATCGAAACTGGCTTATTTTCGAGTGAATGTTCCAATCACAAATCACCGTGCTGCATTTCACCCCCCTTCCCCTTCCCCCGACCGAGACTGTGGCCACTCCGCATAAAGTTATTTATAAGTGAATAATTTTCCACGATGCGGTATGCAGAGTGCAGCTGCTTCGCACGGCTATTTTGCAGTGCACGCCGTGAAGTCCATTGTGGTCTCTCCCTCCCCCATTTTCTCTCTCTCCCTCTCTATTACTCTTGCAGCCTACATGCAGCATATGCTCGCACTCCCCCTCTCCCTCCCTATCATAATGTGTTTCTTTATGTTCGTGTTTGTTTCATAAACTGACCAAGGTGAATTGATTTCTTCCTCTTTTCACGCTCTAATTTAAAGGAGTTACCTTCGTTAACCAGCTGGTAGGCCAGGAGTACTCGATATTCGATGGACTTGGGGTTTCGCCAAGAGGAACCCTGGAAGCTTGATCAGAACGCAATGAAGAATCACTATAAGCATTGATTATAAAGAAAAAGAAAGTCAGTGCTATAAGCAGTTATACTATAAAGTCTGAAAACGAATTCAATGGGCTTATTCGTACAACTTACTTTTTTGCTAAAATTTAAGTTAAAATATCCTGGCAATACTGGTGGACATGAAAAGAGATGGAGCATTGAACGATTGAAACATTATTTCAAGACCAATGGCGTGAAATTCGAAAATCATGTCTCCATTTTGATAACAGCGATCGAGCCTAAAGTTTTAGCAGTGTTAATGGACTTAATATCTCCAAAGAAAATTGATGAGGAAATATGAAGTGCTCAGTCAAACTTTGGAAGAACATTTTGTTCCAAAAAGGCTAGTGGTTGCCGGACGTTATAAGTTTTACAGCCGTTGCCAAAAACCGGCAGAGTCAGTAGCGGAATGTATGGTCGCTATCAAACATTTAGCTAGCACCTGTAAAGTCGAGTCCTTTTTAAATTATGCTTTGAGGGACAGATTAATATCGGGCATAATGATGGAATTAGACAGAAATTGTTTTCTAGCACAAGCGCTCATGCTGGAACAGGCTGAAAAGCAAACAGGCTTAATCGGGAGTCATCCTGCAGATATTTCCAAGTTCAATGTGAAGAAATGTGGACGTGGTGTGAAAAGTGGGAATCCTGGTTTTAAGCAAAAATCATTTGATGAGAAAAATGATGGTAAAACGAAGTGTTTTCGCTGCTCAAGTTCTGATCATAAGGCTAATAACTCGTGTGCACCTCGTGAATAATAACGGATACACCAAGAAAATACAAGCAGACATTGTTTTTAAAAGAAAACCCCCAGTTCGACGTTGTCAAACTTAATGATGAAGAATCTAAATTTCTATTTCAAACGTTACAACCAAAGTCGTTGTTGTCGATCACGGACGTCATAAAAGGACTCCTTGAAACAAAAACAAAGCCGCTTCCGAACAATTTTACTGCCGGTCTCTTACGAGCCCACAGCCCACAGCCCTCGTTATTGCCGTAAGAATTGCTTTTGTGCTCAATTAACAATACGAAGGTTAATTTGCAATTAATTTGGACAAAGGTTGTTTTACTCTTTTGTGGATAGCCTCTGGTTTCAATGTGCCTAAATTTATCATCAATTAGTGAATAATTTTAAAGAATTTTCTCTTTCATGGTGCCCTATATAAATCCCGATAAATGGTTATGGAAAAATTCTCTGTGCAGTTTGAGCCAGAAATCTCAATGTATAGTTCGAAATATCATTTAACGTTATTTTTTTGGTATAATAATAAAACAACTGTTAAATTACGCTCTTAAACGTGCTAAATTAAACTCTTGACGATAAAATTACAGCCTTTTTCTTATATTGCTTTCCAATATCTCTCGAAAGGTACGCACTTTGACCCAAGTTGGAAAGTTAGACTACATGGACAAATATATCTCAAGACGTTTATTGAGTCTTTGGACAAGAGATGACACCTTGATAATTTTAATATCAAGTGTCCTATAATTTGTATTGACAAGTGCATAAGTTACTGACATTTAGATATTTGCGGGACTACTCTTATTAAATTGTTTATATTAAATTTCAACAACGTGACATTTTTCTTAATTAAATTGGTCTTGATTACGCAGCCTACTTCCATCACTTCAACAATGGGTACGTTCAAACTCGCCAACATTTTTGGGACTGTTTCTAATATACAAACTCGCCAACTTTTAATTGGGAGCAAAAACTAGGGTCAGGAATCCGGCCGGCCATATTCAAACTCGCCAACTTTTGACCGCGGGCAGGTACCTCTCCCTCTTCCCCTCCCCCGGCTCGGTGACAATTGTTTGCCGGGAACCCTGCGTACAGGCCTCCGCTGCTGCACCTGCATTCAAGTCTATATTCCTTAATAACTACGCCTGACATTGCTACTTAAGAACTACTATATTCTATAGCATTAAAATTACCTGTAGTTCAAGCAATTCAAATAAAATTTTAGTCAAATTAATTATAATTAAATAAATATTAAGCATTTGGAACATGTTGGTTTTAACACGTTCATGGTAATAAACTTTTAAAACCATATAAGAGAATGATAAATACAGTACAGCTCATTTACTATGAATTACCAAATTTCAAGACGCCGATGAAACTGTAACAGGTGACTAGTCGTCGATTTTTGTTGATTTTGCAGCAGTAATCTTCACTTTTCGTGTTGCGCTGAGACTTCGTATCCACTTATACATTGCTAGAATGATCTGATAAATATACAAATCAAATCTAGCTATGTAATTAGCGGATTTTAATTATTTTCACATTTTCCCCGTAGATGAAGGTACATCTAATTACATTTTTTCCATACACAGAGATGAATTATTATAGAAAAAAAATATTCTACAATATTTTTAAATAACGTGTCTTATACGGTAAAGTTGCCTTGTAGTTATTGGCATGAAGTAACTTTCTTGCCATCAGTAAGCAAAGAAAACTTACGTTTCAGTCTAGAATTATGTAAAAACCTTTAATGAAAAAAGTTGTGTTCATATAATGTATGTGATATTAAGAAGTAAGTACACTGTAAAATGAAAAACCACTAGGAAATAAATATTTATAACTGGTTTCAAGATTTTAGGCTCACGCCGTTCATAAGCCCAATGCTAAAATTAAGCATCCGTCTTACGGACGGACTGGGCCTTATTATTTGAAACCAGTTATAACTTTCCACTGAATCAGACAACATCAAAAACGTAGATTAAATGGATTACTCTTTCTCGCCAAGGATACCAAGGATAAATATTACAGAGGTACTGCTGCAAAATCAACAAAAATCGACGACAAGTCACCTCTTACAGTTTCATCGGCGTCTTAACATATGGTAATTCATAGAAAATAAGCTATACTGTATTTATCATTCTCTTATATGGTTTAAAAAGTTTATTACCATGAACGTTTTAAAACCAACATGTTCCAAATGCTTAACATTTATTAAATTATAATTAATTTGACTAAAATTATTATTTGAATTGCTTAAACTACAGATAATTTTAATGCTATAGAATACAGCAGATCTTAAGTAGCAATGTTAAGAGTTGTTATAAAGGAATATAGACTTGAATGCAGGTGCAGTAGCGGAGGCCTGTACGCAGGGGTCCCGGCAAACAATTGTCACCGAGCCGTGGGAGGGGAAGAGGGAGAGAGAGGTACCTACCCGAGGTCAAAAGTTGGCGAGTTTGAATATGGCCGGCCGGATTCCTGACCCTAGTTTTTGCACCTAATTAAAAGTTGGCGAGTTTGTATATTAGAAACAGTCCCAAATATGTTGGCGAGTTTGTATGCAGCCTCAACAATAAACCATATAGAGCTCAACAAACAGCACTTCCATCACATTATCGATGCTGAGTCGTGTAGATTCCGCGAAGTTGCGTCAGCAATCAGCACTGGCTGCTATTGTCACGCTGGGTGGCAGCGAGCCACGCGCGTTCGGTCATCTTTTGTACCCCCTGCTGAAGAAATTGCTGATTCCGTTCGTCGTTAAAGACAGAGAGGATGCTGATGACCCTTGTTATCACAATGACTCTGGTAATTGGTAATTGCAAACGTATTATAAATTCTTCGGGTTTTACAAACTGATGTAACGACGCCTTATAAATTATGATGCTCGGCCACCAATTATTGTAGGTAAAATAATAGTTAGGATGAAATATATACTAGTTTATATGTTAATATTTCAAACTCCAAAAAATGTTCCACACATAAGCAATTTTATTACTTTTCGTAGAATATTCAGATTTGTCATAACCTACACATTTTAAATTTGATAAAATAAGTAGGTAATTTCTATGCATGCCCACTGAAAATGACTTTTAAACTTAATTTTTTGTGGATAGAGAAAGCCGCAAAACCTGATATAAAATTTAATTAATAAATTTAATTAATAATTAGCCCAGTGTTAAATACTCTTTCATATGAGATGCGTTGTTTTATAGTCAGATATTTTCGTCTTGGGAATTACGCATTAGTTATTTAACCAATCAATCTAATTCAGTTTCGAATCGAAGGAAAAAAATTGGAAATTGCTTGCCACCCTGATGATAATAGGCGATTTCCGGCGATTTCCGGATGTTGTATTTTTAGGACGTTGCATGTTTGAGAACGTCATATTATTAATGGTTAGTTTTATCTTTAACTTACGCTGATTTCACACACATCGAATTTGTTCGTTTGGAGAAATTTCGTCCAAATTCGAATAGTGATCCATTGAAGGGCATGGCAAATTACACACACATCAAATCGAATTTGGATAGAATAAAATCGTGCAACTGTATGTTTAAATCTGTCTTAATCCGTCAGCCAGTGGTAAAAAGCCTGCAATACACCCGCCGCCGCGCGCCGCCGGCTCGAGCTCTGCCCACACACACAATGCCCTTTGTTTGTTTATTAACACTTGGTCATTTCAGCGTAAAACATGTGATTGTGCCCCTGTTGTAAATCTTGTGCTCCGAATCGCAGACGCGTTCGACAACAATACGTCTCCGAGCAATACTTTATTTCATTTGCCATGAACTCCTTCAGATCAATCTTCAGTTTTCTTTTTTCCTTGGTCTCTTCACAGAGAAGTTCTCTGTGTCCTCTTCAAGTGGTGATCTTTTAGTCATAAATCCAGGTGGAGTGATGACAACAGACTGATGATTAGAGAACCGAGCTTTTCTCTGGAAAGGCTGGACTGGTTAAAGAGGGAAATCTTTTTCAACTCGTCTAAAATGTCTCGATAAATTTTCTAAACTTATGACCTCTCTACCCTACTGTTTTACTGTAGGCAAAAAGGACGTGGAGATAACTATTTTTCAAATACACATGTGATGGTTATTTAAAATTTTTGAACCTTTCCTAAAATCGGTTGTATAAAAAGTCCCATGTAACGTGAATAATACTAATTTAAAAACGCCTTTGCCATGTCTAAGTCCAATTGAGAAACAATATATTAATTTTTGTTGAACTTGAAACTATTGTGAACTAATAAATGCTACAAAGTTTAAGTTTTAGTTTATATAAATAAGTTATACTAAAATATATCTATGTAATTCAAGAATTATTTTAAATGATCTAACGTATAAAAATTGAAAGAAACGCGCAATAAGATTTTATACAAGTTGAGCATCCCAATGATTTGATTACTCGTAATATCAACAGTTTTAAAAGTTTTCATGAAATATTAATCACACCTTATACGGCTATGATTTGCAGATTGGTTACTAACGAAGGAATATATAATACAATATAGAAGTAAAACATCTATCCCCTTTCCTTAATTTTGTATATATCTTTTTAAAATGTATATTCAAATAATTTTAAAGGTCACCTAAGTTTGTGCAGTGACACAGGCAACTATAATCCTTCTATTAAAAATATCATGTTCTTAAATTCATTATTAATATAATGCAGCTAAATTAAATTTCGCTTTATGTAAAATTCAAAATACAATTGGACTTTATAGAAAGTGTTCTTGAATTGCGTTTTTGGCTCAACTAAGCTTACTGGATTAAATTAGGTGCGGTCGTGATTGGGTGATTAGTATAGGTCGAATCAAATTACTAGTCTCGGTCCACCCGTGAGCCCAATGCTAAATATTAACATCGGTCTTATCGGCGGACGGGGCCTTGTTATTTGACTACGCCTATATGGTCATGACTCATGACACCTGACCACCTTATCTGCTTGCGTCAAACCCGGTCCGTGCGTAGGGAAACAATCTCAAGGCATCTGATAACTCCGATGTTTGTAAACTTAATGCATTGACGTACGAGGTTAAGTAGATAAGTTCTAACATAAGAATCACAGGGTTCTGCGTGTGACACGGGTCAAGTTAATTTGTAAAATTACTCCAAGAAAATTTTAGTGGAAATCGTTGACAAATTGAATAAACCTTGAATTACAAATATAATTGAATTACAAGATAATTAGTTGAAAGGCGAGACAACAAATTGAGTTATGGTAAGGTTTACAAATTACAATTTGTGTCATCTTAAGTCTGATGTTTACAGTGAAATTTCATTAATTCAAAGATATAAGCGATGAGTATGTTTAGTTTAGTATTTAATTTGTGTTTTAATACCCTCATGAAAATATTTGAGATCATACTTGACATATATGTTTTGTAATTTATGAGTTTTGTTTTTAATTGTGTATTTTTTACACCAGCTAAGCCGGTTGCATCTACAGGGCATAGAATACTTTAGATAAAACAATTTACAATGGAAGTAGCTAGTGTACATATAAGGCCTACTGCAAGCAGTTTAATAATTATTGAGCGGGTCTATTAATTTAGGGCTACGCCATTCAATGTACGACTCTTGAACGTAGGTCCGTCAATACAGTATATGAAATTATTTCTGGTATTGGTATTTTGTACATCCAGAGGCCTATCATAATGAATCACAACAAATAATATTAGTAACATTATACATTAAATCTTATGGGTTTTACTACTAATATTATTTGTTGTCTGAAATGGGTCCTCGATTGAGGCCAGATGTACGTCTAATTTAAAGAAGCTGTTTTAAAAATTATGTACTGTGAATAGTAGCCTACATGTTCAAGAAACGACACAAAATATTTTCTCAATAAATAAAAAAAACTGTATAATTAACGGGTAAGCATGATTTTTGTGATCCTTTTTTCTCAGTTTGAGGGTGTGATAGGAACATCTAAGGACACTGTTAAAAAGTACTTTAGTGTAGACTTACACAATTCCATCATAATTTGCTATAGATTTGACAATTGTAAAAAAAATAAAATTAAATAATCAATATGTGCTGCAGGCAAGTGTTTTATTTAAGCAATAGTAAAGATAAATCGAATTATTTTCTGGCTGAATTTCAACCATAAGGCGATTCCTGGTTAAATATTATCCTACGCATTTATTCACACTCTTGCTATGGTACTACTCAAAACAATCTACTATAGTTTTCGTTGTACCGACTCTCGGTATTAGTTTTTAAATTTAAATATAAAAAATTAGTTTTTTTTAAAGAGACAAACAAAAAATCCATCATTCTCTCAACGAGCGCAAACGGCCGATTAAAATCCGCTCGTAAAATCCAACTATTCTAAATCGGTGAGAGCGGCGGCGGCAGCGTTTGCGAGACGGAGGACAGGTGCGGTGTCATCGCTCGGCGCGCTGCCAAGCGGCTAAACGCTCAACTAATGACTCGGTAAATTACCCGCTAAGTGGGGGAGGGGCGCTATTTATAAGTGAGTTTAGTCAGTGATATATATCCTTTTCAGAGTCGGGGACAGCTACAGACGCGCGGACGGGGTTATTTGGGGCGAAGCTGAAGCGCCTCGCCGCCGCGCCGCGCCCAAAGTCGAGAGCGGGCCACGGCCAGAGCGGCTGTACGAGTAGTTTCTACAGCTCTCAAAGTGGGTCGTTGTGTCCACAGAGTGGTGTGGGGTGTGGGGATAATGCTGTGTTGGCAAATCAGGGGCGAAAGATGTCAAAACGGTGAAATTAATTGTGACTGTTACGTTTTTACATATATGGGACAAAGCATATTTTTTCAACTTTATTTATTATAGAACAAATTGTGATAGTATAAATATTCAGTATTTAGTAGTCCATAGTTTCTTCTCCTCCAACAACATCCATCTCATTACAAATTCAGTTTTTAATTTGGACAACAAATTATTATGAAGGCCGTATTCTTTTAATGGGTGAAATATTTCATACAAAATCTGCTTGAATCATAGTTTCAATTAATTAATCATCTTTGTAATTTAAGCATTTAATATTTTGCTTATGGAAACCTAAACTTTAGAAAATGGCAACCACTAATACTGTACAACTAATAACTTGCATTAAAATGAGTTTCATTTGTTAGTTTATTTGGTAAGTTTTAAAAATAAATAAATGCACTTTGTTGTAACTCCTTCCCATGAGTTTTAATCATTCTTAAACATTCATTTTTTTCTTAATCAGTCTTTTTAAGACAGGTACCTCATGGAGGACGTTACCCTGAATATGAGTGAATTAACTAATTAACTAAATTGCGTGAAGGATTATGGTTAATTTTATTCATCACATCATCAAGTAAATGATAGATCATGTTCCGATGTTTAAGGAAGAGACAGTCATCTCCTAAAGTACGAATTTGTGCAATAAAATGCCAGTTTAATCACAACCCGAGACCGTTTATACATGAATTCACTACTGAAGCAACGACGGTTTTCCTGTAAAGCCATCATACGACACAAACAACCTCTCGGCTGCTCGTTAACATAATCCTCAGCAATTTATTGCCCTGGTTAAATGTTGTGATGCATCTGTCGCCCGAGCAATGCGTATAAAATACTATGAACGAGATGTTTGTGTTTAGAGACTAGAAAATAGTGTGCAAGTAATAGTCTGTAACAATAATATTGACTCAACTAGATTATAAGACAACATTGCAGGATGGTGATGGTGATAGAATCGAGCAAAATATTAAAATACAACAAATATCTTATTTAATGTGCGCTACTAGTCACACAAATTTATTTTATTATGTCAACATGTTTACATCTGCTGTAATATTTTTTCTTTGAAACCACAAACTTAAACTTTTTTTAATTTCATTTAAACTTTTTTTAAATTTAAACGTTTGCGCTTTAAGCAATACTGTGTATGCAATGTGAGTGATTCCCAGTAAATTGTATTCACCGAGTGTATGGAAACATAAGGGAAAAGGAATTGAACTTTCAAACTTGCAGAAACAATGGAAAGATATTTAAATACAAAAATACCAATCTTAAATTATTTAGGTTGTGCTCTTTGGATTTAATAATAGGACGAGTGCTTTGGAGAAATGTATATCAAAGAGAAACGGATACTTCAGTTGGGTTTCGGACAAAATTTTAGATAACGCACGAAAATGTTGTAGTAACTTTTAACCACAAACTTTCTTAAAATATTTATCCATTTAAGTTCTTTAAAAAATTCCTGTCAACTTGCTTCTTTGACTCGATCATGTTCGTTTTAACTTTTGATAAAAATTACAATTGAGAATAACTCTTCTTTCTAGTTAATAGTCGTAACTTTTCAACCTAGAAATCGTTTGAATTAACCTCTGATGAATCGATAGTTGATTAAACTACTTTCAGATATAGAATAATACATTTAGACTCATTTTAAATCTGATGAAGCGCAAAAATTTAACTTTAATGTTTTATTAAACCAATTTACAATTTAAATCCATATAATTCATTTCCGCAAAACCTTTCAAAGCTGACCAAAAACCCACAATACATAATTCTAACTTCGATCTACTAAGTGTTTATAAATTTATCAAACGTTTATGCACTTGTTATGGAGTGAGAAGTCGTAAAAACACAATGAAGCGTTTTATGTAATTCTGCACGATCGTTTGCACTCTTTTGATAAGAATTTGTATTACTACATCATAAAACATCATTGTATTCTTATGCAGAAGGCAGTGAAATTATGCTTTTGAAGTAATAACCATTAACTTGCGAAACTATCAGGTAATCATTTAAAGCTCGAACAGAAATGAAATTTGGGACGCAATTTCCTCATAGATAATAATAATAAGGGTACACGTAAGCAGCATATGTACTATAAACAAAGAAGATTTGCAAGGCGTTCATTAGAACGTTTATCAATCATGTGGACATTCGCACTTTCAGATGAGGAGATAACAACTCAGTTACCAATTCATTTTCCAAAATATATTTTAGAATTAAATCAGAGACGTTTTCGTTGCCGAATTTCCACGTAAAGCCGATCTGTGGCAGTGTGTGGTTTTTATGATTTGTGAAATAAAAAAAAACACTTTAAGACTTTATAGTGGTAAGCCCTAAACAGCCAAATTAAAAATAGAAATATATGAGATAAGAAGAAGATGCATAAATATAAATGTTGGATAAAGAGAGCGAAGTGTGAGAGGAAGCGAGAGGAGGCAGGCGTTAATGGAGATGTGACCTTAGACCCGTCATCCAAAGTGGAGTGTTTCAGTTTTCACCATGTGGCCGGGCGCTGACTGACTGAGTGATACATGAAGCCCACCTGTTCCTCCGCCACATGTACTATCTAAAGTCACACTTGGCGGCGCCTTTGACTCCGCTACTGATGATGTTTAAGCAGGATGTTATAATATTTGGGTTTGTGAAACGGCTTCGGTCCCTGAGGAATTTTGACGTTTCTAACGACTTGCTTTCATTCCCTGACGGTGTCTTTGGAAGAGTGTCTGCTTTGAAGTTTTTGTTTAAAAAATATAGGGTTTGTTTTATTTTGTTGGTCTGCTGGCCGGTTGGATTTATTTGTTGACTCGTAGTTCCACTGTTGATGTATGTATTAATAATCGTATCGTATTTATGCGTAGCAATTTGTAGAACGGAACGTAATGTTTATAATGAAAAACAGAACTTTAAAATAAAATAATAAATTTATTAGTTTGAAGATGATTGATTGGCATCATTGATTGCTTCGAGACATAATTATAAACAAATGAATACTTTTTATCTCTTAAGTATAAGGTTTACTAGTTTTATTTCTGTATATAAAATATGGTTATTTATTCGAAATTACGAAATTATAATACAGTATATGGACACAGCAACAAAAATGTTCCGCGCTCGCTTTACTTAAAATTTTAACTAAGTCAATTGTGTCCTATTTTATGCCTCCTAAAATTTTATTTTTCAGTATTAGTTTTTAGCTTTAATTTCAGCAGAGTATTTGACTAATTCTTGTTCCGTTGATGGTTCGATTTAGGTGTTATTCTACCTAAATTTGGGATATAATAAATTTTTTTACTGTGCGAAAGACGTTTACGGTCATTGGCATAGCAAAAATGTTTTTAATAATTTATTTCCAAACATTTTCACCGCCAACATTCCAACTATAAGATTCTAACATTTTTCTTTCGTAAAAATGCTCTCAAATCACCATAAATAACTAATACTTAGTGTGGAAGGCACAACTGCTTGACGCTTTAACTGAATTTTGTCAGTAAAAATAAATTGCTGTTAAAATACACATTCCAGGTATGACATGGAACCTGTTTAATGTACCGTACATTATTGACATACGCCTGCCTTATCTCTCGACACTTATCTCTAGGTACTTATCCATAGGTGAGTGCTCAAGCAGATTATATAGTTGCAACCCAGCATCTCAACTGCTCGTGAATGGGAATTTCTGTGGACTGGGCGTTTTAAACCGCTGCAGCTTTAAAACCGCTTTCATGCAAACGAAGTATGAATTTAAGTCAAAAGTAAAGTTAATAATTTGTAAGCTCATGGGGAAATTTATTCATATTTTTTTGGGGCCTTTTTGATGTTTCATCTCTGTGATTTCATCGATACATGTTCGAATGAAAGTAGTAAATAAAAAATGAATGACAAAAACATTCTATACTCTCTTCTTCTTTCTCTGTTGCGGTGAGGGGCTTATATAGGAGGGTGCTATTCCTCTGTTGAGTACATTGGTTGGAAATATTTGAATCATGGGACATTGAAATTAGACAGTGATCAATTAATCATGTGGGTGGCAAGATGAATTCGTTTTGTGTGACTAGTAATCTAATACTGTCATTTGAAGTATTATACATAGCATATGACAGTTCAATACTCTATGGGGAACTTATTTTAGAACAGATTATAGGTTAGAACGAGGTGGCAATATCATAGTATATTAAAGTTTTTACAAATTTTACTCACCAGGGGGCAGGCGAGGAGAGAAGGTTTTGCCCCGAAGGGCAGAGTTGTCTTTTGCTTGTATTGCAGCTTCGGCTTCGGTTTCGTTCAAGGTCTGAAAGCAAAAGGTGTTTGGTTAGGCATAGGCTACCTATTCAAGAAAATCATAATCTGTATCAAAGAAGATGGTGGTTTGTATGTATATTTGAAGTCTATGGACTCGGACACCACTGGACTATTCGCCATGAATCTTGGAACATGTAAAATTTCACGGAGAAGAGTTTTCAACTACCCATTTCGTCCTAACTCAATTGATATGTTGGAATCATCTTGAACAAAATAGATTCCCTTAATTATAGTACGTTACTGGATCTTAGTGACATACCGATTGAAATAAGTATAAGCCCCTGAGTCCCGAATATATTATAATAAGAATGAGTCTTTAATAGACACGAGAAATTAAAAGTAACTAGATAACACATATCTCGAAATCGAGCAAAAAATCATATAGTAAAAGAATAATAAGGAATAATTAATACGCCAACACGAAATTTGTCTTATGAACTCCTCCGTCATTTCTTAACCGATTTTGATCATTGACGGCTCATTGGCAAGAGCGTGTCGCGTAGATTTGCAAACTGGCCTTACATTTTTGAAAAAGTCCCTTGGGCTCTGCCCCATTGGCTTTTAAAGTTCCCATGTTATCCTTATGAAGAACATAATTGTTTACATTTTGAACAGCTGGATAATTTAATTGCTGTTATTTTTTAATTTGTGTAAACATAACCTTCAAGACGGATCGTGTTAGCATGATTGTGTTTTAAATTTGCCGCCATTTGAATTATCGCTCTGCTAGAGTAGCGCACGATTCCGTGCGCTCGGATCCACTAGTAAGGAATAAACGGCCTACTTAAATACTTTTAAGTTTAATCAAAGGGCTGAATTCAATGATAAAATTATGGTTAAACTACTGAAACTTTTAAAGTTCATGTGATCTATCACAGGAGTTTCCGGTAAATGATTTTTTTTGGGATATACCTGCATTTTCCCATGTTCTCTTGTTTCTGAAATGAACATTTTAATACCGGCAAAAGATCGAGCTCTGCTTATAGCAACATGTAGCTGGCCGAGAGCAAACACTGGCGCCGGCGCCGTGAGCAATGACCTCCTTTGTTTAGGGACTGCCCCTGCACCTTATTTATTAATATCGCCAAAACAGAAATTATAGGGAACGGCAGTCTTTGTAGGAAATCTCTCCTTTGTGCCAAGAACACGAAAATAACGCAATATCTCTTATTAACCAGTTTTTTTATTCTTGAAATGCAACCCACCGCGATGAATACATTTTAATTTCATTAGTCTGACGTTGGAAGGAGCATCACATTAAATGTTACATCGGGAGGGTGATGCTAGCAGTTACGATCGTGTTCCCTCCGACTCCTCCGACCGGTCAATGTTCGTCTTCTTATTAATGGCATTATAACTGCACAAAATCCAAAAATAAATCGGCTCAAGTTAATAAAACTTAAAAAAAACATTATGCTGAAATGTATTGAGATATCGTAAACTACATTGTAAAACTGGTAACTTTGAAAACACTTCATAACATCTTTTTTTAAAGAAAACTGTTGAAAACAATTTGTTGGCACGTTCCAGAAGCCAAAGCAGCTGTGAAAATAAAAACTGCTCTTTTCGAAAAGTTGATTATATAAGTGCTGCAGTCTGTGGTTTGCCTGAAGAACTATTTCAGAGCTTGCAGCGGCCATATGTCCAGATTGTAAACAAAGTGAACTGAACTTGCTCAAATGTCGATGAATCGCGCCACTGTTACGAAACTTCAAACCTTTACTGTACTTTAGTTACGCCCTTTTTTAAAATTCTGAGACTATCTTATTGACAAAACTTCAAAAAATCCCTTTAATTTGAAACCTCAAACGTTAAAATCCGCCAAGCCGTTATTGAGGTTGGACTGTGAAAAGAAAACCGCTTGCGTATTAATATACAGATTTAGTGGTTTAGAATAAAAAAAGTTGTATTTTGGGTGTAGGTGGAACTGTCATTTGTAAAATGTTCGAAAATTTCAAAAACAGTGAAAGGGATTCTATTCCCACCCCCTCCTCCAACAACTGACGTTCTTATAGACTTATTATTTTTCTTATTATCTATCTATATATTATTAAAAGAATTTCTGGGATTTTGTACAGAGCAAATCGACATTTAGAAATTAACTTTTCCACACATATTTGGCATCAAATTAAAGCTTTTACTCTCTAAATGTTCCTTTTGCGGGTTTGGAAAACATCCTATGAAAAGCCTTTGCTCAGGAGGCTTTTGAAATTTCAGCGAAAGTGCTACTATCTGTGTTAGAAACTGTGAACGTTTTCCAATTCACATTTGTTTGTAACAAAACAGATGATCAATATTTGAAATAGTTCCAGAGATATCCCCCAGAATGCAGGTCGAGCAAGTCAGTCAACATTCATCCACATTATGATTTTTATTTTTTTTAAATATTGGTGTTTTTTAAGACTACAGAAAATAAGGAAGAGTATTTGCCCTATTGAAACTAAGACCATCAGTCTGTAATCATCTAAATTTACTGTATTTCTTTTCTTAAAAAGGGAACTTAAAAAGGAACACAAGTAACTTAGGTGGTGCTCTGGAGATGGGATTTTCTAACAAACTATTGACAGTGAATACACACTGATACATGTAATGTTTCAACTCACTGATGAATGTTCAACGTTTAGAGTTTTAAAATAGTAATATTAGTTAAATATTAACCTAAAAATTAACGTTTTAAAATGCTAAAATTTGTATTTTGTATTATGTACATGGAATGCGAAGGATATTGAAGTGTTAACGGTTAGCCTGTCTATTTTGAACAATTTTTAAATGTACCAATAACAATATGCCTATGTAATGAAGGTGTTTCATTGAAAGTTATGTTATTTGCTTTGGCACAAATTTGCCCAACATGTATTTAAGATGTGAAACAAAGAAGCGAGCCAATTTGAAAATTTAATTCCTTGGCCGTTTTGAGTGTTGAATAATTTGTTTTTACGGTGAATGGCTATTTTATAAATGTTATTTAGAGATCAGTTCATCGGTAGATCAGTAGTTTGTCCACCTTCTTACCATTTGTTGTTAAGACGTAACAAAGATGATTGCATATAAGAAACTGACGCTTTGATGTTGTGCAGAATCAACATAGAGATTCAATACTCAAGAAAACTCTAAAACAGAGACATGAAGATGCACCAAGACTAACCCCCTTTTTGTCCAAAATGATCGTTGTTGCACTATCGAAATTTTAAAGAGTAGAATTTATACATAGACACATTTAAAGCAGATAAAATTAACGAACTTCTCAAATTTTGTGAGGGATTTCTTAACCATATTGAAGTTTAAAGTCTAAGGTAATAAGTAATTTTTTTTTTAAGTTTGCCCCAACGAGAAGTTCAATTACTGGCAACATTATTTCAGTGCTATGACACAAGAAACCGGTCTAGAAAATAAAAAAAATCACACAAATTCACACACTTCTTCTTTGAAAGGTATTTATTGCTGCAAAACTCCATAAATAATCGTAATGAAACTAAAGCCTATTTTAACAAGTTGTTTTAAGTCACGAAGTGACGCGGGCTGTTAGTTGCAATTAATTATTTTAGCAGTTTTACAACTCTGCAAAACAGTACGAATAGTTTCCCTTTGTTTTAAAAGTGTTTAGTAAATTTAATATTAGCATGTTTGGAGGCTCCTGTTTATACCCTCAGACAATCGCGATAGTGTTGATCAACGATTCACTACTGGCTTGTGTTTTAACCAAAGGGCAAATCGAACAACAATTCATAATCTGAAACGATTGAGCAAAGATTAATTCAAACTATAAATCGATTAGCCATTTTCAAGCAATCATTGACCTCCTGATTTCCGAGCAGTAAACCAGACGCAATAACAGTTCGCAGGCAGCCCGGCGACGATTGCTCGGTCGCAACGAGCGAGTCGCAGTCAAATCGTCCATGAGATTGGCAGCGGGCCGTTAAATAGCGCGGAGACGTGTGCAAGAGCAGGGGCTGACGAGGTGGCAACTGGCGGGTGCAAGAGACTGGCGCAAGTAACTGTCTGGTGTACTGACTGCCGAGGTAGCAATTGGCTGGTGCTACTGACAGGTACAAGTAACTGTCTGGTGTACTGACTGCCGAGGTGGCAACTGGCAGGTGCTACTGAATAGCGCAAGTAACTGTCTGTTGTACTGATTGACGAGACGGCAACTGGCTGGTGCTAGTGACTGGCGCAAGTAACTGCCTGGCGTACTGACCGGCGAGGCGGCAACTGGCTGGTGCTAGTGATTGGCGCAAGTAACTGTCTGTTGTACCGATTGACGAGATGGCAACTGGCTGGTGCTAGTGATTGGCGCAAGTAACTGTCTGTTGTACTGATTGACGAGACGGCAACTGGCTGGTGCTAGTGACTGGCGCAAGTAACTGCCTGGCGTACTGACCGGCGAGGCGGCAACTGGCTGGTGCTAGTGACTGGCGCAAGTAACTGCCTGGCGTACTGACCGGCGAGGCGGCAACTGGCTGGTGCTAGTGATTGGCGCAAGTAACTGTCTGTTGTACTGATTGACGAGATGGCAACTGGCTGGTGCTAGTCACTGGCACAAGTAACTGTCTGTTGTACTGATTGACGAGATGGCAACTGGCTGGTGCTAGTGATTGGCGCAAGTAACTGTCCGTTGTACTGATTGACGAGATGGCAACTGGCTGGTGCTAGTCACTGGCACAAGTAACTGTCTGTAGTACTGACCGACGAGATGGCAACTGGCTTGTGCTAGTTACTATAAAATAGCGCAAGTAACTGTCTGGTGTACTGACCACCGAGGTGGCAGCTGGCTGGTGCTAATGACGGGCGCAAGTAACTGTCTGTTTTATTGATTGAGGAGGTGGTAACTGGCAGGTACCAGTGACTGGCGCAAGTAAAGGTCTGGTGTATTGACAAACGAGGTATCCGCTGTCAGCTGACAAAACTAAATGTTCGAAACAAGTGACCGGCACCAGTGAATAACACGTGATAGAACAGTATTTAGCGTATTTTGAAGCTAATTTAGCCTGCTGAAGTGATTTATAAACTAACCGATAGCAGTAAATTAACGTTTATGGAATTAAATCTGCGGTTCATGTTGCTCGGAAACGTTCCAAATTGCGCGGCTACTGTTGCGGGATCGTTCTCGTATTCACTCGAATAGAGATGTACATGAGGTAATAAATAAAGAAATTTCTACATAAAAAAATGGTTTAAGACTTTGCGAGCTTTCAGTCGATCTAATGGATACTGTTAACGTGTAGATTTTTTTTTACAAGAAGCTGTGAATGGTTTGGTTGGATTAAAATCCAACGTTATAAAATCTCTCTCGTAATTCAAAGTACGAGCCAGTCCGAACATCAATGATGTAAATCCCAAAGAATATTATTCCCACAAAATTTACTTGTAAGATTACATTCAGAGGTAGGGGCCGATCAATATTAGCATAGCCAATAGTGTTGGCCATGATATTAGCCTACATTGCGGTTCACCCTCTACTTGCTTCCCTCGATCAAACCTATACACCCTTAAAGCCTTAAAGCCTTAGCCTACGCGACCGCCCCGCCCGTCCGCTCAGCGATCCGCGAACGTGACACGAGCGTGTGAACGTGTCGCGCGTCCGCCGCTGACGCACGTCTCACGTGGCGCGTGTCGGGTTGTGCGTGCCCGGCGAAACGTTAGCGACTGCTGAGTCGGCAGTCTGCGAGGCTGACCTGCCTCACTGGCCGGGCGGTGGCGGGGTCAGGCCCGAGACGGCGGCCCCGGTACATCCCGGGCCTCTGGCCGAACGCGGCGGCCGCCGGGGGCCTCGGGCGCAAAAGGGGCCTCCGGGGACGTAAAAGGGGGCCTCAGGACGAAAACAGTGGACGGAAAGCGCTGACGGGCGGAAAAATTCCATACCGTGTCGAGGCCCGTAAATCAGGTATTTGGATCGTTGATCTCCTTAAAAAATAGTCTTTAAAGACTAAATACATACAGCCCTTTGAGTGACCGCTAAAACTCAACTGTAGAGTCGTTGCTGTAAATTCACTTACCCCAGCCATAATATCGCAGTGGGATATGAATAGTTTACTGAGGCAATGTTACCACGTTTCGAAAATTAATGTTCAAATTTACATAAGATTGAACGTTACCATCTCTGATGATCTCCCAGGCAAGAGCCACCACCAATATAACTAACACTGACACAATGGTGTTGTGTTCGAACTATATTCTTGTCCTTCACGACAAGAATATAGTTCGAATCAAAACACAAGGTCTACGTCCATAAGCCCAATACTAAAATTAACATTAGTCTTACGGACGGACGAGGCTTTATAATTTGAATCGGCCTATGCCCAAGAAAAATTCACCCTCGAGACCGTCAAATCACAAAAGGGTGTTTTCTATCTTAATTGACCACCCAGTTGAAAAGGCAGGACCGTTCAGGGCTCAGACCTAACTGCACATATATACATAGACAGCCGAGTTTCAAAGTTCC
Organism: Flexamia atlantica; assembly: GCA_035578135.1. Lineage (NCBI taxonomy): Eukaryota > Metazoa > Arthropoda > Insecta > Hemiptera > Cicadellidae > Flexamia > Flexamia atlantica. The sequence goes on from JAQJVK010000011.1 coordinate 10,515,912, forward strand.
CAGAGTGACAGCATGAACCAGGAGACGGAAAATGTGCCGGCGGGAAAACCAAAGTTTTATGGCTCCCAGTCTCTAGACGGTGAATATGTCAGTGAATACCCTCACAGGGGTGGAGGGGTTCACTTCCCTTTTTCCTTAGGTAATCCAGGTACTGTACTTGCCAAACTGACACATCAGATGTACTTCTCAAAAGTAGGACGTCGAACCGGTAAGGATTAGCAAAAACATAAACCACTGGAGCTAACGCGTGAAGAAATAATGAATTAATGAATCAATCAAATAACATATTGAATAGACCAAGGAAACAAGGGCTGTTGATAAAATAATCTACATAAACAGAGGTTTACAAATCCTGAAGGAAAATTGTGGAATATGTTTCAGCAACAACTTCCAGCAACAAGTCCCCGGGGTATATTGACGGATTGTAGATATTGGTTGAAAAGGCTGTAGTTCAAATTTCCACATGTGATTGATTATGTATTATCGCGGATATCAAGGCCTACATCGTGCTTAAAAAAACTGAATTTTTTATATAAACTTAAATGGTTAGCGTTCTGGAATGGTCGTTGAGTTACCATTGTATAAATTGAAACTTATGCCAACATTGGATTCTAAGGTAGAAATAAAGTAAAAGATTTCAATTTTTGATCGAAGTAGTTATGGAAGTGTCTTGTAGGTTTTATAAACTTCAAAAGAAAAGTCATAAAGGATACATATTAATTCATATAATCAAACTAAAAAAACCCCTTAATAAAAAATCCTTTTTTTGTAGTGACAACATTATTCTAAATACAGTTAAATATTTAAATCAGGATAATGGCACAGGTCTATGCAAAACAAGAAAATAAATCCTCATTCATTGTATAAAGGGCTAAAACAAAATATGCACAAATTTACCTGAAAAATAAAATCAGTAAATGCCTCCAGCATTTCAGAATCCATAACAGAGCACAAGGATTGCCACAGGTCGATCAATCAAATCTCGACTGAGGTATAAAATAAAGGGGATCAAGGGGGCCAGGGGGGGCCGTGCGTCAGTGGTGATATCAACGTACGTAACAACAAAGGTGACACGGCGAACTGTACCTGGCGTCGCAGCGGCGGAATGTACAAGGAATATGTCCAAGGATGGTAGCGCGGTTAGACAAATAGAAGTCATACATTCATTGCATTTTTGTATCGTTTACACGAGAAAAAACCATAGCGATCTCCGAAAGTTGTAGCAGAAGATTGGAACGTACAAACGGAGTTTCAAACAAATCCCTTCAGGATAACGTAGTTTAGTTAAAAAAATTAACAACGACTCTATCGTACTCGCTCTTTTAATTTATTATTATTTCTAGCAATAATAGTATTTACTAGTGTAGAGGTTATTTTGGGTAGGATAATTTGTCTAATTTAACCAATTAGCCTATATTCTAGACACTATATTAATTTCACTACATACTGATTGCACTAATTATTAATTGACCAATTTTAAAGAGTAACTCGTCATCTTCCTCCCCGCGTAAGGCTAAGAAGTGTAGGTTTGTCTGAATATGCCTAGTTCTACTGAATATTAATGAAAATTCTTTGCGGAAAGAAAGATAAGGCCCTCAGATTTTAGGGAATTCAACATTAACAATAATCCATCGAAAACCTCTTTTTAATTAACAATCTGTGGAATTATTTATAAAAATTTACAATCTATAGGTATACTTAACACAAGGTTTTCTCTGTTAAATCTCTTTTTCAGCCGTCATACGATTGAGGTGTCATTTTAGCGAATTTCCCCTATAAGGAAGAAGCTATTACCGTAGGTCTCATGGTAAAACCTAAACCCAAGACCATGAAAACTTTTCGTTTTGGGGTCCCCAGAAGCGAAAAACACCATTCGTTCAAATATATATATATATATATATATATATATATATATATATATATATATATATATATATATATATATATATGTGTGTGTGTGTGTGTGTGTGTCTGTAAGCACGATAACGCTCGCAAAAATGGTCCGATCGGAATGAAATTTGGCACAGGGGTGTAAAGTAGTAATTATTAGGATGAGTTCGAAAACCAGCCCAATCGGACCACTGGAAGGGGAGGTAAAGGGGGATAAACCCCCCCAAAAATGGTTTTTTGGGGTTTTCACATAGAAAAATAAAAATAATACAATTTTGATTAGCACCTTTGAATTCAGCTCGAAAAAAAACAATTTAGTAATTTGAATCATTGCTCTATGTCCATTAGTTACAGAGATATTAAAAGTGGTAAACACAGTACATTGTCTCAATGTGCATAAGGTTATGGGAAATAAGTTAAATTATATATCTCGCTTATTTCTTAACATATCCTATTGAAACTTGGTTTGTGGCTTTATCTAGATGAGATTTAGTGTATTTTAGTCTAAAATCACCGACATTTCCATTTTTGTGGCAGCAAACCTGCACACTCATTTCCCATGTTATCCTTACGGGCAGTAAAAAATTCCATATCTTCATTATTTCTAAACATGTCTTTATAATACCCCCGTTGCAGCAGTCCTGCACACTCAGCAAATTTCAAGTGCATAAATAAATAATTTAAATGAAGTCTCGCATGAAGTAAAATCAATATACGTTCAAAAGTGAGCAAAAATACTCTCCTACTATTGGCTTATAGGAGCAAAAGGCTATACAAAAAATAATAGTCTATAGCTTACTTGGCACAAAAATGCAAAGTTCAAAACTTCATAACAGCTGGCTTTTCGAATTCAATCACATCAAGGGGGCCTTGATCATATGGGGAAATGTCCAGCTGTTTAAGTGTGTGTAAAAATGTCATAAACAATAAACATCATAAGTAAAAATCTGTATTAGTTATAGTATATTTATTTGACATATTTAGCCATCTGGCCTTTAAATAAGCCATATGACTGTATCCACCATATGGCTTTGAATCAAACATTAGCTCACAAGTTTTAATGTAAACAAAGCAGACGTTTTAAATCCCAATGCTACTTAAATGGCAGTTATTTTATGTTATTTTTTGTTTTCTACCAAACTTTAAGAAATTACAGTACTTTTCCTGAGTCCCTGACAATAAAACATTTAATTTGAGCCCTTTTCCCTCATCTTGTTACATGCTAAATGCTTACTATTGCGATTCAAAAATAAATTACTCTCCATAAGATTAGTATGGAAAAACACAGATTTGCTGCCACAGAAATTTTAAAATGAGGTATCATAGGCTACAATCCATATATTTAAACTATATGAAGCCACATAACATGTTTTATCAAGATATGTTGAGGAATAAGAAAGCTATCCGATTTTATTTACCTCTCATAGAGTTAATTTTGGGAAAGAGAGTACGCAGGTTTGCTGCCTAAGGAATTTGATGATTTGGGTATTTTAAGCCCTAATGAAGTAGATATTAACTGCATGAAGCCCCATGCCAGTTCTTATCAGGATATGTTGAGAAATGAGCATACACAACTTTTTTTATTACCCATAAGGTTAACATGAAGAATGAGTATACAGGTTTGCTGCCATGAAAATGTAAAAATAAGGTATTTTAGACCGTAATCCAGCATATTTCAACTATATGAAGATACACTCCAAGTTTTATCAAGATATGTTAAGAAATAAGGAAGATATAGGATTTTTTTTATTTCCCATAAGGATAACATGGGACATGAGTATACAGGTTTGCTGCCACACAATTGGAAATATCCGGGATTTTGGATTATTGTACTTTAGATCTTATCTTGATGAAGCCACAAAGCAAGTTTTGTTAAGATATATTGAGAAATAAGCGAGAAATAGAATTTTACTTATTCCCCATAAGGTTAACATTGGGACAACGTACTGTGTTTACCACTTTCAATATCTCGGTAACCAATGGACATAGAGCAGTGATTAAAATACTAAATTGTTTGTTTTTTCGAGCTGAATTCAATGGTGCCAACGAAAATTCGATACATTTGATTTTTCCTAGTAAAAAAACTCAGAAAACCAATTTTTGGGGGGATTATCCCCCTTTACCCCCCTTTTCAGTGGTCTGATCGGGCTGGTTCACGAACTCGTCCGATTGATTACCACTTTACACGTCTGTACCAATTTTCATTATGATCTGACCATTTTTACAGCCGCTATCGTGCTAACAGACACATACATATATCTAAAAATTCGAACGAATGGTGTTTTTTACTTCTTGTGGCCCAAAAACGAAAAGTTATCATGGTCTCGGGCTTAGGTCTTACCACGAGACCTACGGTAATAGCTTCTTTCCTATAGGGGAAATTCGCTAAAACTTGGTATTTGGCTTCTTCTAGATAAGATCTACTAAATATTGAAATTAAACCACCTGGTTTTAACATGCCTGTAGCAGCAAACCTGCATGTGCATACTCATTCCCCATGTTATTCTTTTGGAGATTACGAAAACATGTCATATCTCACTACGTTGGATGAAAGTATTTTTTTGGCATTTGAAATTCGCTGAGTATGCAGGTCTGCTGCAACGGGAATATTAAAGCTTATAATATAGCGCACTGGCGACTGATAATCAAAACGGGCATTTCTTTTACGGCTTCGACCAAGGCCACACTACAGTGGGGCCTTGCTTCGACCCCCAAGCCTTTGATTTATGTCTAGAGAGCGCTTTCAACGTTCTAGTGCTGAACAACTTGCGTTAATAACGGTTTAAAATGTGATTGTAATTCAACAGCTGATTAAGTTCTCGTGTATTGTTAACCTAAGTAGATGCCGTGTTTCCAAGTGTAAAAATGGTTATAACCAATAGAGTGAATTTACCTTCAGATGAAGAATTAACCGTTGAAGAAGTAAATGTTAGTGGCGTGGTCTTAAGAGCTGCTGCTTTCCATTTAGGAAAGTACTGTGAATACTTCAATAATGAGTTTATGCTCTGTAGAAATGAACTTCGGGATCCTAGAAAATGTCTTGATGAAGGCAAAGCCGTCACAAAATGTTCCCTTGAGTTCTTTCAAAAAGTGAAGAAATCCTGCTTCAGGGAGTTCTCTGACTACTACAACTGTGTGGATAAAAGCAGTCCGGACTACGCACTGGAGCCGTGCAGAAAAACCCAGAAGATATTTGATGAATGCATGCTCGACCAGTTAAATCTTGAGAGGCCACACTATGGATACTTCTGTGAAGTGAAAGTTCATGATGCAAAAAGGGCCAAGCCTGAGCCACCTCAAACTCCAGTCTACGACGCTACTCCAGGGTTGTCGGACGACGCCCCCAAGCCACCGGGGAAATACGGGTCTCGTAATATCTTCCTCTAGAACCTCAGTTGCAGCAAAGTAGTCTTATTTATAGAATTTACTGATGTTTATTGTGTAGAATTAGAAAATTAATAAACATATCGCTCATCTGAAGGTTTTTTTTAATACAAGGTGTTGTTTTAAAACGCACCCCAAAACTTTATTTTACCAGTGAATGATTAGTCCCCCCAAGATGCCTGGGTTTGACCCCATTACAATATTTTGTTTGGGGATACATAAAATGTAAGGCCTACGAAAACAATTCTCAGGATATTCAGCAACTCAAAACAAACATAACAAATTGAATATAAGAAATTATTAGGTACTATGCAAAACGTGTTCATTAATTTGACGGAGAGATCACAACTCTGTATAAGTTTTAAAAGTCAACAGCGGATTGTTTGAACACATCATGTAGGCTAAATGTGATTAAAATTAAATAATAGGTTGTATAAAATGCAAGGATAACCAAACAATACCCATGTCATCTTTATATATGCATTATCCAATCTTAAAATAGGTTGCGATAAAAAAATACCCTGTATAATTGTCCTGTTATGAAAACTTGTTACATCATTATTGTTTTTATTCTTTTAGTCACTGATAAGTCAGATTGTAAACAAAAATAAATAGCCTGCAACTACTATAAACCAGATTAGATATATTTTATGAAAATTAATTCAATAAACAACGTTTTGGTAATTATCGTCTAATTGAGGTAGGGAAATCATTCTGCAAGGTACAGAAAGAAGTAGAAGGCAAAGAGAAATCGAGTCGATGAGATTGGGGAAAAATATACGACAAGAACAGAGAACTGCCGTGAGACAAAGACTGATAGAACATCAGAGGGGTTCTGCACCAGCTATCTAATTGCAGCGATTTACAGATGATGTTAGGGCATGGGTACGCGAAGAAAAACTTCCGGTATATCACTGTTGTGCCAGGTAAAATTAAAATACATAGCGCTGGGGTGATGGGCAATGTGTGTGTTTAGTTCAGCTAAGCATTTATTTATTTAGGTGAGACCTCTAAATTTCACTTGAAAGGCCAACTTGATTAATAACGGCGAGTTTAAAGCTATACAATTTCTTGTAATCGTAGCCGAGTTTCTCACAGGCGGAAGTAATATTAAAATGTGCAATTTGCGCATGAGCCCCTAGTAAAAAGTATCTTTCTATAATTTTTATTAAGCTTGGTAACGATGAATTGTTTACATTCCTGATGTAACTTCAGTTGCATTGCTTCCCTCACAAGTTTTTTTTTAAGTCCAAACATTAAAACTGAAAATTTTATGCTGTAGTCAGTCACTTACAAAGACGAATTTTCATCAGTACACTATCCGTCCTTTAACTGAAGTATCCATTTTATTTGTAATTATTTTAGATGGAAGTCACAGTCTAGACTGTGTGGAAGTTTCACATGCGCTTATAAACAAATGATCATATAGTGAATTGTATTTAGAATAAAAGTTATGCTACGTCGTTGCGTCGAATGGATTTAGAAAAACATGATTTATTTTTAAACTGTTACAGTAATAATTTACGAATTACATAATCCATATAAATTACTTAATCCATAATTATCTTTCAAAAAGAAATAAATATTAAAATCGATGAAGATATACAAATATTCTTGCTAAACGTAAAGAATGATCAAAATAGATTATTGTATTTTGCCACATAAAAATTTAACGGAGCATAAGTACGACTAGAATTCTTTTCATTGGCAAGTTTATTTCTAGGAAATGCCCAGTTGATTTAGTAGTATATAAATTCAAATTCTCTGAAAATTAATGGACATTACCAAAGTTTTCCATATCAGCGAATTTGTTGATGAAAATATGTTATGAATAGAAACATGAATCACCAACGTAATTTCCGCAGCGTTGTCAAGTATCGTGTCCTATTTAAGTAATGGCGATAGTTATGGTTTAGAATTTCGTATTTTGGGCAGATTTGAATTCGAATAATGGTTATTTTAAAATTTAGTAATAATGTAGATATCCTACTTAAACGATTTTTGTTTGGGATTAAAATTCATTACAGCAATCGAAGCGGGATTTCCCCCCCCTTTCACTACTTCCACCTTTCGAGGGGGAAAATTGAATGGGTTCGTCTGATGGAAAGAAATATCTAATGACACCACCTTAAAAAACATGCAAGTAAATCACATCTAGTCGTTTTTTAGTATTTAACCCAAACATAAGTTACTTCCTTATATACTTTTTTGAAAAGGCTTTAGAATTCTGCAATTTCTCAGAGATGAATTTGCCTTGCCCCGTTACTTACACAACCTTGGATGTAATACAACGATTTTCTCAATATCAGAATTCAAAATTAAATTAGGTTCAGAATTTAACTAACCATTAATATCAAGACAGTGAGTTGTAAGGAGTTATTTAGACTCTGATATTAAACTTATGGTTTTACATTAAATAGATAACTGCCCGTGCCCCGCTACGGGAATAATTTTAGTTTTTTTTTTTTTTAGAGCCTGCTTTATTTTTGTACATAAAATATTTCTGTTCGGTCTACAAGTAAACCTGACTTGCAAATTTCCCTTATCAAAACAGATATCTTATTTAAACCAGAATTAATGCTTAACATTACTTCCAGTTTCATTGAATAAACTATGTGCGAACTGCTCAACACTCATAATCTAATGTTCTAATGTTTTTTAAAATGTTCTGTATGTAGTTTCCATCCAAAGTCACCAAATGGGATCAACGGGGGGGACAGGCCAATAGGTCTAATGATGGCTCGATACAGTAATTCTACGAAAACTTAAATCTTGAATACGCAGTTTAAAGTTTCTTTCCCCAACGTGATCACCGACTTCTGACCGGAAAATAGCAGCCACACCTTTCTGAACCGGATAATAACGTCTCCTCTTATATAGTTTGTCTTCCACTGTACACATAAGAATTTCAGAGTCAAATTCACAACCCATATCTGCCATAGTAATTAATGAAGCTATGGCAGATATGACAGCTATGGTGGTTTTATAGAATAAATCTACTCATCTCCAGTTGATCGCATTTTATATTGGATCTTTGACCCATTCTGTGAGTAACAGCTATGTCAACGTCATATATAAAGTTGTGCATACTTTGGTTCTCTGTTAGAGGGTATTAATGGCCCAATCCGATGTTAAAGAAAGTAGTGGATCTTAAAATTATAGAGACCACCAGATTCATCACTGATTCATCTAATTGGGATTCAGAGCTCACAATTGCAAATGCGGGATTATACGATCTTCTATTACATATTCAAATAGCTTTTGAGCGTATTTTTGTTTATTTCAAAGTAGATATTGCCCCGTTGATGAGATCCGTTGATCTGAAGATCTTCCGTCTTCAGAATGTTGAAGACTGCCTAATTTTACCTTCCCTCTGTGACAACTTAAGGAGAATGTATTTTGGTCCATATTAGTCTGTTCTCACTCAAATTCATAAATTTACAATGTTAACAAATACAACCTAAAGGTCCAAACTCAAAACAGTCAGTATTTTGTATAGGGACGGACTTCTAGAGCACATTTAACACCGTCGCTGATCTTTAGCTTCTTAGTTCTATGATTCTCTGGTTAACTTTTGGATCTGGTTATCTCTTTACGCCCAGTTACTGACTTTTCACCTTTTCTTTTTCTCTTAGTACTTTTCACATCCTGGGAATTATCAGAAAAGTGTATAGCTATAATGATCCGAGTCAACATTGCCACTTAACATCAAGTCACACACTTCTTCGCTAGAACCGAAATCATTAGTCACAGTCACAGTTTCTTCAGTAACTGCACAATTCACTCCGAATAAATAGTTAGGGTGTAGTTAACCGACAAATAATTATCACAGACTAGTATTAACTAGACTTGTAACCGTAGACTAGTATTTTTATGGAACAGGCCCTAGATGACCCACGCCGCTCCACATTTGGTATATGGAAACAACTTGAATGAGTCAAATGCTTGCCTACCTTGAAAAAGTCGGATATTAACCTACACAAAATACAATCCAACAAACTGACAATGCTATAGTTTTTATTATAAACTGAATGATTTATTAAGTGAATAAATCCCTGGAAAATCAAATTTACTATTAAGAGTTGGCTTTAGATTGAGAGTCCATGGATACTAAGGTAGACATTATCTTGCTACTGGAAAAGTATACTACTCTGTCCTCATCAAGCTGCGGTCCCCAGTCTTTATCTAAATAAAAAACCAGTGGTTATTCTGAGGAAAATAATAAAGCAAATAATGTGATTACTCAAAATGTGATTAGAACTGCAGAAATCAATTTGATCAAAGGGAAATTCTGTATAAATAAAAATATTTGTAATGCTAAATTATATAACTGACCCTCCACTGGCCTTTTTTCTACAGCTAATACCTCTAAATAAAGCATGAATTAATTGAGTATTTTAGACCAGGAAATATATGAGCATGATTAGAACTGGAAATATATAGGTCTTTAATTAAAGACCAAAATCGGAAAAGTTTGTGTTCTTTGGCTGTCTGACTTTCACATCATATTAATCGGAATTGTAAACAATGAAATCCTGTAATTCACTGAGTGTTCTGATACCCATTGATATAAAATGGCATAGATAATGCTGAGGCTATCGATCTGTTGAAAAGAAGAATCTTGGAAAAAATATCATTTGTGTTATTTTCCACAGCGCGTTCGCTTAAGGCCTCGGGTACGATACGAGCGACGAGCGGCAAGCGACAGGCGGCGAGCGATAACTCACTTCTGGTCAAAATCAAATAATTTTAAACCACCGTTCAAAAAACTGTAATTCTATATTATATTACTAAATAATCTCCCCTTGTTTCCAGTCTGACAAAATAAAATCCGCTTTTTCATCAACAAAAGCATTGTCGCGGTATCCCCAGTTAGATTCTAACCTCAAACACTGCAACAATGCAATAATGCAGATGGTGAGCGACAAGCGACGCGAAAAACAGTCTCGAACCTGACCGGCGACAAAAATGACACTGAGCGACACCCCTGAATATCGCTCGCCGCTTGGGACAATCGTAGCAACTGCCTTCAAAATTAACAGCTGACAAATAAACGTTACCCGAAATTCGAGCGACAAGCGATAACGCTCTAATTTCGGGTCAGCTGTTAATTTTGAAGGCAGTTGCCCCAAGCGGCGAGCGATATTCAGTGGTGTCGCTCATTGTCGTTTTTGTCGCCGGTAAGGTTCGAAAATGTTTTTCGCGTCGCTTGTCGCTCACCATCTGCATTGATGCATTGTTGCAGTGTTTGAGGTTAGAATCTAACTGGAGATACCGCGACAATGCTTTTGTTGATGAAAAATTGGATTTCATTTTGTCAGGCTGGAAACAAGGAAGGATTATTTAGTAATATAATATAGAAATACAGTTTTTTGAACATTAGTTTAAAATTATTCGAATTTTGACCAGAAGTGAGTTATCGCTCGCCGCCTGTCGCTTGCCGCTCGTCGCTCGTATCGTACCCGAGGCCTAAAACGTATCCAACTACATTAATTAATGGGTAAAATGAAAGCGAATATTTCAGTGAAGGTCCTTAGACCAAAATAAATCGTATAGCTTGATGAGAAATGGAGAAATTAATGTTTGATTAAAAGTACATTTGGGCGAATTAAAAATGTAGTATATAAATCGCCTAAAACCTGCCCGATTTAAAGCATCGATAGCTAAAATGAAAACCAGTATTTTGGAGAGTATTTTAAGAGAAAACTTATGGTATAATTTAAATAAAACCGGAGTTATTTATAAATAATCGCAGGGACATCCTAAAAAATAAAAGTTTTGTTGTTTAGTGGTTTGTTGTTTGCTTCATGTCCATCAGAACTACATAAACTGTAGCTCAAATGAAAGTCTATAATCCACTTAGGCCTACACCAAAACATCATACGTAAACAAAACTGGGTCTGTAATTCCCTCTCCCACAACTCCCGTTAAATTTGACCGATTTGAATGTTTTCCATGTCATACGAAAGCCTGCAATTCGTTCAGTATTTTAAGACCAAAAATAAAGATAAAACTTGATCCAATTCGGAGATATAAGAAGAACAACATGAGGCAGTGTTGCAAATTTTAAACTACCATAAGAAATACATGCGGGGAGCATTTTTCTGTTTGGGTTTGAATGGGGATGAACGATAGGTAAATGAAAGCGGATGCTTGATGGATAATATACACGTAGATGCCCTCAATTATTAAGAAAAACGGTCTAGTAGAAGAGCCAAACTGACCCGGAAAAAAGAACATTTTTTTATTATATAAGACTAGCTGATCAACACGGTTTTACCCTTGGCAAAACAGAAAAACTTCCTTGAATTTCGGGTTTCATATTAGGGTTGCCGTGACAACTACATGAGCTTCCCTATGCATTAATATTGAAACTTTGATGTATTATAGGGCGGAGCCCTGAGGGAATTTTTAAAAATCCGTTCTCAGTGGGTGCCTATGATCTGAGAGGAACGTTAATGCACAGTTTCAAGGTTCTAGGTCAAGTAGTTTGGGCTGTGCGATGATAGGTCAGTGGTATTTGACAAATATATAGTAGATTATGATTAACGGTTTTGCAAGAACATGGAATGTGATTTAACACGCTTATATTTTACTTCTTCCTTAGTGAAAGGAAATTCGCGAAACAAAAAATGTATATAGTTACAAAATTAAAAATGGTTTGTCATTTGGCACAACGAAAGCTATTCAAAGTAGATTCATGCCTATATTTCAGATCCATATTTAAATACAGTGTACGGTATTATCGAATTTATCCATGTACTTTTGCCATCCATGATTATATAGTAACTATTGAACATACGCTGCTCAGCAGCTTTTAAATAGTTTGTTTTAGATTGTTTGCTAATGAATCAATGTTTATTACAGTAGGCTGCTCCTTGAAATGTTAATTTTTATCTTAAATCTGATGGGGAATATTGTGATTTTCGCCGGCGTCATGCTACAAAACTTACACAGTAAAAGAAAAGAAAACCTAAATCACTCTTTTAGATAAATTAAAATACTTCTTTCGAAGCTTGATGATTTGTAGGTGTGGGTTTTCTAGGCATTTTTAGCATGTTTAAGATTTTTAAGGAAAAAATTACAGAAATATTCTTTTTTCCTATTGAACTATGCCAAACTATATTCGGGGAAAATGCGTCAGTTATTACAATTAAACCATAGGCTTTTAGAACGACATGAATAGTTCTTTACATATACAATAAATATATACAATAGACGGATGTCAACAATTACACTACTTTAATATAATTTCTGCTCATGAATTTGAAAATGTAATAAATGAGCACACTGTAATTTTTAAATAATAATCCATCCTGCATTGATCACTTAATAGTTAGAAATTATAAAAAAATAAAATTTCATCACAATATCTTTGATAACTAAGCATTACTGCTCATTATGGAATAAGTGCATTTTTATATAAACCTTGTATCATAGCACAGCCATCTCTAGGGTGGCCATGGTCATAGCCATCAAGAGCTATGCTTGTATCCAACACAAAGAGATTCCTTCATTTTGAACAGTTATTAAGAAGAATTTGTTTTCCAGGTAACTCAAGCTGTAGGCTGGCAACCTGCATATAATGATGGAAATGTAAATAGATGCGTACAGAACTTTTACTCTATATAAAAAAAGTCTAGATAATTATTTTTACTTAAAAAGGTTGTCTGGAAAAATAGAAACAGGAATGAGTGGGTAGATAATCTTTTCATTTTAATAAATGTCAAAAAGACAGGAATAATGCTAAATGAAAATTACGATATAAAACATTTAAAAAAAATGTAACTACATAAGTTGGTAACAAAATAGATTAGGCTAGCAGAAATCAATTAATATGATGGGCTCATTGATCGATCAAACGGTGACTCAAAAGGCTATTGGAATGACATAAAGGAAATTATCTAAAGAAATAAAACAAACTTCTATTGTATTAAGAGTGTTAATGCATTACAAATTATAACTATCATTATATAGTTGATAGTGGGGAACGAAAAACTATAACCGGTTCCATCAATATTTTGCAATTTTTCCTCACCTAAGGCATCAATACTTTGGTCGTGACTTGTAGAAAGAAAATATTTATAAAAATAATTTTAGCGATTTTTTATGACTCAAAAATAATAAATATCATAAAATCACGAAAAGTAAACATAGTGATGATATAGACGAAAAGAAAATGTAGAAGTGTTTTCTTTCTGAGCAGAATCTTTAAATTTTCTTTACACCATGTTTTATTCCCAGATGTTTTTAAAAAGCCTCATTTGTGCCAATTTTAATGTCTAATAGTGAAATCTCCTCCTTTAGGCCTATGTCTATCTCAGTCATTAATACAGTAGCCAAAGTATTTGAGACATTTGTTAAAAGGAGCGACCTCTAGAAAGTACCTAAGCAATAAACACGCATTTAATGTCGGTTTGCTGCAAATCAGATGATTGTTTACTTCCGTTTCCTGCAACCGTAGTCCGGCAAAACTTTATCAGTCCGTATAAAGCTTTTATCGGATTGGTACAACAATGGATACCTTTTGAGCCAACAAAAAGGATAAGAAAATAGATATGAAATAGATATTTCAAGAAATTATTCAGAAAAATAGCCGATCAAGAAAATTTTTAGAAAATAGTTCATGAGTCAATATGATGCAAAATCATTTTTGAGTGAGGCTTTAGACGCCTCAAGGTGGAGTTTTAGGGCCGATATTTTTTTTGTATATTAACAACTTGCTTGAATTAAAATTGTATTCCAAGATATATTTGCATATGCAGACGACATCACGCTTATTTGCTCAGCCTGTAATAAAGAATCCCTAAAACTGCAAATAAATAGGGATTTGAATGTGACATCAGAATGGCTGATAAGTAATAAGTTGTTAATTAATATTCCAAAGTCTAAGTGTCTATTTTTTTTTATTGTGACCATGAAAGAGATGGGTTGAACATTTTTTTATCAAATATAACATTAGCCTGGTTGTTTATTCTTTATCAAATATAACATTAGCCTGGTTGTTTATTCTTTATCAAATATAACATTAGCCTGGTTGTTTATAGTTGTTCTTGCTCTAAACTTGGTATTGTAAATGTGTCAAATATTTTGGATTGCAGGAAGATCATTTATTGAAATGACAACATTAGATTCTTTATACTTATCAACCAAGCTAATTAAAAAATATGCTTAATTTCACATAAGAGACAATAAGAAGCGGGCATTTAAATAAATTATGCGTTGCGTGGTTTGAGAGAGCATTAAGATATGATACTGTGCATTAGACATAGTGGGAAGAATATCCCATTATTTTAAACCAATAATATTTATGTCAAATAAGTTAAATGCTTTGCGCGAAATATTTAACTGTAGGAAGGATGATTCTTTTTGCAGGGAACAAAATACTCACCTTTAACAAATACCACGTTTTTTACATCATTATATTGTTTTAAAATATAAATTTTTTGTACTATAAGGGATATTAATCGAACAACACGTTCTTCTCGGTACACATTGATTGATGAAGGCTTTTACACGAAAGAAATTAGCAAGCTGCAGTTTTGTTTGTAAGATCCTAGATTTTTCAATAATTTCGTTAAACTCTTTGAAGATTATGCTCAGTCCCAAAACATGTCTATGGTAAAACTAAAACATAAAGCCTTACAGTTTGCAATCAACTGTTTGAATAATTTATTTTTGGTATGTTTATTGCGCTTGTCACTTTTGCTAGTCATTTTGTAGCTATCGATATTTTCCCCAAGACCTTTAGGAATCAAGTCCTTGGACTGGAGCCCCCTCTTTAAGTTAAAAGTAATTTTGGTGAGAGGAAACGAGGGTTTCCTAATTAGAGATGGATCTTTGTTTTGTCAAGGGATTATCTTCGAGTATATAGTGAGTTATATATATTGTAACATAGTTTTATGATACAGCTTTTTTGTTTAGCTTATGAAGTGTAATATAATTCATTCATTGATATGATTGTAATAGCAATAAACAATACATATTTGACTTTGACTAAAGATAAAACGACTGAAAAGCATGCTGCGGATAAATTTGTGATGTTCTTATTTTTCTTATTACAATCGGATCGTTAAAGCTATGTTATAATTATTGTTAGTGTTGGCCTGCGCATTTGTAAAAAAAAGTACACTATGCACATCTGTAAAAATACCCCCGTCACAGCAGACCTGCGTACTCAGCGAATTTCCATGGGATTTATTTTGATTATGTGAGCACTCAACTTATTTGAAGGAAAGTAGGCTATTGTATGAATACCTTAAGTAAATAATATACTAAAAACGTATATTTAGTCATTCATGAGCTTTAAACATGAGGAAATTTAACAATGAGACCACATTGGTTTTCATTTGTAATACATACAGTTTTGTATTTTATGCAAATAATTCTTAGTCTGTTAATTAAAAAAGTAATCTTGTTATAGTATATAAATGTCAACAAACATATAATCAATGAATTCAAAACAATCAAAACAAACAAATAAGTTAATCTCATGAAAAAATAAATTCAATCATTTGGTCAGTTTTATAATCAAACAACCATGTTATAGCAGACCTGTATATCACCAGTCAATTTCAATAAAACATATTATCAATCCTCATCATTTTAAATATACCATATATTATGCTACATTTTCAGGCAGTTTAGACCAAGACATCCCCCCTCCAAATGCTCATACTTTCTTTATTAAATTTAAAAATAATTTGTATTTTTTGATATAGTATATATTTTCTGCAAAATCTTGATCAATAAACTCTAACTATTCAAAATAAATACATACAAAATATTCATCACCTGAAAATTTAATTATAATCAGGGTAACTATACTTTTTGGAGGGTAAAATTAAAAATAATATTGGACAACCTTCTGTGTTTAGCACTTTCAATATCTCAGCAACGGACTGATGTTGAATAATAATAATAATTCAAAATGCTAAATCGTTCATTTTTTTAAGCCGAATCCAATTTTGACACTGAAATTTACAAGAAAATAATATAAATATAAAAAAATAAATTTTATTTTGTCAAAAAACCCTCCGTAGAGTTAACTTATCACGCTGGTTTTCGAACTCAAAGTAATAAATTTCACTCTAGACGTATGTACCAAATTTCATCGCGATCGGACCTTTTTAACGAAAGTTATCGCGCCTACGGACAGGTATATATATGAAAATGAACGAACGGTGTTTTGGGGGTCTGGGGGTATCAAAATGAAAAGTTACGGTGGTCCCGTGCTTAAGTCTTACCATGCCGCTTATACGGTAATAGCTACTTACCTATAGAGGGAAATTCGCTAAAAGGGCCATTAATCTCCAAAAATCTATCATTCATGGCCCCTTTTTTACAGCTAAAAATACTACCTGTAAGAAATCTTTATATTAATTTACAAAGATTTAAAAATATTTTACATAAGGAGTTCAAATGCGGCTCTCTCTCGTGTCGTTGGGTGTAATTTCAGAAGATTACTCGTTCCTGTTCCAAAGTCTAATTTGACATTTTTTCAACACTTTTTTAATTTTAATGCTCCACGTTTGTTTAACTTAATATCTTCTAAACTTAAGCATTTAGAGCCTTTGTCCTTGTATTTGAAATGTTTAAAAGATCTCTTATTTTCTTTAGAATATTGTGAGCTACTTTTTAAAATTGTTGCGAAGAGAGAGTCGTGTTTGCTTTTTTCATTTATTTTTTGGTTTCATATTTGTCTGTTTTTTATAAGGCAAAGGGTTCTCTCCGTTATTCACTGAAAAGTGTGTTTTTTGTTTCTTATTCCTTAATTAATTTTAGTTTTTAGTATACATGAATGTAAATTACAGGTATTCGTCATTCTATATTTAAGTGCTATTTCTAAGTTTTTGCGTTGTGGACATTTGGGAAGTTAATACTTCCTTTTATATTTTCCGTAGGTAAACTTATAGACGTCATTAAGGTTCGTGACTGGCTAGTTTTAACTATTTTTGTGAACCTTAAAACTTAATACATATCTAATTATATGGGAGGGGTGGTCCCACTTCTATGAGTTGGATTTTATTTATAAGTTAACTTGAAGAGAAGGGCATCCTACACGGGTTTGTGCCTAAAGGATGATCTATTTATTTCACACTTAAACTTATTATTAAATGTATAAGCTTATATGGGTCCTTTTTCCTTTAAATTTATTTGTTATTTGTATTTGTATTTTAATATTGTTGTTTGAAATAAATCTATTTTGAATTTAATTGAATTGAAATTGAATTTTTATTTATTATGTTATATGTTTATTTTATTTATTTATTATATTATATTATTGTTTCTTAGCTAAACAAAATAAAAAAAACAATCTATAATTGTTGATAATCTGTATTCTTTATGAAATTATATTCTTGCAGTGAACTATAAACTCAATCAAAATAAAAACTTATGAAACTATCAAAAGGGTTTAAATAAATTAAAAGATATAATACGTAATGTAAATAAAAAATTCCTTTTTAGTTTAATTTTTATGACTTTTGACTAATTTGAGTTAACATTTAGCATTTCTTCATAAAATATGGACAATTCTATGAACTTGAGGATGATTTAAAAAAACATATGAGACAATTTACTGATGCATTTAGCACTTTCTCAAAGGGACTGTAACAGATTGAATGATGAGGGTAACAATAGATGTTACCCATGGCTTCGTCCACGTTCAAAATGATATTACAGTATATTCAAGAAAGGGAATTAGTATAATAGTATATAATTACGTTACTACGCCGGAAAGTACTGTTTTTCCGGGCGAGCATGATAGTTCCTGCGTGAGCGGAGCCGAATGCGGGATTTTCAAGCGAGTACTGTAAAACTTACCGGCTGTGTACCGTACGATACTTTTCATCATACTACTCAGAAAAATACTTTCAATCATAACGTATTCCTTGCATAAACAAATAAGTTCCTCAATCCTTCAAACCTAACCTATAATAAAAAAACTAACATTTGCTATCTACTACTGTTAGTGCTACCACTACTCCTCACTATTCCTCTAAATTGCAACCAATAAACACGCATTAAACGTTGGTTTGCTACAAATCAGCTGATTATTTACTTCCATTTCCAGTAATCGCAGTCTGGCAAACTTTATCAGCCCGGAAAAAGATTTTCGAGCCAACAAAAAGGAACAGAAAACAGAAGTTTGAGTGTCATTATGATGGAAAGATATTTTTATAAGATTTAATTTAAATTGGTTGTTTGGACACGTAAAATGTTCTTAGTATTTTTTTAGCAAAGAAATATTTTAGATTTTTAAAATCAAGCAGTTGGTATGGCTTAAAAAATGGATACTTTGTTACTGCTGACTTACATGACAAACAAAAAAATCACATACTTTCACTTTTATAATATTAGTAGGATAATTCACAATAATACATTATTTTATTTAAGATGAATCAATGAAACCGATTGTTACCAATAAGTTTACATAAAAATATGTAAAATTCAAATAATAATATTTATGTTGCACAAAAACATTCTTAGAGTTAACTGATCTTGCTGGTTTTCGAACTTTAAGTCATAACTGTTCTGTGTTGTTGGTCATGATATAAACGTTTAGAATTGTATTCACAAATTAAATTTATCCTAAATTACAGTGGTCGTGGAGTTGGACCTCACCATGCCCCCTTTAGTAATAGCTATCTCTATAGGAGGAAACAGTTTTTGTAGATATTTGTAATGAATGAATATGGAACATTTATGACATTTATGGAACATTAATGTTTTTGCTTGGGCAAATGCAAGAAAATGCAGTATATTTAATGATAACACCGGTGTCACCCATCGAAATTGTTTTAAAAACGTTGTAGTAGTGAGTTAAATCAGGAAAATAAAATTATTAAATTGCATTAGCCGTTTATGTGAGTAACATAACCAGCAGAAAACTGTATCCATATATGTTCTTATTTAATTAACATTGGAATCTTGGATGTCTCACGAGGAGTAATGTTTCCTTTGCAGTTTAGACGTACGGCGATCCCGTATTTAATAAGTGGCTGCTTTGTGTAATAATATAATTATTATTATACATAGGTCTATAAAGTTATGGATAACGGATAACATTGAAAATTCATTAATATTTAACACCCATTATGCATTTAAAATTGCATTATTTTAACAAAATGCAATAGTTTTCGTAAGGTTTAGGAGGATTGGATGATACATAGACTTTAAGAAATAAGACTTTCGTCTCCTCATTAAATGAAAATGCTGGCACTAAAAGTTCTGGCTGCAGCATTAGGCGGGCAGCAAAAAATGGAAACTCCAACTGTGTAAATTACTTGATGTTAGAGACAGGTCCGCTCCTCTACAATTTAAGTAGTTTGACACATTTCCAACAGATAGAATCACAATTATTTGGGTATGAATTAACCGAGTTCAGTTAAGGAATCGACAAGAATGAACTATAAAACAATAAAAGGATAAAAAACTATGACAAAAAGAAAAACTACAAAACATGACTTTTAAACATTTAAAACTACTTAGGTTAAGTTCTTTAGTTAAATGTCAACAAATAAAATAGTAAACAGAAAATAAATTAATCATCACATTATATTTCAATGATCAGCTGATTTTGGAAAACACAACAAACAAAGAGCATAACTGTCTATAACGTCAGATGGGTAAATGATTAGCCAAATATTTTGAACGCCAGCAGCGCACCCACTCACCCGACTATTGCTGTGGCCAGAACAATATTTTTCATTTCTAATAAATTTTACGCATTTAATACAATACGACTTACCGAACCCTGCATCAGATGAGAGACCATCACTCGTGGGCTGCCTTCGGGAACTTCGTGCACTCTTTCGTTCTATCACTTTTTCAAAAATAATTTTAAATTCTGAAATGAGCTAGTAAAATTCAAGTTCTTTTCATTTTACTTCACTGAAAACTCTGAATGTTATATATCTTATTAAAATCTTCTTTTGATAGTGACGTATATCTACAAAAAAATTACATAAATAAACTTTAATCACTTGATAATCCAACTTTATATTTAAGATTAAATAAGATGATCGTATTATAATGTTTAACTTTAGTTAGAAAACAATCAATCGTGAATTTTAAAATACCAGTTTGAACACACTATGAAGAAATAAATAAAAGTCAATCTCTTTCTTGGAACAAAAAGAATTTATGAGTATTTAATATGTTTAATTTGTTTTAACGTATTAGTATTTAATTTTTATACAAATTGCATACAAATATACCAATTCAATATTGAAAAAAAACATTCCGGATCCGGAAACGATAGCCCCAGTCTCGATTGGTCAACGCGGCATTTATGGTTTGTATGAATTCAGCGATCACTAGACACTACATTGCGGCATTGCACTGTCAACAAGATTCCGGGCATTATGTAATCATAGACTACAATTGTGAGTTGTGACCTAGTTTGCCTGTCCATGAGTAAAAGCAAATGAAAGACGATAACAAAAAGAAGACATAAATTATATTTTAATTGATTGTATTGAAATACAAAAAATCAACCGAAATATTTAGAAATATGAACTATTGGGTGTTAAGTGAAAGGCGAATATTTAAATTCTTATCTTACGTCGAATAATATCTGATTACAGATTAAACAAATCCCAAATAAATACGTTTTTGATTTTATATTTTAATTCAGCTAAACAGCTAGTAAAAATAGCTCTACAAAATCAAACGAATTGCAGATAAAAAACGTGCCTAAGCAAATTAATTTTAAAACCTAATATCGTTCTTGCGATCAAATGTTGATTAAATCTTGTTCATTATATGTTTATCTTATTTCTAACCCCATACATGAAAGAGACAAATTAGAGAAAACATATATCCAAGAAAGAGACAGAGAGACATCTACAACAGAATTAACTAAAAAAACTCCCTACAAATAAATAAATCCGAACCCGAATAAAAAGACAGATTTACTGGTGGCGATAGTTGATAGAAGAAGCTTCGGAAATGTTGAGGAAATAGTGTCAACAGGCGTTCAACACAGATAACTTTGTATACAAACACTGGGCCACAAATTAAAGTACTTTAAAGAGCACTGTTAACACACTCACAGATGTCAAAATATACAGCACATAATCGAGTCGCTTCTGTAAACACAGTGAGTGGCCGGGCCGCGGCGCGGCGGCAGTGCGGCTGCGCGGGAGAGGGCCACGCCCCTCCTCGCTGATTGGCCCCGCCCCCCGCACCTGATTGGTCCACGGCCGCCATCCCGTGACGCCATTGGTTCCCTGATTTATTCCATCGGCAATTTTTTCCCGATAATGAGGTGTAAACTGGGTCTCGCCCTTATTTTACGGTGTTGCCGTTTGCCGGGATCGGTATTGTGTTACTTTCCTGGAACCGCGGTTACGGACTTGTGCATTTTGCGAGTCTAAATTTAGTCAGGCGGGCGAGAATATGACTTGGATTTATGGGGAAACAAATAGGGTTGATTTTACCTAGACATGTTTTATGTTGATGAATTATTTTCTTAATCCCTTTCTTCAAGATTATTCTTGGAAATAGAAGTCTATATAATCGATAGTATTTATAACTGGTTTTTAACCTATTTATGCTCATATTCATTTTTTTAACCATAATACAGTTTACTAAGGTTCAATACCACAGTAACAAAAGCAGGGTGCTGGAATACCTTAAAAGGAAGAAATAAAGAAATAATCTGAGGTGTTCCACAAGGCTCAATTTTGGGCCCCCTTTTGTTACTGACTGTCTCAGCCAGACCAAAACTAAATTATATCCACATTATGTTGGTTGCAGTTCTACAACATTTCAATAAATTGACAACATCTGTAAATGAGATAGAATTATTCTCAAACCATACTGCAACTCTAAACCCGTTTATTTTAAACATAGGTACCTTCTTTAATATAATAGGCCTATAGGTTTTTAAATAAAAAAAATCATATCAGTGGGTGGCCGAGACAAACTATTGTATTTAATTTGTTAAGTATGTTAACCTATAAAATACATTTAATTTAACTAAAACGAGTATACTGAATTGAAGACACATAAGAAAAAATCAAATGTCAACAGTTTTTGAATGACAAGGAAATTCCTATTTCATAAACAAATGGTTTCAGAAAAATGTCACATTTTCTTACTTTGGAGTTCGGTTTATGATGTTTTGGATTTACTATTTTAAGTTTTAGATTTAACAGTCATGTATACGGTGTAATCTATTTACCATAGGGCCAATCAAATAGTTTTAAAACAAATCCCGAAAACGTAATATTTTATTTGATTTTAAGAGTTTTTTGGGATATTACCCTTAAAAATCAAAAAAGATGTATATATATGTAAACATATAATGAAATAGAAATCAATGTTCAGGTCTGTATATCCGCATAAATTTAACTCACTTGGAGGTGTTGATATTAGGCACCAACATACCAAGTTTATTAAAAAACCGGGTAGTAAATTTAAGGAGGAATAGTTTATTTTAGGCCTATATTCCTCAAAAGACCTTAGACCACGTACTTCGTTTACCGCCAAACGAACAAAATTATTTTCTCCTCCACCAGTCGACGTGAATTAATAATTCTAAATACTCGACTATCATCTATAATCTATCTAATAATAATTTTGAAATTGTGTGTTTTTTGTATTGTAGAATAATTGTGGCATAAATTGTATGTATTTATGACGTATATTGTCCATGCTATGTAAATAGACCAATGACAATGAAGCATTCTTGATTCCTTATTCTATTTTTTAGGTAAAATTTAATTGTTATAAGTGCATTTTCATTAACGATTCCGATTCGTATGAGATGGGCCGGTATGCATTGGTGACATCAACCGATAGAAGACTTAAAAACAAAATAGCTTCAGATTTACACAATCTCAATTTTGTTTTTCGAAAAGCCAAAGTACATAGGCACTGCATTTTACAGAAGGCTGCTGATGTTGTAAGACGGCGTCATAAGTTTTAACATATTTAGGCCTACTGTGCAACTATATGGCTACAATGTCATTCGTCAAGTTGCCTCACTTTATTAACTAGAACCCATAGTTTTGAAGGCCTTATTTAAAGTCATTAAACAACATAAGCATTAAAAGCGATAAAACAACGTCAATAGGCTACATTATTGGTTTTTAACCATAGTCATCTATTGAAGCAGTGACCTAGTGACCACATAGTGCAAATAAACGGAGCATGCCTATCTTACTACCATTACAACAAATGAACCGAGGCCGTCATCTTGTCTAGGTATAGAATATAGGTATCGAAACATAAAACGGCGTTTAGAACCGCGTAATCTGTCGGTGGCACGTTTCAAATTACTCGTAGTTTATACCATTTAGGATTGAGGCAAAAGGTTAAATTTTGCATGTGATCGAGGAGTCCTTAAGTTTCAAACGGTAATAGTATCAATTATATTTAAAATAAAAATTTATTTCAATTTTAGTAAATGAAAAAGTTTAAACTTTAAATTTTGACTGAAAAAAGCAGTCAGGTGCTACTTTTTTATTTTTTTTGGTCAGGTAAAATAAAACATGGTGGAAATTATTGCTAAGAGTTAAATTTTTATAATAGGCTAATATTTAAAAAATCCTGCCTAAGAAAGCATTAGTTTGTAGTCAATGTTAGTTTTTGTATTTTGGTCTGTAATGAAATTGCTAGTTCATGTTTCTGCTCAATTATAAGTTTTAGCATTAAGCGGATTTAAACGGATCGACTTGTTAGGCGAATAAGACGGGCAAGTTGCTATTCATCAATTTTAGTTTATTATTAACAACAATCGTCCGGTGTAAAAATTGTAATCGAACGATTAAAAAGTGGGCGAATTATATAAATAACCTACCCGACCGCTAACTCGCCCAGTTTGACTCGCCCGTCGAACTCGTCCGCCAACTCGACCTGGGTAAAACCATTTGTTCATTTTTATCCTTTTTATATTAGAATTTTAAAGAACATAAATAGGGCAGAATCCTTCCCAGGGATTTATTCCCAAAGTTTTATGCCGGCGATTTGGTGATGCAGTTTTCTATAATCAGTGACAAAGAACAAACAGACAAAATACATTGGATTTTACTTAAAAATGAAACTGAAGATGCGGTGCAAACTAAGAAGTTTAACATAAAATCGATCGTTTTTGAAGTACAAATTAAATATGTTCCGACAGTATGATTAGGAGGTTTATGTAGGGCAAGTTCGGGTCAGACAAGTAGGTCTGGGCCGTGCTGACGCAATGACGTCACCGCTGCTGACGCCGTACATACCTCAGCACGCTTCCTGCTTCAGCCCAGTCACGTGGTCACCGGGGGGGGGGGGGGGGAGGGTGACGTGAAATTATCCCAGGGCCGCCAACAGACTTTTGGAGGCCCGGGGCGAAGTTTGGGTGTGTGAGGTTCCTCAACTGATAACAATCTAAGATAAAAAATACCGTTGTCGCTTAACTAGCTAACTTTGTATAACCCGCTGATAGAAAAAAATTGGTTCTACAAATGTTGAATATCTTAATTTGTTCAAAACTAAACAATTAAATCACAGGCCTGTACAGTTCGCGCATTATATCTCCGGCTATGACCGCTACGCTACTAACCGTGTCATATGATATTTTTAACATATGATATTGGTAAACACAACATTTGACAAGCAGCGGTGTTTTAGAAAATGTTTTCAGAAAAGTACCCCCTCTCCCCCCCGCACCTTACAACCAGCTGACTCGGTCATAGCCGGAGATATAATGCGCGAACTGTAATAACCTTTTCATTTATAAGTTTAAACAATTTCAGCACACAAACAGGTAAACTCCTTTTAAATAAGCCTAGGCCTAATGAATCTACACATAATTAATTTGCTAGGGGTTCTTTTGTGAGTAGACCTCCTCCTACAGTTTTCAACCGATTTTGACGTTTTTGGTGTCATTTTAAAGAGCTCACTCTGAAGTTGTGTGTCCCTTAAAATGAGCTCAATGACTGTAAAGGGCTTTGGCCCAGTGGCCCTCAAAGTTACCATATTATTCTTATGCAAGATAGGATTTGTTTACATATTAACCATATGTGCAATTTAAGTCATATGTAATCAGCTGGTGTTTAAGGTTTGTTTTATTTACCTGTCACAAATACATGTTTATAGCTCTGGACAGCCTTACTGGCGGGTGGCGAAAATTGTAATCTCCCAAAATGACTGCTAAATAAACACATGTTTTGGTAGAACTGTTAAAACTTTGTTTACGTTTCACCTCATTTATACTACAAAAGAATGCCCTGTAGAACTGTTAAAACTTTGTTTACGTTTCACCTCATTTATACTACAAAAGAATGCCCTGTAAATTTCACCGAGATATTTTTTACGCAAGTAAAATTTCTGGAAAATATTTGCACAATGCATCAGCTGGTCTTTTAGTTTGGCAACCTTTAATCTTAAATGATTTGTTTACATTTAATGTGTTTCCACACTTTTGTCATCGTACTTCATGAATTGTGTTGAGCTTGCAAGCAACATTAGTTGCACTTGCGGTTGCAGCAAAATATTTTCTTGTACAAAGTACCTCTACATAAACAAATGACCATGTGATTTATTACCAAAACATTGCAGATAATAAACACTAATTACGACAACAGCGCACTCACTCACCCGCCAGTAAGGCTGTCCAGAGCTTCTCAACTATGAGAAACGTTCGTTTGCTGATTAATGAAGAACAACATAGATTCCTAGAAATTGGGGGAAAGCGAATGTCTGCCGAAGAACTATCATTCTCACTAGAAAATATGGACTTACTTTGTAATCATTGCAGAGGAAAACACTCTTTAAGGTGAAAAAACTGGAACGTTAAGGACATTTAATCTGTGTTGCCATAAATGTGAAGTGAATACACCCAATAAAAATGTATTAAACATCTCATTGACGGAGTCACTTACTGCGAAACAAAAAAAAACAAAAAAACAAAAACAAATAAAAACTACCTAAACAACATCAGATCCTAGAACTCCGCATTTGCGATGGTGAATTCTGAAGCACAGAGGGGCCTTTAGATGAATCCATCTTAGGAGGTGTATATAACTTTCCAATTCACGATATTTTTTATCATCGAATTGAGGCTTTACTTTCTGCAGAAAACAAAAAATTTAAGTACACTCAGGTATATTTATATAACGTTAATACACCCGACTAAAGAATGGTAATTGAAGCAAATAAAAAAGAAGCAAGATAATATAAAAGTAAATACAACTGGCAAATATAGAAAAGTCGAGATTTTATTTGTTACCCGCATGTGAAGAAGTCCAGTGGAAGTCTCAGACGAACTACCCAAAGGATTGGAAAGCTAGATTTATTCGGCCCATGTTAAATCTCCATAAGAAAAGTTTATTTTCCATTTTTGACCCATTTAACATAAATATTTTCAAAATACAAATAAAACCTGCACATATAGGGCCGATAACCTTTGTTATGATAGAACCCGCGTGTAAATCGGTCCAGTATAAATCGGATCTTGTTAGCGAATTTCCCCATAGGGAAGAAGTTATTACCGTAGGTCTCATGGTAAGACCTAAGCCCGAGGCCATGATAACTTTTCGTTTTGGGGCCACCAGAAGCAAAAAGCACCATTCGTTTGAATATATATATATATAATATTCAAATAATAATAAGTAATAAGTGATAAGTAATAATAATCTATATATATATATATATATATATATATATCTGTGTCTGTTAGCACGATAGCGGCCGTAAAAATTATCCAATCTTAATGAAAATTGGTACAGACGTGTAAACTGGTAATCACTCGGATGAGTTCGCGAACCAGCCCGATCGGACCATTGGAAGGGGGGGGGGTAAAGGGGGATAAACCCCCCAAAAATGGTATTTTTGAGTTTTTACATAGAAAAATAAAATTTATCGAATTTTTGTTGGCACCATTGAGTTCAGCTCGAAAAAAAACAAGCAATTTAGTATTTTGAATCATTGCTCTATGTTCATTGGTTACCGAGATATTGAAAGTGGTAAACACAGTACGTTGTCCCAATGTTAACCTTATGGGAAATAAGTAAAATTCTATATCTCGCTTGTCTGTCAACATATCTTGATAAAACTTGGTAAATAGCTTCTTTTAGTTCAGATCTACTAAATACTGAATTAAAACCACCCAGTTTTAATATACCTGTAGCAGCAAACCTACATACTCATTCCCCATGTTATTCTTATGGAGCTTATCAAAACATGTCAAATCTCGCTATATTGGGTTAATATATGTTGTTTTGCATTTAAAATTCGCTGAGTATGCAGGTCTCCTGCAACGGGGGTATTTTATTTTTGTTTACAATATGACTGGTTAAAAGTGGTCAAGCCCATCAAGGGAATCTTATAAAATACACAAACATAGTAACACAAATATAATAACATAATAACAACAACAACGTTCTACTTAAACATAACATAAGAAACACATACAGGGGCATTTTATTGTTGGTTAAGCTGCTACTCCCAATGGAAGCTCTAAAAATTTTCAACTAAAGAGTCAGAACAAAATATTTTTTTAAACTAACTATTCTAAAAACAGCTTTCCGCCCCATTTTCAGATCACTTAGGCCCCTACTACAACAGACAGCGGGCGGCGCTGCCACGTCGCACGCCTCATTTTGATACATGAAATTACATTGGAATCGGTGGCACCGCTCAGCCGCCTAGCGTATTAAGGGATATATTGTTCCTGTTCCAAACTTCCAAATCTCAACGGAGTGGAGTGGATTGGAGGTAGACCTAGTTGACACCAGCCGTAATTCAACTCCCTTCCTCGTTACTGCATTTGGCAAGACTGTACAGTCAGCTATTACAACACCCGACAGCTGATCACGTGAATCAGCTGATCGCTGTCATTTGAAATCAGCTGATACAATGTGACCTTGGCCCACTCACCCACTGCCCTGTCCCACTTGCCATCCTGGCCTCTCTCAGCCCCTTTATGACATTTTTTGTGTGAAAAAACAGTCTTTATAAGCACAGTGAAATTAGCTTTGAAAAGTGGCAAACCTTTCTAACCAGGGCAAAATTGTTCAATAACCCCCCTCCCCAAAATATGTAAAAATTTATACTGATTTGAACGTGGAGTTTGGGTAGGAGAGGGGTTAAAAGGAGAGTAAATGGTGATTATTTCACTTTCTTGTAAATGTCCTGAAAACTATGCATTTTTGCTAAAATATTATACTCTGCAAAAATAACCGACATTAAATTTTGAACAAAATTATCTCATGCATTATCTATCAGACGTGGAAGGTTCTCGCGATCATGAGGGGTAAATGCAATCTTATTATCATTTGGTAACCATGAAATATCCCAAAAGATCCGCTTCTCAAGCCCCATTTTCATATATCTTTCGTTAGTTTAGATAACATTTTACATCAGGAAAGTATAGTGGAAGAAGTTTTTTAATCCTCCAAAATCTTTACTCTTTTCCTTTAGTAAAAAAAATGAAAGGAAGAGTTACAAGAAACCCTATCATGTGATATATGATTTAAAGGGGAATAATAAAAGGAGATAAATGGTAAAAATCAGAGATCTCTTCGCTGATCCGTAAATTTACAGCACATATTGTAAAAAATGAAAACTTGTAAATGTAAACGTAAATTAATGTATGGTTTTTCGCACCTAAGGACCTCACAATGAAAAATTACGGTGATCCGGTTTTTGTCTCACCGGCCAACAACGATAATAGAGGTCTACCTTCTCTCCTATATGGAAATATTCGCTAATAATCTATATATATATATATATATATATATATATATATATATATATATATATATAGTTGTGTGTTGGTATATTCGGGCTACAGCCAAAACTACATGTCGTAGATACCTGATCTTGGTGTCAAATTAAAGCTTGGAATCTCATGATGTGCACTATGGTGGATTGGTTTTGATATCTTTAAGGGCTTACGTCCAGGATTGTCCTAAAGGGACCTATGTCAAGGATTTTGGGAGTGCTTTGAATTGTTGCTATGGTTACCATTAGAAATAGCTACTATGGTTTCTAACAAAATGCAACACAAAGAAACAACAAGAATACAACAAGAACAAATAATCCCCCGAGCAAAGCCGGGGTTAACAGCTAGTGAAATAAAAACAATAAATTACAGTATTTTTATTGCGTAATTCGAAACACATATGAGTGAATTACGATGTAGATTCATTCATATAAGTGTCGCAGATGTCGCTGGAAGTTGACTGTGGGAGGCTTCTGATAGTCACCACCCCCTGCAACATTCACAAGATCATGAGAGGCTGAGGGAAGTTCGCCATGAAAGACTCGTATGAAGTGAGACAGTAGTCGTGAATGACCTGATTGGAGTGGGAGCGGTTAATCTTGAATAACCCTTATTTTTAAATTTACATAACTTCAAAAAAAATATTTGCGCAAATGTTCTGCAAAGTCCTACACGTTCGGCCCTCAAACAATCTCTTGCAGTGGCTATTTCCAACACTTCTCTGCGTAGAATTTTACATTATGACTTCAATGTTCATTTCTATGAAATAGCGATACAGCTGAACTGAGCGGTGCGTAAGGAACGAGGTTGCTGCTATTCCTCAATCAATGTTAAGAAAACTAATTGAAAGTTTGCAGAAATGATGGGACGCCTGTGTAGATGTGAACGGACGTCATTTGAAAGACACTATCTATAAAAAATAAAATAGCAAAATCATGTACATTTTTTACGTAACTTGCAATATTAAACTATGTTTGGATCCCCAACAATCAAAATAAAAAAGTTTACTGTTTTAGAGGCTATTGTCCCTTCAAACCACCATTTAAATGTAAATGTATCTACTGTATATAATATATTGTATAAAGTTTGTGTTGTAAACTATATTATAATGCTAGAAAATCAGTGCTTATTTATAAATGACCAATGAAGGTTGATAAAAAATTTATGTATTTTGGTTTTTTAGGGGCTTTTGCCCCTACAAGCCCCTAGTTTTATTTAAAAAACCATAATTTTTTTGGCTCACCTTGTATTAACAAGCACTTTTCCTAACTCTACAGATAACCGCCTCACCTCTAAATACCCAATCCCCTTAGTGAGGGACTTCGAACATCAAAAAGCCGTAAAAAGAACAATGATATGAAAATTATAATAACCTCAGATTTTATGATTGATCGCCTACTGGATTTATTAGAAACAATTTTAATTGAAACTGTTTTCTGAAAAAAAGTTAAAAAATATAAACTGTCAAGCTAAATTATTAAAAAGCCTCTTGGGTTTATCTATATATTAATGCGAAAGCGGTTTTCTTTTCACAGTTAAACCTCAATAATGGCTGGACAGATTTTAACGTTTGAGGGGTCAAATTAAAGGGATTTTTATGTGGATTTGTCAATACGTCTCAGAATTTAAAAAAGTGCATCAGTTAAGTACAGTTATAGTACAGTGCAATCAGCTTTAAAAAGGGAAAACCTGGTCATTAAAAAAAGTTTCTAGCAATCGCCAATTTGTTCAATACACTTCCCTCAATATGTAAACAAAAGTTACACTGATTTCAGCGTCGGGTTTGGTGGGGAGGGGGTTAATAGAGGGGAAAATGTAATTCTTTTGACTTTTGAGCAAATATCTTGAAAACTGTGCGTTTTTCTAAAATATTATACATGCAAAAATAATTTACATTAAATTTCGAACAAAATGGTACCATATGTTACTCATCTAACGTGGATGATTATTGAAGTAATGAGGGGTAAATGTAAATTTATTACTATTTTATAACAACCAAATGTCTCAAAATATCCACTCCAAATGCTCCATATTGACATTTTTCATTATTTTAAATAATATTTTATTTTAGGGACCATTACAAGTCTAGGGAAGGAAGTTTTTGGTTTCTTCTAAATATTTACTCCCTCCCATCTAAAAAGTGGGAGGTAAAACCTTTTGGTCAGAAACTCTATCATGTTACATATAATTTTAAAGGGAACAATGAAAGGAGATGAATGGTGAAAACTAGAGGTCTCTACGTTGATAATAAGCAAATTTACATCAAATCAAATTTTTTAGTTTTACAAAAACTGCTACAACTTTTCTTAGGATCAACTTAGAGACCTCTTGTTTTCACCATTCACCTCCTTGTATTGTGCCCTTTAAAATTATATATAACATGATAGGGTTTCTGTTCAAAAGGTTTTACCTCCCACTTTTTAGATGGAGGGAGTAAAGATTTTAGAATGACCAAAAACTCCCTTCCCTAGACTTGTAATGATTCCCTGAAGTAAAATATTATTTAAAATAATGGAAAATGTCAATTTGGAGCATGGGGAGTGGATCTTTTGAGTCATTTGGTTGTTATGAAATAATAATAAATTTACATTTTCCCCTGATTACCTCAATAACCGTCCACGTTAGAAAGGTAACATATGGTATCATTTTGTTCGAAATTTAATGTAGATTATTTTTGCAATCTATAATACTTTAGCAAAAACTCACCGTTTTCGAGATATCTCTTCAGATCTGATAAAAATATCTCCGATGCCCTGTTTAATTTAAATAAAGACATAAACTCAAGTATAATAAATAATATACGCTGCCTCTTAACCTTTCTTAACCTTGCCAAAGCTTTTTATTCCTTAGACAGAACGAAATTACTGCGAAAGATGGAGCTGATTGGCTGTAGGGGTAAAACTCTTTCATGGTTCTCTAGTTATTTATCAGACAGGAAGCAAATGGTTTCAGTTTGTGGGGTGGATAGCTTAAAGCAATCAATAGACTATGGGGTGATGCAGGGAAGTACGCTTGGTCCTATTTTATTTTATATATATAAATAACTTACCCAATATCGACATAAGAGGTAAATTCTATCTATTTGCTGATGACACTGCTAATTTATTTGAGGGGTCCAACTGGGATGAGGTCAAGAGAATAGCTTTAAAAGATCTTTCAATAATTAAAAAATGGTTTGATCTAAATTTATTAACTTTAAAATATTTCCAAAACAAAATTCATGCCAAAAGCCTTGAAATCAAACTTAAATTCAGATTTCAACACTCTTAAATTACATACTTGTGGAAATTTTTATTCCGATAGTTGCAGCTGTGGAGAAATTGATAAAGCTGACGGCTACAAATATTTGGGCGTTGTTTTCACTAGTAAAATGAACTAATCAGATCATATGGATTATTTAAAAATAAAATTAGGAAATTCATTTTTGTCTTTAGACAGCTTAATGCAATTCTTAGCATTCCAGAGTTAAAACTTTGTTATTTGCTTTCTGTCAATCATTGTTCATGGGTGGAATTATTGCTTGGGGTGGAGGATATCGATCTATTCTCGAACCTTTAAATGTCATTCAAAAATCTATCATTGAAGCCGCAATGGGCAAATAGCGTAGGTATCTAACTGAAGCTCTTTTTGATGAATTTAGTGTTTTAAATCTAAGGCAGTTATATGTAAAAACGTTATTAAAATATATTTTCAGCCATTCAGATGAAAGTTTTCAAAATTTTGAACATAACTATTTTACACGGAGTTCCCAGACTACAAGAAATTGTTGCAAAACATTTTCTGCAACAAATTCTCATTATTTCACAAATTCTATTGAGGAAACGTCCTACTCACCTTCAAAACTTCAGGATCTATAAACTGGCTACATACAAAAAAAGGGTTTCCACTTGGCTGGTGCGTATGGAAATCGGTAGGGATGCTACTGAGGCCGTCGTCACATCGGGTTACAGATAAACACTGATTGACTACTGTACTGACCTTACAGACTCAACTATACGGGTTTCCATTGGCCATGGCGTCTAAGGGATCAAGGAGACCCTTGCTCTCGCATGCACACTCACCAACGCGGAACGGCCGGCCCCACTACCCTCTGACCGGCAGGTAGATGACTCATGCACTAGGGTCTTAAGTGAGTAATTGAATTTTTTTAAACATCAATTTTAACTAATCAACATATTTGTAATCTTCGTGAAATTACGAGAAAAATTATACCAAATACGTATAGTTTAGATAATAATTCATGAAAGTTGCGTGCAGATATGATTCATGAAACATATAACTGTAAATTAATCTATAATTAAAAGTATTCATCCATTTTCAAGTAAAAGAAAAATTTCGTGTACTTCCCATTTTGATAAAAAATATCTAATTATTTAATTCTTTCAGTCGCCTGAGTAGAGTCAGAGAAGAAATTTATTTTGGAAGCAAGCAATGAAACACATGGACACAGTACGGAAACAACGTTTATAATCAATATTTCAAAGTTTTATGGAAAATTTAGAATCAAAATTCTGAGTTATGTTCGCCGTCCTGAAGGTGATCATTTAACCTTTTGATTATATTGGAATAATAAATGAGTCATCTCCCTGCCGGGCGAGGCGGGGCGGGACGGACGGTAGCTGCGTTTGTGTGTTAAAGTGTGTAAGGGTCCCCTAATCCCTAGACGCCATGACCAATGGAAAACCGTGTAACTGTCGCGGTGACGGTCTCCGTCGGGGTATCAAACTGCACATGTTATTAATTTTCATTACTATTTTTTATATTTATTTATACTTGCCAAGTTTTTGCTTTATTTTTGTATAAAAATTTATTTGTAAAACACTAAATTAACGACTTGTGCCTACGCTCAGGTTTTTATCTATCTAGGCACATTCCATACAATAAACTAAATGCAAGGCAAAAAGAGGCCGCCACCCTCTTTTTAAAAATCAAAAAATCAACTAGATAATGTAGGATATAAAATTATTTTAGTAAATTAATGTTATAAAATGTACTGTAACTCTTTTTTCTTGGGAATAAACAAATTTTAAATTTTAAGTTTGATTTTTGAGTTTGAATATACAATCCATCTCCCCTATAGGCTACTTGGGCCACTATCCATTCAAATAGTGTAATTTCAGGCTATCTTTCAAACAACATAATGTTGAATAACGAAACACGGACCCCCCAAATTACTACTTTACATCTTGAATACAGCGAAATGCAACGTTCCTTTAATTTTGTTAAATGTTCTAATCTCAAAATTGATATTGGGTCAACTATTATTGGTGCTTTCGTTCATTGATTACAGGATTATACTTCAAGACATTCGTGAAAAAAATAAATTACATTTTTTAAGAAACGGGACTACGTGTTCCTATTTTTATTCAACGTTGAAAACACTAAATATCCATTACCAAACAAATTTCACAAAATAGATTTTTACCTTCTATGGAAAATGAAAGAGAAATAAGACTCCTAATTTATGTAAGCTTATAACTACACTTTTAGAAATACTTGTATCTCGTGTTACTTCTTTTAGAGCAGTAATAATTTATATCTCGCTTATTTCTCAATATATCTTGATAACAATTGACATATGGCCTCTTCTAGTTAAGTACTACTAAATGATGATTTGAAACCACCCAATTTTCATACACGTGTTGCAGCAGACCTACATTTTCATCCCCCATGTTATTCTTATAGAGGAAATAAAAAATGTCAGGTTGAAATATGACACTTAGTACAAGAAATTCGCTGAATATGCAGGTCTGCTGCGACGAGGGTATTTTTAACTTTGCATAAAACCAACTTACATCAATGTAGCGGCCCGCACTCGCCCGTTATAATGCTCCTTCCGAATCCTGGAGGGCACTCCCAGGGTGGGTTGTTGAAACTCTGCAAAACGGAACAAAGATATGAAAATTATATCAGCCTCAGACTTTAATATTCATGTATTAGTACATTATTTAAATTCGAACAGGTTTCAGAACACGGTTAAAAATATAACATCTGCCGGAGCTGGGAGATTGCAACCTGATTGGCTGCACCGTGATACAGCTTCCATTTACAACTCAACCGATTTTACGTATCAATATTTAAAATAAAAGCCGACATATTACTGGGTATTTTAAGACAAAAATGAACTAAATACGTTATTTAGAACGATGTAAATAATTGACTAAAAATAAATTTCAGAAAATTGATTTTTAAGTTACTCTGAAAGGATCAGCTGGTGAAATTTCAGCAAAGCGCACGGGCTTTTGCGAAAAATTAAACATTAAGTAATGAACCTGAACATGAACCGTCTTGTTCTTGGAAAGAAGTTGTGCTTCAGAAAACGAAATGGTTAACAAAAAAAAAGAGTGATGAAAGCTTTATCACTAACACTATCCAATAGGTTTGATGCCTTAGCGACTACCAAGTCTTTGGCTGACAACACAATGGACGATTCAGATGGATCACCTAAAACTAAATTGTACAGACCCCCTCCAATCTTATTAAGCTCTGATGTGCAATATGTCCCAATGTGTGCTCTACTCAAATCTGTCATTGGCGATAACTTCAAATGGGCGTCAACTACAAAGGGAGTTACCTTGTATGTCTCAACCCCAGAGGCATATCGTAAATGTGATAAATATCTGCGAGAGCGAAACGCAGATTTCCCTTCCTATCAGTTATCAGAGGACAAACCTTTTCGAGTTGTTTTTTGGGGTCTACATCCGTCAGTCGATCACAATATTACAAAATAAGAACTAAAAGTAAAAGGCCACATCGTGAAGTCTGTGTCAAATGTACTTTCATACCCAAAAGAAAAGTTACCTCTCTTCTTTGTCGATCTGGAAATCGCTGAAAACAACAAACAAATATTTGAACTTGAAACAATTACTACACTCAAAAATAAAAGTTGAACCCCCAAGACCCAAACGCCAACTCGTGCAATGTACTCGTACCAACAATATGGCCACACAAGGACATACTGTAACCATCCTTACAAGTGTGTAGGATGTGCAGGGAATCAAGACTCCGATCACCTGCTGCCGCTTTAGATCGATCGTTACCTCAGAGGCAACAAAACGCACCGAACCCCCGTGATGAAAAATATTTTCCTAAACTCACGCAATCAACTGTGACAACGACACCGAAACAGACTTCTACTCCCCCCCCATACCATTAATGATCAACAACCTTCCATCTCATTTTTGAATAACATTTCTTCAGCTTAATACTCACAAGTTACAGCCAACGGTGACATCACTCAGCAATTAAACTACTTCATAACTGAAATGAAAACTCTCCTAACACCTCTCATCAGCCAACCCAAGCCCACCTCTCATCACCACACTCTGTTAATCAGCTAATCCAAGCCCTTATAACTCAGAATGGTAATAAATAATATCACTATTTGCTCTCTCATGGTCCTACTCTGGAATGCTAATGGAGTACCTCAACACCTGGATGATCTGGAATACACACTGAACTGAAGACGAATTGACATTACACTGATTACTTAAACTCATCGAAAACACGTTTCCAAATTTTATATTCAAGGATGTATAGTCCACAGTGCAGATCTTACTTTAAACAGAATCCAAGGAGGAGCTGCAGTGATGGTAAAATCTACTATTCAACACTACTTTGCTACAGTACAACCTCCCTCTAACTACTTACAAGCAGCAAGGGTTACCATTTTCCTACGGTTTCAGCCGTATAATGTCGCTAAGATTCAACCTGACGAAAGACAATTTCGATGCCCTGTTTTCGACATTTGGCCCACGTTTTATAGCTGGGGGTGACTATAATGCAAAACACATTCAGTGGGGATCACACGAGTAACCAGCCCACGTGGAAAATCGCTACTACCAAGCATTCAACACAATAATTATGAAACCGTCACTGGAGGAGCACCAACCTATTGGCCTTCAGCGACCTCCAAACTTCCAGATCTCATTGACGTCTTTGTTTGTAAAGGTATAAATTATTTATTCAAGACAACCAATAACATTACAGATTTGTCCTCTGATCACTCACCTGTTTTACTTTTTCTCGATTCACAACCATCACTAATCACTCCTAAACCGTCACCCACAACTGGATTAAACAACTGGAAACCTTTTCGGACCAAAGTGGTAGAAACATTAAATTTACACTTCCTCCTGAAAACGCATACGGACCTAGAGAGTGCTGTCGAGCACTTTACCACATCTATAAAATCTGCAGCTTGGCAATCTTCCGACTCGACTAATTATTGTAAATAAATAACGCCATTTCCTACCCTCTTCCCATAAGAGAACTTACCCAGGAAAAGCGTAGAGGAAGAGGAAGGTGGCAGTGGATCCGGCAACAAGCTGATAAGCAAGTTTTGAACTGACTATCTAACAGACTAAAGAAAGAAATATGCGAGTTCAAGAATAACAGACATCAGCGGCGCCTACAAAACTTATCATGAGTGATAATAGTCTATGGAGGGAAACCAAACCGATACTTAAATACTATCCACAATGTCCTCTACGTCGACCAGACCAAACGTGGGCAAAAACTGATATAGAAAAAGCTGAACTATTTTCTGAACACTTATTGCAGGTTTTCAAGCCAAACGATACTATTCAAGACCAGGAATTTAGAAGAAAGGTTTACAAGAAGAATTAAACTCTCCAATGCCCCTTTCGCTTCCCTCAAAACCATTCACTGTAAAAGAAGTGCAGGATTTAATTAAATACTTCTCCTTCGGAAATCCCCTGGTTATGATCTAGTTACTGTAGAGGTATTGAGGGAACTGCCTTATGAAGAAATTCTGCTTCTTACAGAAATATATAATGGGATATTAACGACAACATATTTTCCTGTACAATGGAAATTATCTGAAAGCCTACTTTTTTAAAAAAACCAGAAAAACCTCCACACCTAACATTATAATATCCTCCAATTAGTCTCCTCCCCGTTCCTCCTGAGCGTTTTGAAGAACCACTCTCACGACTTACACAAATTTTCGATGAGCAAAATGCCAAATAACAACATCAGTTTGGTTTTCGAAAATCCCATTCCACTATCCATCAACTGCAAGGGGTCGTAGTCTTCGTAGCTTCGAGACGTTAGGGGGAAAAGTACGCTTCAGGAGTATTCCTAGATGTTAGTGCCGCATTTGACAAGGTCTGGCTTGAGGGGCTATTGTTTATATTGAAGAAACTCCTTTGCAACAACTACTCCCAATTCTTAAATCATTTTTGGAAGACAGATTTTTTTAGAGTCCGACAAGGAGCCGCTTACAGTGAACTAAAAGCCAATGAATCAGGAGTTCCCCAAGTTGCAATCCTGTCTCCTGTTCTTTACAACATTTTTACGTCAGATTTACCATTGTCATCAGACACCGTTACAGCCACCTACGCAGATGACACTGTTATTTTAGCTTCTTCCGACTCTTCAATCATCACTTTTTGAAATATTCAGGAACACATCCACCTCATTGATGATTGGCTTAAAAATCGGCAAATAAAAGTTAATTCTACCAAATCCACCAAAGTCACATTCACTCTACCAAGAGAAACTTGTCCTCCAGTCCGACAACAACACAGAAATCCCACAAAGTAACACCGTTCGGTACTTTGGACTACACTTGGATATGGATAGAAGACTCACATGGGCTCATCAAATAAAATGCAAAAGATTACAACTCAATTCCCGACTGAAACTTCTAAGCCGACTTTCAACTCAAAATCTCCAATTTCGGCAAAACTTTAACTTTTAATATATGAAAGCATCCTACACATACGGGATTCAACTCTTTGGCACGGCAAATAAAAGCAACCTAAGCAAACTACAAGCATCTCAATAAGAATTACTAAGATTAATCACTGGCGCTCCGGCATACAATAGGACTCTACACCACGCCTTGAAAATTCCATTCATCGATGAAGTTGCCAAACAGTTCTATAGGACCTTCCATGACAGGACATTCCACCACTCGAACACACTCATTGAACAACTTTCCAGACAACATGACGGCGAACGAAGACTCAGACGGAGGTGGAGCAGAGACCTACTAAACTGACTTTCACAGATTAATTTTTTGTTTGACAAACCTCAGTTTGAACCAGTGGGTTTATAACTTCATTTTTCATTGTTCACATTATTTTTTCACATTTTTCATACCATCTGGAAACAGTCCGATATTATACCAAATATAAAATAAAAGTTATAAAAAAGAGAAAAGAAGTTACTTTGAGCTCTGTAGCTCATTTGTCACTAGTGCGATGTTCATTATTAATTTCATAAATGAAAGACGGTATTTCACTGAGTATTTTAAGACTATAATGAACTACATATCTTAATTATAATGAGAGATATAAGAAAAATAATTCAAAGAAATATTGAAAACATGAATTGCACATAAGGAATGCATAGGGATGAACATATAGAAACATATGAAACATAGGGATGAGTATATGAAATGCATGGGGCATTCGATCATATCTTCAAAAACAGGTTTCAGCTTTGCAACTAGCGAAAAAGTCTCGTTCATAATGATTTGTCACAACATCATCTTTACATGAAAAAATAAAGTTGATATCCAATACGGTGGATCCAAGATGGCGACCGAAAATTATTATCCTGTCAAAATAACAGATTGACCATCCTATCTTCAACTATTTTTCAACTATTTATCGATGATATTTTTTTTTGGGTTATGCTGTAATTTTTAAGTGTCAAACAAGCAAAATCTTAAAGTACATGTCAGTTGCAACAAAAAAAGTGTCGAAAATTCCCACCGGGGGGGAAGGGTTTCATATGGGCGGCCCATGGTCTATTCTCTATACCAAACCACACACAACACACGACTCCCACAACACACCACGCAGACTATCCGAACTATCCGATCGTATTACACAGGGTGCCCGGAAATTATGGTAAAATATTTTAGTATGATAGTACAGGTAAAAATAAGAGAAAAAGTTCATATAAACATAGGTTCAAAAGTGCTTCGTTTTCCGTCTGTGTGAATGTTTGTGATTTTTACATATTTAATCATATCTCACGAACCTATAAACGTATAAACGTCAAACCTGGCATATGGCCTTTTTTGTTTTCAAAGCTAAATATCTTAAAAACAGTAAATTTTAGAGAAATTATACAAGAGACAAAAAAGTTGTGAAATTTAATCCTGATATTAAGACTATGATGATCGGACAACTAATAATGGAGAAATTTCAACTTTTCCGAATAAAAACATGCAAATTTCTGACAGTATGTTCTAATCCAATAGTACAGTGCAATTAGCTTTAACAAGGGGGAAACCTGGATATTCAAAAAAAGGTTTCTAACCAGCGCCAATTTGTTCAGTACACATCCTCCAATATGTAAGCCAAAGTTACACTGATTTGAGCGTCGGGTTTGGGTGAGAGGGGGGGGGGGGTTAATAGAGGGTAAAATGTATTTTTTTTTACTTTTTAGCAAATATCTTGAAAACGGTGCGTTATTTCTAAAATATTATTATATTTCAGGGAATCATTACAAGTCTAGGGTGGAAGTTTTTGGTCCTTCTAAATTTTTACTCCCTCCATCTAAAAAGTGGGAGGTAAAACCTTTTGGACAGAAACCATATCATGTTATATATCATTTTAAAGGGCACAATGA
Source organism: Flexamia atlantica (assembly GCA_035578135.1). NCBI lineage: Eukaryota > Metazoa > Arthropoda > Insecta > Hemiptera > Cicadellidae > Flexamia > Flexamia atlantica. The sequence continues at coordinate 10,556,512 of JAQJVK010000011.1, forward strand.
AAGGAGATGAATGGTGAAAGCTAGAGGTCTCTACGTTAATAATTAACGTTACAGCAAATCAAATTTTTAAGATTTACAAAAACTGCTGCAACTTTTCTTAGGATCAACTGAGAGACCTCTAGTTTTCACCATTCACCTCCTTTTATTGTGCCCTTTAAAATGATATATAACATGATAGAGTTCCTGTTCAAAAGGTTTTACCTCCCACTTTTTAGATGGAGGGAGTAAAATTTAGAAAGAACAAATACACCCGTTGCAGCAGACCTGCATACTAAGCGAATTTCAAGTGCAAAAGAACATAATTCAATCCAACATAGCGATCATGTTGTGTATTTGAATGAATTTGTCATGTTTTGTAATCTCCATAAGAATAACATGGGGGATGAGTATGCAGGTTAGCTGCAACAGGTATGTTAAAACTGGTTGGTTTTAATTCATTATTTAGTAGATCTTGACTAGAAGAAGCCATGTACCAAGTTTTATCAAGAAATGTTAAAAAATAAGGAAGATATAGAATTTTTTTATTTCCCATAAGGATAACATGGGGAATGATTAGGCCTATGCCGGTTTGCTGCCTCAAAAATGGAAATTTCGGGGGTTTTAGACTAAAATACATTAGATCTCATCTATATGAAGCCACAAACAAAGTTTTATTAAGATATGTTGAGAAATAAGCGATATATAGAATTTTACTTATTCCTCATAAGGTTAACATTGGGACAACGTACTGTGTTTACCACTTTCAATATCTCGGTAACCAATGGAGATAGAGCAATGATTCAAGATACTAAATTGTTTGTTTTTTTGAGCTGAATTCAATGGTGCCAACAAAAATTTGATTTATTTTATTTTTCTATGTAAAAACCTCAAAAAACCCATTTTTGAGGGGGTTTATCCCCCTTTACCCCCCCTTCCGATGGTCCGATCGGGCTGGTTCACGAACTCGTCCAATCGATTACCACTTTACATCTCTGTACCAAATTTCATTAAGATCGGACCATATTTACGGCCGCTATCGTGCTTACAGACACACACACACACACACATATATATATATATATATATATATAGATAGATAGATAGATAGATAGATAGATATAAAAATTCGAACGAATGGTGTTTTTTGCTTCTGGTGGCCCCAAAACGAAAAGTTATCATGGTCTCGGGCTTAGGTCTTACCATGAGACCTACGGTAATAGCTTCTTCCCTATAGGGGAAATTCGCTAAAACTCCCTTCCCTAGATTTGTAATGATTCCTTGTAGTAAAATATTATTTAAAATGATGGAAAATGTCAATATGGAGCATGGGGAGTGGATATTTTGAGCGATTTGGCTATTATAAAATAATAATAAATTTATATTTCCCCTGATTACCTCAATAACAGTCCACGTTAGATAGGTAGCAAATGATATAATTTTGTTCGAAATTTAATGTAGATTATTTTTGACAAGTATATTACCTTAGCAAAAACTCACCGTTTTCGAGATATTTCAAAAAATTACATTCCCCCCCCCCTACTAATCCCCTCCTACCCAAACCCGACGCTCAAATTAGTGTAACTTTTGTTTACATTTTTGGGGAAGTGTATTGAAGAAATTGACTCTGGCTAGAAACTTTTTTTGGATGTCCAGGTTTAGGTCTAAGTGCACCGTACTATAAAGAACCATCTCAAGGTTCGTGAGATACGATTAAATATGTAAAAATCACCTACACACAGACGGAAAACGAATCACTTTTGGACCTATATATGACCTTTTTTTCTTATTTTTACCTGTACTATCGTATAATAAAATATTTTACCATAATTTCCGGACACACAGATCTTTTTATAGATTTTATATAATTTAACTGTGGAATTTTACAAAACTGTACCCAGGCGCTTCGGCCTCGCTTGGAACATTTTCAAGATTGGGAACTTAAAAACTGGAAAAATGTAAATTTTTCTTAGGGTTGAGAGAAGTGACAAACCAATAATTAATCAAATTAATGGAAAGTCCTTAAATTTTGACATTTGTTGTCCAAATCATAAAAGCCAGTTCCAACCAAGCTTTTGTTCGTAAACACCCATCATGTGTTCAACGAGCATCACTATGTTTCTCAAGGAGAATATTTCTCATCGGGATCATATATATATACAAAAGGGGAAAATATGAAAGTAACGAAACTGCTATAACTTGGATTGGATAAAAAGTGATTCATAATAACAGTCTATCAAAGTGCAACACGTAGTCTGTAAATAATCTAATAATTTAATTTTAGATAAAACTAGCTGATCAACACAGTTTCACCCGTGGAAAAACAGAAAAACTTCCTTGGATTCATGATTATTGTTTAGGTTGTCATGACAGCTTCATAAGCTTCCCTGTAGGGTCGAAATAAAATAAAATTCCCCTTTAAGAAGCTTGCTGTTTGATTTCAAAAAATCTTACGCTAGTTTTAATTCGTCTTAAACCTTCTCATATGTGCATACAATACAGAAAGTAAGTTTCAACCATACCAGTATTCTAGTTTTTTGCGTGAAAAGCGGTCTAATGTGTGATGTTAAGCAAGCGTTACCAACAGAGTGTCAGACATTGAGATAAGGCTTGGTTCGGATTCTCTGACATTCAAAACGCAAAAATAACTAATAATTTCATAATTCTAAGCAATGTACAGACAAAACTCTAATTTTATTTATATAGATAAAGACACTCAATAGTTTATAGTATGTTTATCTAAAAATTATGTTTCATAATTGAATCGTTTAGTTCAAAAACCCGTTAAAAGCGAATTTTGGCGAAATTGATTTAAGACCATATTATTTTTCTATAAGGGTAAACGAATCGTTCTGTGCAATAACCAGTCATAACCAATTCTCTAACGGTGTTTTACTAAAACTAATAAAGTATTAACAAATGTTTACTTACGGTTTCATGATAAATACTTGCGCCGTCGTCATCGAGGTGAGGTGCGGATTGAGTGAGGTGGGGCGACGCCGGCGCCGGCTTGAAAACAACAAAAAAATATACTAAACTCAACAAGAATAACAATTTTTATTTTGGCAAGTCAGTTATTTAAGTAATATTTTCTAACAATGACGTAGATAGAATAAAGTCAAGAAGGAACAAATTCAAATCCCCCGTCAAATCATAATGATAAAACTAGAGACTACCACTGACTAAATAAATTCTAAATTCAAAGTTACTATACTAACAGAATTGCTGGTAGGGAATCAATTGTCCGATCAAGACAGGACTGCAGTTTGAGAGCTCCTTCTACCAACAACGAGTAATGGAGTAAAGATGGTAGTTCACCTCGCTCATATTATTTTAGTATACAAGAATTATACATAAAATAGTAGTTTATGCAACGATTATATTATGAATGTCTTTAAGCCACGAGTGAGATGGGTCTAAATATCTCACGAGTGGCTTAAAGGCATAATACAATCGTTGCATTCACTACTTTATCTACGACCAACAATATACGACAAAATTTTCCCCAAGTTAAACAAAACTCACGATTTACTAATGATGGAATAGATCAACTAAAATTTGAGGTTAGGAACGTAAGCAGACTTAAGCATGAATCGTTGTGGAACAATAAGCTGATGTGCGAATTGCGTAAAATACTATAAGTATCTACCAATTTTAATTAGCTGCTATTCTATCGTTTGAAGTGAACTTAACGAGACAATTTATTTACTTTGCATCATTCTCACAAGATGCAGATACAAGACACGACAATATAAAACAGATAGCACGTTTATATTAAAGATTTTATAAACTCACTCTTTGTAGTATTACAGGACCGAGACCAGGGGAAAATATCTTATAATCATCATGTTAATTTGCAAGCATGAAAACTGTATTTTTTTATAGATTTTGTAAATTCGTCGTAAAAGAACACGATTTACTCTCATTATATTAAAAAAAGGTATTGAATGCCTATAGTAAAATACTAGAGGCTTGAAGGGGCTAATAGCCCCGAAGCAAAATTCTTCTTTACTATAGTACAAAATACCTTTTTAGAAAATAGGCTTTTAGGTCCACAAAATTATGATTATATGTAGCATTTGGTTTTAAGTAAACAAAGCAGACCTTTTTAAATCCCACTGTTTTTAAATGACAGCTATTTTACGTTATTTCTCATTTTATAGCAATAAGCTTAAAGCAATTTCAGTATTTTCCCCGAGTCCCTGGGATGGAGACCTTCAATTTCAGCCCCCTCCCATCATCCTGCGACCTTCCAAACGCCCACAATTTCGGTGCAAAAATTTTCCTTACGTAATTATAAATTATATAAATCACTTGGTATTAAATCTGCATCGTTATAACATAAACTAAACAAACTTACTTAACTTTTTTTAATTTTAAATTATGAAAAAACTCAAACCCTTAGTTAATATAAAATCGTAAAATCCTAAATTTAAAATATGTTTTGTTATAGTACATTGGACGTGCATAGTTAGCTGCATTTTGAAAAAAATCCCACTTGTCAACATCTAGCATATGGCTTTGAATCAAGCATTAGCACCACATGTTTAATGTAAACAAAGCAGACGTTTTTCAATCCCAATGCATTTTAAATGGAAGATATTTTTCGTTATTTATCCTTTTCTGGTAAGTTTGGACATAATCTGATATTTTTCCCGACCCCCTGGGACCAAGACCTTTAATTTGAACCCTCTCCCATCACCCTGCGAGCTGTCAAACTCTCACAATTTTGATTTAAAAAAATCGCTTTCAGAATTAGTAATATATATATATAGATACTAGCAGTTGCCCGTGGCTTTGCTCACGATAAAAACTGTAACTCCCGCTGCCTAAATGAAAATAGAGCCACATACTGAGTTTATGATTAAACAAATAAGGTAAAAAAAAAACAAATTACAACTATAATTTAACTAACTAAATTAAATTTAACTTTTATATAGTACACATCACCTAAAAAATCAACAAAACAACCTTAAACCATTATGAAAGTAACCAAATTATAAATCAGCTGTAAAATTGTATCCGTATGTGAAGCTGAACCACCTGCTTGTTGAATGAACATTGAAAATTAAACAAAAGATCATCCATTCCACTTGCGTAGGGAAATGTATAAACTTTCCCTGCCAAAACCCCTTAAAACTTTGAATTAAAAAAACCGTTCTTAGCGGATGCTTACACCCTTAATATAGTCCATGCAAAGGTCCAAGGTTCTAAGTCAAGTGGTTTTGGCTGTGCAGTGATAGGTCAGTGGTATTGGACAAATATAAAGAAGATGGACTTTCATTAACCAGTAAGATGTTTTCAGGAATCCTCAAAGTCCGCAGACCTGCTGCGACTGGAGTTATCTATTCCTGCCCCCCGCAGGAGGTATTTTTATTTGGCCTCCCTTTACTGTACATGTGAGCAGATTCAACGCCCCGCCGATAAAGGCCTCAAGGGTGCCACTGCCTTGGGAAGGCTTATGTCCAATATCGTTGAATCTGCTCGCATGCATGATACATATTGGCCCTTAAGCAGGAATATAAATATCTCCGTCGCAGCAGACCTTGCGTACTTAGAGAATCCTAAAGCAGTTTTCTGCTTCATGAAAGTATATGTACGTAAAACGTAGAAATTGCCTTGATTTAATGTCAAAAAAAATTCTAAGGTTTTAGGGTCTATCTTGAACATAAAAATACCCCCGTTGCAGCAGACCTCCGGACTATGTGCATGACCTTAATTTATTTCTTCCATAAGAATAACACAGGGAATGAGTACGCAGGTCTACTGCAACAGTCATACAAAAATTTGGTGGTTTTGAAACAATATCAGGTGTCAGGTGAATCTGAACCAAAGAAGCCACATACCAAGTTTTATCAAGATATGTTGAGTAATAACCGAGATATATCCTATACTCTTACATGAGTAATGTTATCGTGCTTGCTTGTATGCTTGCTTGCACAATTATCTCAAAAACGGCTCCGAGGATTTCCTTTAAATTCTGGAAATAAGTAATTAATGACTCAAAAACGTCTTTTATGCAGATAACTTGGCCAGAGAAAATCTAATAACTTAATAAATCGAATTTTAAAGTTGTAAAAATTTAACATTGGCCTTATGGGTAGCCTTGATAGCAACGAAAATAAACAAGGAAAGTGTAAACAAATGAAGTAATCATAACAGCTGTTTGGAATCTACAGCCATCAGGGGAAAATACAGTAGGTGGGATGAAGAGTCCATGGAGCAATAAAAAAGGTTTATATTTTTCAATTTTATTACATTGAAATATTGTATTGTAACTGGATTAACTGGTAAACATGAAATAACACCGAGCAGGGCTCGGTCCACCAGGTACTAATTTTTATATAGGGACAATGTACTGTGTTTTCAGAAATATAGTTTGAATTGTGTTTTTTGCTTCTGGGAGCTCCCAAATGAAAAGTTATCATGGTCTCGGGCTTAGGTCTTGCCGTAGACCTATGATAATAATTCCATGAATAAAATTCACTAAAAGACAAAGGCAAAGTATTTTTTTCTAATGATGTAAATAAAATAAATGGTTTAAATTAGCTCTTTTAATAACAGCTGTTACAGGGAAGAAAGGTCTTATTATTATATCTAGTCAGTGATTTATTTTATGTTCTGTACCTGACAGCTGGTTTGACATTCTACAAAATTTCTTGTTTTTTACATCTGTTTAAATATAAACATTTCATCAATTTATATTCTGCCATAAGGATAATATGGGATCTTTGAGAGGGTCTGTGGCGGAGTCCGAGGGTCAGATCAGAATGAAAACTGCTTAGTTTTCCTATTTAATGCCTAAAGAAACAGTGTGCCAAATTTCAGTCTTCTGGGTTATTGGGAAGTTGGAGAATTTGTGATGAGTGAGTCAGTGAGTCAGTGAGGGCTTTGCCTTTTATAGGTCATGCCTTTTATAGGGCTTTGCCTTTTATTCATCATGTGAAGGTCACAAAATAACTAAGACACTATAAAATTGTACAATTACTCTTGGAAGGCCTGTACTTGGAAAACATTGTATTTAGGTCTTAGTAGCGTCCATATTGTCAACCAGACTTACCAATAGGCTGATGTAACTGTAAATCAGAAAGGTAAACCTATTTAACATTATTTGAAAAAACAAACTGACGTTTTTTTCCGATGACACACTTTCCGATTATTAAATTATCAATTTTCATGATTATTTGATCACAACTTTTTGGTATTACAATCACTTATCTTGATCATGTAAATCTTATCAACATGGTCATGTAAATAAGTTAGTGAAGCTTATACTTTTAATTAATCAATATAACAGAGAGGATTTCCCCAGCACTCTGAAATTCCCTGCCCACGAGGCGTATATTTTGCTTACCGGAGGTCCACGGGTGTGGGACGGGGATGCAAGGGGACTCTGGAAAAAACAGACGCCAAAATAAAAACAGGTTATGATAGTTCCAGTTAAATGGAATTATAACACACACTTTCAGAAAATTACATCCTGATAAAACATAATTATTTAGTTTTTCGTTCTTTTGACTCTTTATGTAAGAACAGTAACCTTAAATGAATAAATTATGGAGGTCACACTATTCAATGAAAGAAGACTGAAGACGAGAATGAAGAAAGAAACGAAGTCACTAACCATGAAATCAAATAGGATGAATGAATGAATGAAAATACTTCTTTATTGAGGCGAACGTAGGACCACATGGTCCTTTCTTACAGCTAACCTCTAATACTATATACAAAATCAAAGTATGCTTACAATTTATATAAAAAATGTTTTCTTAGATATAAAAATAAACAAAAAATAATGTATGGAATAATGTAGGACGAGTCACACTGACATAACCGACGTTGCGCCGCGTCCGTATAAATAATACTGCTTTATGCAAACAAAGAACAATATATAAGTTATATTGCTACGGAAATAAGAATTAATTCAAATAATAATCTTCTATATTATTAAATGAATTTCTGGGATTTTGTACAGAGCAAATCGACCCCTAGAAATTAAATTTTCTCCGCATATTTGGTATCAAATTAAAGCTATTAATCTCTAGATGTTCCTTTTGCGGGTTTGGAAAATATCATATGAAAAGCCTTCACACAGGAGGCTTTTCAAATTCCAGCGAAAATGCTACTATCTGTGGGAGAACCTGTGAACTTTTTCTAATTCATATTTATTTTAACAAAACAGATGATTAAGATTTTAAATAGTTCCAGAGATGCGGGGCTAGCAAAAGTCAGTTAACATTCATAATTAATTATGATTTTAAATTCTTAAATATTGACGTTTTTTAAGACAACAGAAAATAAGGAAGAGTATTTGACCTATTGAAACTAAGACCAAGAGTCTGTAATCATCTTAATTTACTGTATTTATTTTCTTAAAAGGAAACTTAAAAATGAATATAAGTAAACCAGGAAGTGCTCCATAGTTGGGACTTTCTAACAAACTGTTGACAGTGAATACACATTGATACATGTTTCAACGGATTGATGCATGTTTCAACGTTTAGTGTTCTAAAATATCAATATTAGATGAATATTTAACAAAAGGATTCAAGTTTTGAAATAATGCAATGTAAATTTGGAACCTGTAATTTTTAAATGTACTTGGAATGAAATGGATATTAAAGGGTTAACTCAGTAACTGTTAGCCTGCCTATTTTACTCGATTTTGAAATGTACCAATAACTATATGCCTATTTAATGAGGGCATTTCATATAAAGATATGATATTTGCTTGAGTAATATGGCTATTTTATAAATGCATTTATAAATTAGTTCTTCAGTAGATCAAAGGTTTGACCATCTTCTTATCGTTTGTTGTTAAGGCCTAACAAAGATGAATGCAAGGAACTGACGTGTAGATATTATGTAGAATTAACATATATAGTCAATATACTTTTGAAAGAATACTCTTAAACAGCAGAGACATGGAGATGCGCCAAGCAATGAAAACTAACCGCCATTTTATGTAAAATGAATTTTGTTGCTCTGTCAAAATTTCAAAGTGTATACGTAGAAACGTTCAAATGTATACGTTCTTGCACAAAGTGTAAGAACGTATACATAGACACTTTTAAAGCGGAGTCTAGAAAATTAAAAAAAAAAACACAAAAATTCACACTTTCTCATTGAAAGGTATTTTACTCTGAAAAACTCCATACATAATGAACATGAAACTAAAGCCTAATTTACCATAGTTTTTAAGTCACGAAGTTACGCGGGCTGCTAGTATTCATTAAATTAAAATAAAAAAATTAAACAAACCAAATATAGGTACCTATCTTCTGTCATACCGTCCTCTCCATAGGCTTAAATTTTACCTGCTCATGAGGGGTTTACTGTCGAAATTGATTCTTCGTGAAATATAATAATAATAATAATAATATTCCTTTATTGTTTTTGGGCAGTACAAATATTGTATAGCATGCGTCAAAATGTTAATTTTTAAAATAATTTTACAATACAAAATTAAATTAAACAATCAAAAACACAAAGTTTAAAATAACCTTGAATTGAACAGCTAAAAAAAAAAAATAGGAAAGTAAAAAAATATGAAAGTATCAGCCATAGCTTGATTATATAGTAGAAATTCAAATTCAGAAGCTCAAGCCAATGCTACCCCTGGTGAGTGGTCCATGAACTCGTCCACCGAGTAGAACACGTTCGGCATTAAAAAGCGTCTTAATTTTATTTTAAATTTTGATTCACAATTTTCAAATTGAATGACTTCTGTGTCTTGGTTCAGAATGTTCACCCCCTCTGAGAGGGTAGGCGCGCCATTGCTGTCAACCTTTTTTGTGCTGATCTGAAAATATTTCTGGATCTAAGGTCGTACTCATGCACATCCCTGCCCTGAATCGGGTGGCTTTTGAACTTGCAAAAGAGTGCAGTTTCCAAAACGTACAGTTCAGCCAGTGTTCGCAATCTCAGCTCACGAAAGGCATTTCGGCACGTGCTACTTACTAAAACTAATAAAGTATTAACAAATGTTTACTTACGGTTTGAGCATCATGATAAATACTTGCGCAGTCTTCATCGTGGTGAGGTGCGGATTGAGTATGTTGGGGCGATGCCGGCTGAAAAAAAAAACGGACTGAACTCAACAAGAATAACAATTTTGTTTAGGCAAGTCAGTTATTTGAGTAATATTTGAGTACAATGGCAAAGCTAGAATAAAATAAAGAAGAAACAAATTCATATTCCCCGGCCAAATCATAACAATGAACTAGAGACTATCAATGACTAAATAAATTCAAAGTTACTACCAACTGTTGAAGAGGACAGGACTGTAGTTTGAGAGCTTCGCCCGTCTTCTACCAACAACGATCAGTGGAGAAAATAAGGTAGTTCATCGCTCTCGTATCATTTTATTTTACAAGAATTAGGTATTTACCAATTTTAATTAGCTGATATTCTATCAATTAATTGTAATGAACGTAATAAGGTAATTTATATACTTTGCAGCATACTAACAAGATGCAGATATAAGACAAGACAGTAAAATACGGATAGAACCAGCATTATATAGCATTAAATTTTACCTGCTGATGAGGGGTTTACTGTCGAAATTGATTCTTCGTGAAATATAATAATAATAATATTCCTTTATTGTTGTTGGACAATACAAATATTCTTACATTCATATTAACAATTTAATAAAATCACTCTGTAGGCCAATCATTCTACGAAAAACGTCATAGCGAACTTTAAAAAATGCAAGGAGACGTTTTTGATGGAATTCTACTAATAAAAATGTGAATTTTAACATTTCCAAAGTTTAAAAAAATCGGACCACGGGAACCCCAATAAAATCTTGGTCCAATTTTGGTAAACTTTGGATATGTTAAAAACCACATTTGTCTCAGTATAATTCCTTCTAAGAACGTCCTCTTGCCATTTTTTTAAGGTAATCGAGTAAATTGAGTGTACTACTACATGTATTACTTGAACGAGACCCGGGGAAAATATCTCATGATCATCATGATAATTTGAAGGCCTTAAATTGTAACCTTGTTATCTGTAACTGATTTATGTGTTTTCTTTTTTTTTAAATATATTTTATGAATTTGCAGTAAAAGAACATTATTTACTCTCATTATATTAAATAAAAGAATCGAATGCCTAAATACATTCACCATGGGAAAATGTTAAACAACAAATACAATGTAAAAATCGAGCAATTACACTTGAGAGGCCTGCCTTTGGAAAACATTGTATTTAGGTATTAGTAGCGTCCGTATTGTCAACCATACCTACCGACAGGCTACTGTAACTGTAAATCAGAAGGGTAAACCAATTTAACATTAATTTAAAATACAAACTGGCATATGCTGATGACACACTTTACAATTATTGAATTATTATTGCTAACAATATCCATGATATTTGGAATATAACTTTTTGGTATTATAACCACTTAACAATAGGTAAAATAATAGGATATAATATATACAAATTATCTTTAATAAGTGTCGGTGAAACATAGATCATTTTTACTTTCTCCCCCTATACATAGTATATGGAAAAATTATTGGTTTCGTCAATATTTTCGAATTTAAGTTGTTAGTGGATATATTCGTCTTAGTGCTCCCCAAAAAGTGGTTTTCGGAGTTGAATCTGTCTGTCCGTGTGTGTGAGTGTGTGTTGGCGTAAACAAATCTAGAGACTTCTCCAGTAGTCAGATTTTCATAAAATTTAGCATGTAGGTATAAACCCGTGATATTTCCATCCAGGCGTTTTTTTATTTTATTCATTTTTGATTTTTTAGGTTATCCACCACATAAAAACCCATGAAAAACGACAAAAGGACCCATGGCGTGGCCTAAGGACGCGCTTCTGGCAGTGTGGCGGGGTTTGAGACCGTCGCGTCGCGTGGACGTGGATGGACGTTGATGGATGGACGGACGCTACGCTACCGCAGTTTGACACGGTATTACACTTAATTATATTTTATAAGAGATTATTTCACGTTGACGGACCTGTTGGTGTCAGCTCCTTCCTTACCTCGGCGGGCCGGGAGGGCATGTGCCTCTGGTAGTGCGGCATGAACTGGTGGTCCAGGTTGCCGTACCGCTTCTCGCCGCCCAGCCGCGGCTCTCGGCTGCGCACGGCGCCCTTGCCGTACTGCTGCAGTCGCCTGTGCGCCTTCGTCAGCTTGTACTGCACGTCCTTTGTACAGATTTCGTAATTTAACATTTTCCTATCGATAACTATTTTGAAATATGGCCAAGTACAATTTTTTAAATGTGGAAGAGTTAACCTATGAATCGATAAATAGAAATAAAAATACCCCCGTTGCAGCAGACCTGCATACTCAGCGAATTTCAAATGCAAAACAATATATTTTAATCTAACATAGCGAGATTTGACATGTTTTTGTAAGCTCCATAAGATTAACATGGGGAATGAGTATGCAGGTTTGCTGCTACTATGTTTAAACTTGTTGGTTTTCATTCAATATTTAGTAGATCTGAACTAGAAGAAGCCATTTACCAAGTTTTATCAAGATATGTTAAGAAATAAACGAGATATAGCATTTTACTTATTTCCCATAAGGGTAACATTGGGACAACGTACTGTGTTTACCACTTTCTATATCTCGGTAACCAATGGACATAGATCAGTGATTCAAAGTACTAAATTGTTTGTTTTTTTGAGCTGAATTCAATGGTGCCAACAAAAATTTGATAAATTTTATTTTTCTATGTAAAAAGATCAAAAACCCCATTTTTGGGGGAGTTTATCCCCCTTTACCCCCCCTTCCGGTGGTCCAATCGGGCTGGTTCACGAACTCGTCCAATCGATTACCACTTTATATGTCTGTACCAAATTTCATCAAGATCGGACCATTTTTACGGCCGCTATCGTGCTAACAGACACATATACATACATATATATATATATATATATATATATATATATATATATATATATATATATATATATATCTAAAAATTCGAACGAATGGTGTTTTTTGCTTCTGGGGGTTGCAAAACGAAAAGTTATCATGGTCTGGGGCTTGGGTCTTACCATGAGACCTACGGTAATAGCTTCTTCCCTATAGGGGAAATTCGCTAAAAATTAACAATGACGTTGATTCTTTAAAAGTTTTGAAACATCTACCCCGTAACATTAAAAATGAAACAAGTCTAAACAAATTTAAAAACGCTTAAAAGAACACTTGATCTCCTTAACTCCCTACTCAATTGATGATTTTTTCTCTGCCTCTTAGGATATATAAGAAATATAACACTTTTCATTTTGCAGAGACCTATTGTACTGTACTAGACATGAACTTGTATATATATGCCAAAGCATAATAGTATTTGGTATGGATGTTTTGACACTATTCATAATATACAATGTATATTTTCATCGAATAAAGATGTTTGAATTGAATTGAATTTGAGAAAACAACTTAGGTCTTGTTTAACTACAAATCCTCAGGTAAAATATCCATCAGGGAAATATACTTAACAGAATTCGAAAAATAACAGGATAAATGTTCTGCAACTTCAAATTGGAAATTGCAACGAAAATCCTACACTTTAGCAAATAGGAAAAATGTAGGCTAAATTTAGTAATTTCCAGTTAAGGCTAGAAAACTTATGTAAAAGTCAATTGGATGAGACTCACCAGGCAAAATTAAAAGTAATAAAAGGATTAATCGACACTCTGGGTGGTGAATTCCAGGAAAGTGAGACCAAAATATCGGAAGAGGAGCTATCAAAATTTGAAGAGAAGCTAAAAATTACTCAATTATTGAAGAAGAACAGGAAAATCTCCAGACAGAAGGAAAGGTACAGCAAAAAATACACACATCTACGCCCACAAAATCTACAGAGTCTGCGCCTATAAAATTTCTTCAAGTAAAGTCTCCTTCAGCATCAAACTACATGATAGTGGAGCATCCTCAATTTTAAAAAAATTACCAAATCCTGTTGAAAAGTATCTAGAGAAATTTCCCATATGTAATGGATATGAAATAAATCCACTCCTAAAATATCTAGGAACCCTACTCAGAATACGGGAGGAAACCAATTTAAAATCAGAAGAAATATACCAAATCTTGCCATTCTATACTAGAACACCCTTGGTTGACAAAATTCTAGCCTTCGGGAAAGCATAAAATTCCCTCAAATGGTAAAAATTATCCCTTTTTGAAAGATCAAAAAGTATACCATCCTTAAAAAATATCATTATTTTTTGAAAAATAATTATACCATTTATTTTATTTTGTGGGAGAATGGTCACATGCTAATGGGCTAAAACTCAATATAAGTAAGTGTTCAGTGCTGCATACGGCGCCACCTAACCTGGTGCAGTCCCTCAGTCAAATTGGAGTTCAGGTTGAACTCAATGGTGAGAGATTGAGCGTATGTGACAAAGTGAAGACGCTGGGTGTGGTGCTAGACAGCAACCTCACCTTTTCAGAGCATGCCACGCATGCTACCCAGCGTGCTATGGGAAGGCTGAGGGGACTGTACAGGTTTAGAAGTTTGCTGCCAGAGTCTGCAAAGCTGCACCTTATGCAGTCACTAGTCCTATCAGTGTTTACCTAATGGTCCCCGGCCTATGGAAACAGTGTCTCTGGTGCGGACATGTATCGAATTCAAAAATTGCAAAACACAGCAATTCGATTCAATTTTGAATTTCATCAATTCGAACATGTCTGTCCATTTAGGGATGCTGCCGGGATTATTCTATTGGAGTTAACTGTAGGGCAATGACGTGCTGCATGGTGCATAAGGCTCTTAGCCAACAAGAGCCTCAGTACCTTTGCGAGAAGCTCTCCTTTCGGGAGGAGGTCTCACAACGCAGTTCCCGCCATGGGAAGCTCCTGCACATTCCTAAAGTCAGGCTTGAGGCCGGTAGGAAAAGTTTTCCTTACTTTGGTCCTAAATTGTACAACGACCTCCCCTATGGCTTTAAAGCACTTTCCTTGTATACTTTTAAGGAAAAAGTCAAAGAATTGTTCACATGTTAAGATTCTTGTTGCCATTTATTCTGTTGTAGTTGTGACAAATTTGTTCTGTATTTTTGAATTTTTAGCCCAGACAGTAATGTTCTGTTGCCGATATGGCTGTAATGGCTGTAATGTTCTGTTGTACTGATGTATCAAGTGGTTCATCACTTTTCTTTTCAACTTTGAACGTAATAAGCTCGTCAATTTCAGTCATATCACGTTTCTCGTTCTGAGGGAAAGTAAATTTCATATTGCGAAACAAATAAACTTCTTGAGGCAATCTGGAAGTATCTAATGGGCTATAGATCAAAGGAGAATCTTGTTCATTTTCAATTGTGCTCACCGAATAATCTTTAATAGTGGTTTTAGAAGACTCTAGTTGCTGCTGTTTGTTGAATTTGTTAATGTTTTTAATGCATGTAGTGAATGTATGATTTGACAAAAGTTGTTCTGAAAAACAGTATTGGACTGAGAAACGCTGAATAATAAAAGGCAATTTTTATTTATTGAGTCGGTGGCGCAGTTGGTAGCGCACTCGGCCTCGGAACTGTGGCCACGAAGCGTCGTAGGTTCGAGACTCGGGCGTGTCGCTTACTTTTAGCAGTACTGTTCACCCTTGTACTGTACCGGCTCACTCCTTGGCTTTGCTTGATAACGTCCACGCACAGATCAATAGTCTATGTGGGCGGGGCAAAGGCAAGGTAAAAAAGAGGCCGCCACCCTCTTAAAAAAATTATTAAAACTTCTCGGCCGTGTAACGTACGATATTTTTCATCATACTACGCAGAAAAAAACATTCTTTCAATTATAACGCAGTCCTTGCATAAACATTCTTCTCAAACATTCAAACCTAACCTGTAACAAACAAAACAAACATTTGCTGGGGATGCAGTGCTGCCACTACATTCCTCTAAAAAGAAACCAATAAACCACCAATAAACAAGCATTCAACGTCGATTTGCTGCAAATAAGCTGATTGTTTACTTCCGTTTTATCTGGCCTAGGCCGGCAATGGGTAACTTTTGAGCCAACAAAAAGGAACTGAAAACCAGGTTTCTGTGTTAGTATGATGAAAAATGTTTTGTAATCAAAGAGAGATTTTATGGCATGATTTCAGGAATCCCATTTCTGCATAAAAAGGGTTTAGCTATCGATTTCGACAGAAGAATTTGTCATTTTAAATTCGCCCCTTGCCACAAAATAAAATTAAAAGGTGAAGACCACAGCAAAACTTCTTGCTAAGTGAAATTCAAACTGACAGCCCAGAGATGATTGAAGAAATCAACAAGTTAATAAAACAGTATCCCAAAGAATTCACGGACAAAATAGGGGAAGCCTTAGATGTGGACTAATCTGGAGGTTAAATTATAATTAAATGACCACACCCCTGTATCCATTCGACCTTACAACTTAAGTCCTCCTGCAGTGGTACAAATGAAAAAAAAAATTGACGATTGGCTAGAGCAAAACATAATCGAACCATCAACTAATTCCCACTCAGTAAAATACGCTTTTCAATGTTGGTAATGTGTAGAGTGAATTAGCTAGTTTTATTTTGAAACAAAGGGTTATTCTTTCATTCCAGGAAGGGGCGGCACTAGAGAATTACATACTCTTGATTATGTAAGTATATTAATAGGTTGTATTTAAGAATTACTCATTACAAAGTCAGTTGAATTATATAATTTAATTAATCTTTGAGTTTAGCTGATTTGTGATCGTAAAGTAATTGTTTTCTCATACACATTTTATAATATTTGACCTTAATAAAATCATGTTGTAACATATTCTCATCAATTTGTTTTAGATTCGAATCTTGTCTGTAAAGTTATAATTACCTTTTATTTAAGAACTCTTATTTGAACCAGTTATTTTTACAGTCTGATAGTTGTTTGCAGGCGAGATCCTGTATATTTGGATTTAGCTCAGTGCCGATATCCCAGAATTCAAGTAAGATCCTTCTAATTTAGTAATAGTTGTGATAACTACTGTAAATTTGAAAAGGATCGAAATCAAATCATCGAACCAGTTTTGATTTATTTTATTGGAAAATGGACGATATACAATCCACTGTAAAATATTGGCCTACTAACCTATTTCATTGACCACACTCAATATAGCTGCTCAAAACCAAGCTGTCTATAAATTTTAATATTTTTAGCCTAATTGGCTATTTATGGGTGCATACCTTCAACACCTTTTGGGTCATCGACGGGGCGTCGGGGAATTTCTCTTCTCCCACGTAATCCCAAGGTTTCTTGCCAGGGCTCTGCCTGCTCCTTAGCGGGACCTGCTCGTGCGTCGCGTGGGCGCCGGCGACAGGCTGTTCGGCCGGAAATGTTATTTTCACCACTCTCCTCTTCAACCAAACGGGACGCTTCTTTTTTATGTCCACAATGCCCACTGTGGGCTTCATTATCGTCCGATGCGAAGCAGGTCTTGACTGTGAACATGACATGAATTAAGTTTAGTCTTTTGTAAAAAGTAAACGTTTGTATTCCAATTTGAATGGACTGGTAGAAGTAGATAGTAAATATATGTGTTATTCTGAAGGTATGTAAGGCAACATATTGGATTAAATATCGAGGAGTTCGCAGAAACGATTTAGATTTGAGAAATTGTGATTTTAATTAACTTAAACTAAGCAAACCGTAAATAAAGTAGGCTAAACAATTTCAGTTAACCAAGCGGAGCTATAAATTCAGCAACTATTTATTTTATTTGTTAACGTTTACGATTAAGAATTCAGATATCAAAAATTACGTAAGGTTTGCTTTTTTTGCGTAATAGCTCTTTAACTGCGTTTATCTAAGATTGCAATTAAATAATTAACGGATTCAATTGATTACTAAATGTGGGTCTCTTTTAAACATTAAAAAAAATTTAAAATAAAAAAAAACATCATTTTATAGATAGTGACCAACACCCCACATGAACGTTTATTTGTGTTTACCTGTCCAAAAACAGTTATTTTTACGCTATAATTAAATACATCAAAGAATAAACCAAGAACTGGTGTTTATAGCTCAAATAAACTCTCGAAAACTTTCTTTCGTTTTTAGAAAAAAAACAAATCAATATTTTTTACAAAACAGACTTAATTTTACACTAAAATGTTTTCCGATGAGTAAACTTTCTTGGTTCATAGATAATTTGTGATTTGATTTGTTAAGCATAAAAACATTCAAATCCATTCTAGGCAATAATTAATTAAATAATTATACCAAATTAAGTAAGAACATTATTTTGTTGTATTTCATATTCCAATGATGATACAAAACAAACATGTAAACAAATATGATTATATTAGCAGCTGATACTTGGAACTATTCTATAACAGGCAATACATTTCTTGTTTAGTTTGCAATCAAGCTACAAACAAATAATACGGACATGAAAAATTCAACCAATACATTGGAAAAGAATTACGTTTAAGATTTCATAGCATTTCGCATCAAATATTAAATAGACTGAAAAATATTAAGGACAAGGACAATATTAAAAATATAAATAGCTTTTTAACTAGTTATCAAAATGAAACACTATACCCACCGACTGCGTCTTTCCGGGACTGGCTCCCTGCAAAGTAGAATACCATTAAAAGAATCCCGATTTTTCGCACAATATACTTTAGTATTTTATATTTACTCAATATTTTTCCTATATTCTCATGCAAATTACATTTTTAAATCATGGCAAGTTTTTATATCCCTTCTTCACAATGGTCAGAAGGAATTTTTGTATTTAGTGGTACTTTATTTTGAACTCTAATGTAATTAAATAATAAAATTGGAATAGGTGTTCCTGTTTCAGCCACTTATGTATGCGCATCTGATCACAATTCAATTTGTATTATGATGTCCTTCTAACCATTGTCTTCACAACTCCCGTCCATATTATATCAAACCCAGCTGTATAGTTGGTTAGTAATATCCCAGACAGAATTTAATGGAGTTTCTTAAGTCAAACACATCGATCCCCCTTGTGCCATCACCTCATACGGTTATTTACGTAAGCTTTTCGTATCCAACCTTTTGTATCCATTAGGCAATAACAAATCACTAATATTTGATGATTTCTGTGACATTCAATGGTATACCACCTGCTGAGGCCGTAATTAATAGTTGATATCAGTTCATTCGGTTGGCAAACACTGTAACTACGAGCTCATCATAGCTCAGACAAAACCTGGTACAATTATGACAATAGTTGTATAATCCATACTTCAGATTTAAAGTAAATGTTAAGGTTTTTCTATCAAAAGTTTACGGCGCAAGGGACACATCGCTAAGTTGCGCTTTAGCGAACTAAAGCTTAAATTTATTTTTTATTTAAGTTAAAATTAAAATTAAACTTAAACTTAAAACACACTGTTAAGTTATTGTTTCTTTAACTTAATTTTTAAATTTAACTTAAGTTTTACTTAAACTCGAGTTTAAGCCAGGCTTCATCATTTTCATATTTCGTAGGTAGAACACAGTTTGCCCTTTATTTCATAAAAATTCAAACATGTGGGTTGTCTCCCCTCCGAGGGTCGAAGAAAATCGTTAAGAACAACAACATATCAATTTGTGACAACTTTATTTTGAGATTGTTTTGAGAAATTATAACGAAATTATTACTAAAAAATTATTATTAGTTATAAAAAAACGAAATTAGTTTTATGGGCCCCCCTTGTATTAATTTATTACAAGGGGGGCCCAAGATCAAAAACTAGAAAAAAACACAAAACCTAATTGCCTAAAACAAATGCAACAACAGCGAGTCGATGGGAATCTTTCACAAAACATTAATTTTTTATACATTGAACAACCCTTGATACACGTTCCAAAAAGAGTGCATATTTTTGTAGTTTGAGTTTTAAAACGCTTCGCACTCGCTCTACATTTCTCGACATAATTACCTCGGACTCCCATGGTTAGTCCAGCGGTCACCCAACTACAGTTTTTTCAGGCGAAAACAGATTCAAAGGCTTTTTAACATCTTAAAAATGATTAAGTCTAACATTTAATTAATATGGTTGTCGGCACCACTTTGATCCACTACGCTAAGTAATAAAGTAATACTAAGTAATAAACGTCTGTACGTTTCTGAGATAGATTTTTTTTAAAGAAGAATATGGACATATAATAATTTATTTTGTTGTAGCCAATGATATTCTTTAAATGCGATGGTAAAAAAAAGAAAAGTTAAAAAAGAGAAACACCAAAAAAAAAAGAAAAAAAAGAAAAAAAAGAAAGATTATTCAGCTAGCTAAAACCTACGCGATTTGACTAAATCGATAACCGGGAAAATAAAATGTGCAAATAGGGATTACTGTTGTGATTGCATCACGTTAAACAAATAAATAATTCAACTGAAAACTTAAGTACTATTTTTCGAAAAGACAAAGTTTTTCGTATTAACATACTTTACACGTTCTGTATAAAAGCCACTGTACTCACCTGCTCTGAGCCTCTTAACCGTTGTTTCAGGGCGTCTTCAGCCTGCTTCAACTGTGCTAACCAAATGTCAACATCAGGCTGCATCAATTCGTCAACCTTTTTTCTTGTTTCTTTATCCACGAATAGATACATCAGCGTATACTTTGCCGTGGCTGGGATCAAACTGGTATATTTTTTTATTAATTCTAATTGAATATTTGCTAGGATGAAAACAAAGTCATCTGGACTTCCACTCTGTACTGCATTTATTTTTTCAATCATTTCTTGAACATATCTGATCGACATGGTTTTATATTCTTCAGCAAACAACTAGAATGAGGGAAGGAAAGATTAAACAACAACAACAACAACAACAACAACAACAACAACAACAACAACAACAACAACAACAACAACAACAACAACAACAACAACAACAACAACAACAACAACAACATCAACAACAATAATATATTGCCAATATATTGTCCTATATCGCCTTTGCCTTAAGTTGTAACCAACATCATGAATTAATGTAAAGTCCTGATTAAAATAGTGCCTGCCTAAGTCAGTGTATTTGGCCAACGCCTCGAAGGATAGAATCCCCAAATTATTTTGAATAATATTGTTGAATAATACTCTAACTATTCTGCCTAACACATTCATTTTTTTCCATTCTGATATTCTTTATGGGTCATTACTGACCCATGGCTTTGACGACACCAAATGACGTCATACATACTTCCGGGGAATTTTTTCACCCGTGTAAACTTTTTACCTTTATTTACATTTGCATGAAGTTAAGTTTATAGTGTAATACAACACTTTTTTGTATAATATAAGAATTTTTTTATTTGTCCGTTACATAATGCGAGTGGGTCAGTACTGACCCATAACTTTGACGTCACCATTTGACGTCATAAATACTTCAGGGGATTCTTTGAACCACAGTTTTTAACTCACCTCATATAAAGGCAAGATTTATTGGAAAAAAATTTCAGCACCTGGGGAAGGTTCACCATTTTTTCTCGCAGTGAATGTGTTTTAAAAATAGGTCGAAGGTAAGACATCTTCATTAGGCTTGGAATAATACTTTAGTACGTCGGGTACATGGCCAGATATGGAGAAAAACTGCACTTTTTGATTGGAGTATGACACTTTCTTTGATCATAGTTGATGCCAAAAGGAAACTTTTTAGTCGGTGAGCCACTTCGAAATCCGCGGCTAACACCAAAATGGCGGCCATTAAAGATGGCCGCCGTGAGCCCCCGCATTATTCTAATATATCGGTTGTATCTCGGCTCCTAATTGACCGATATCAATATTCTTTTTATTATTTTAAAGCTGATTTCAGGAGGAATTTTTTTTGTTTTTAACTTTTAACTGTGAAACCAATAATTTCTCTAGAATTTAAAGAAAATTACTTTTTTCATGAGTTTTATTATTGTATTCATGGAGGGATATAGCTGTGACCTGTGAAGAAACCAATAACAGAGAGTTCTGCGTTTTTCTGTTATGTACTATGTGCTTAACAACATACTAAAGACTGAGCAAAGTTTGACCACCGGAAGTGCCTCAATTTCAAAATGGCGTCCAGGCTGAGGTCAAAAGCATAAAAGATTTAGGGAATTCATGCTATAGGTGATACGAAAGTGGCTTCTGCGCTGTAATACAACTTCAAATAATTGACGGGTGATTATAGCTTTAATTGGACTTGTTAATCGTTTTCTGACGCCATCTTGGATCCGCCATATTGAATATCAACTTTATTATTTTAAATGTAAAGATGGTGTTGTGACACATTATTACGAACTAGATTTTTACGCTGATTACAATGCTGAAATCGGTTTTTGAAAATATGAATTTGTTAAAAAGCTATGCTCAAATGAAATTCATCCTTTTACATTTCTTATGGACGTTTCATATTTACAATATTTTCTTGGATTATTCTTCTTATATCTCTCATTATAATTGAGATTTGTAGTTCGTTTTAGTCATAAAATACTCAGTGAAATACCGGCTTTCAATTGAGATATTAATCATCAACATAGGGCAAGTGAAAGATGAGCTATAAGGTTTAATGTAACTTAAAAATAAAATTTTCAGTAATTTGTTTTTCGTCAAATATTAATATCTCCGGTTCTAAATAAGTTGTTTAGTTCATTTTTGGCTTGAATTACTCAGTTATTTAGGTCTTGTTTTACTTAGTTAATTACGCTTTCGAGTGGTTACGATTTTTACGCTGATTACAATGCTGAAATCGGTTTTTGAAAATATGAACTCCTTAAAAAGAAAGGTTCAAATAAAAATTCATCCTAATACATTTCTTATGGACGTTTCATATTTTCAATATTGTCTTGGATTATTCTTCTTATACCTCTCATTATAATTAAGATATAGTTCGTTTTAGTCTTAGAATGCTCAGAGAAATACCGGCTTTCATTTGAGCCATCCATAATCAAAATCAGGCAAGTGACAGATGAGCTATAAGGCTTGATGTAACTTAAAAATCAATGTTCCGGAAATTAGTCTTTAGTCAATTATATCTACCCTTCAAAAAAAAGGTATTTATTCATTTTGGTCTCAAAATACGCAGTGATACGTTGGCTTTTTTTGAAATATTGATTCATCAAATGTGTTAAGTTGTTAATGGGTTTCAAGGCTCATTTCGACATAAAGATTAGATATTTTTGAATTTACGCTTAATAGTGGATTATAACAGAACCCGAACTTTTCCGAATTAACATGATCAAAGTCTCAAACGAAAGCTGATATGTTACTGAATCCTTTAAAAGCATTGAAAACTCCAAATCTGTCCTAAAACTTGAGATATAAGTCTTTATACAAAAACATTTTTTGAAAAATTTAATTTTATGTAGGTTTTAGAACCGCAACTCACATAAAACTCAGTCTATTACTTTAGTTTATAACTCAAATAGAAGCCAATAACCTACTAAATTAATCAAGACCTTTACGATTTTTGGGTCTTCGTTAAAGCTAGAAAATCCTTCAAAAAATGTAAAATTATTCAATTAAAACGAATTTATGTTGAGTGAAAGATCATAAGTCACTTTAACTTTAGTCTGATATTATTAAGAGTCATCCCACTCGAAAGCGTAATTAACTAAGTAAAACAAGACCTAAATAACTGAGTAATTCAAGCCAAAAATGAACTAAACGCCTTATTTAGAACCGGAGATATTAATATTTGACGAAAAACAAATTACTGAAAATTTTATTTTTAAGTTACATTAAACCTTATAGCTCATCTTTCACTTGCCCTATGTTGATGATTAATATCTCAATTGAAAGCCGGTATTTCACTGAGTATTTTATGACTAAAACGAACTACAAATCTCAATTATAATGAGAGATAAAAGAACAATATTCCAAGAAAATATTGAAAATATGAAACGTCCATAAGAAATGTAAAAGGATGAATTTCATTTGAGAATATCTTTTTAACAAATTCATATTTTCAAAAACCGATTTCAGCATTGTAATCAGCGTAAAAATCTAGTTCGTAATGATGTGTCACAACACCATCTTTACATTTAAAATAATAAAGTTGATATTCAATATGGCGGATCCAAGATGGCGTCAGAAAACGATTAACAAGTCCAATTAAAGCTATAATCACCCGTCAATTATTTGAAGTTGTATTACAGCGCAGAAGCCACTTTCGTATCACCTATAGCATGAATTCCCTAAATCTTTTATGCTTTTGACCTCAGCTTGGACGCCATCTTGAAATTGAGGCACTTCCGGTGGTCAAACTTTGCTTAGTCTTTAGTATGTTGTTAAGCACATAGTACATAACAGAAAAACGCAGAACTCTCTGTTATTGGTTTCTTCACAGGTCACAGCCATATCCCTCCATGAATACAATAATTAAACTCATAAAAAAAGTATTTCTTTAAATTCTAGAGAAATTATTCACAGTTGGTTTCACAGTTGAAAGTTAAATACAAAAAAAATTCCTCCTTAAATTGGCTTTAAAATAATAAAAAGAATATTGATATCAGTCAATTAGGAGCCGAGATACAACCGATATATTAGAATAATGCGGGGGCTCACGGCGGCCATCTTTAATGGCCGCCATTTTGGTGTTAGCCGCGGATTTCGAAGTGGCTCACCGACTAAAAAGTTTCCTTTTGGCATCAACTATGATCACAGAAAGTTTCATACTCCAATCAAAAAATGCAGTTTTTATTTGAGTAGCCACTGTACTACTTGTATCTTGTATATTTTTAATTAAATGAAGCAGCACTAGTTTTAAACACACACAATTATTTACTAAGTCCTGAGGTCTTATCCTATCAGGTCCAGCTGATGAGTTTCGATTTAGCCTACCTACAGCGGGATGCACTAGATTGTCATTGATTTCAATTAAATTCATACTTATTCTGCTTCCTATATTATACACTCCTTTATTGAATTGCTGTGTTAAATCAAAAGGCCTAACATCTGCTGATTAATAACCTCAATAGACTCTTCGAAGTTATCCTTAAAATCCTCAGTCAATATAGTAAGTTCATCCTAATTCTTTATCTTAAAATTATTTTTTATAGAGTCTATTATAGCTGGTCTAGGTTTTTTATTTGTAAACTGGTTAATTATTTCCTTTGCTTTTTACCATTGCTGAAATAATGTGACAACAACTTAAAATAATACTTTCTGTTCTCAGGCCGTACCTTATTAGTTACATAGTTACGTTGGGGCGTTGTTTTCTTCGAGGCGGCAAAGCCTTGCCCCTCCTACCACGTCCCTTAACCTAAGTCCTGCATGTCTCTTCAGCCCCTTCTCTTTGTCCGATAGACTGAGTAAAATTAATGTGAATGGAAGAATAATTCCAATAATTTCATAATAATATGCTGATGAGCATTTTTTACAATTTTGTATTTAAGTTTAGTTAATATGCATTTCATAGCGTAAACTTAATGGCCGTCATTTTTGCATAGATAGTGGACAGCCATTTGTGGCACTTGGCAAAGTTGTAATAATTTGAGTGTACAAACATTTTGTTGTTTTTTAAAATGGTATTTAAATTTACTTTTCAATTTGGCAAATACATCTTTAAAATCGGTTAAGCTGTCATTAAGCTCTCAGTTGTTCCTTCGAGTGCAGTTAGAGACTGGGAATTATAAGATTCACCCCAGAATTCGGAGGAATTGAGACAGAGAGGAAATGAGACGTGAAAGATTTGGGATATAACCGAAATTCTTTAGAAAACTCCTAAAATAGAATAGTTTTATTTTATGTTCCAAAATCACTTCGAAAAATGTTAAATTTTTAGATAAACCATTCAAATATCTAACAAAACTATCCCTTTCCAAGCAATTTTATAGTTATAAAATAAATTTCCCATCTTTGATCAAACAATTTCTAAGTGCCACAGGGTTTTTGTTCCAGGACTTTTGTTGTTCATATGCTATTTAAAAGTGTTGCCAAATATAGTGAATCATGCCAAAGTTTGACTCATGCTGATTGATGACCTTAATAAAGAAATTACGGTTTAACCCCCTCATATTTAAGAGTAAAATACATTAACATTCACATACTCGTTAGCCCATTACTTATCAATCTACAATTCATTAAAAGTGATACTTACAATTTCAGGAGACACGCTAGTATTTGGACTCGGCTGTAATATATACATATCTTTTTTTTTAAAAATGTAAAAATGTATTTTTTTAAATGTATTTTTTAAAATGTGTATATCTTTTAAATTATACACTTACAAATTTGCCACTTATCAATTCAAAGTTCAATTAATGTATATTGGTGGTTTTATTTTAACCTTAGTTCTCCAAAACAAAACTTATGGGACTACATTAAATGATTGTGTAATCTGAGCATTCGTAAGGAAGTTTCGAACGTTTTTAGGGGAAAAAGTAAACTAACATAACAAAATGTGAGCCCTGATAGTTATGATATTCAAGCTCTTAAAAGAAACTGAAATTGTATATATTATATTATAATTTAAAAATATAATAATTGATTCAGTTTGTGCATATTTGGTAAGAAAATTGCGCTGAAGACCAAATAAACATTTACTCTGGATACAGAAGTAGACTTTTCATCGCCATAGTAAAAAGTGTACCAGCTTTCGTGTCATCCAGGGCTTAAAGAGGACTTAGTTGCAATGTTCTCCAACTTTTCTCTTTGTTTTGCTTTAATAGGAGTTATTTAGGCAATTTGGTATTCAGGAAGCAAACATAATCTGACGAAGTCGTGTTTTCTATAACATAAAGTTGTCAAAACTTATATAAAAGCTGAAATAAATAATTTAAAAGAGTTGGTGATTCAATATAGATCCTGGCTGACACTAAAATAGGCAAAGCTGGGCCATAAGGATGGAAAGTCTCCTCCTGTATCCAAAGTAAGTGAAATAAACCACAGACAACAACAAAAATTTTTTCAAGCTTTAGCTAAAATTCAACTATCTGAACACTTTCACAGTTACAGTGAACACATACACATACTGCAGTGTTATAGGGGTTCTAAAACCAGTGTTACAGGGGTACCACATTGTTGTGGGGTACTAGAATATGTGGAATTTGCCAATCATTTGTCCTGTCCTTATGGCAAAATTAATGCCCCAACCTTTATTTTTTGTAACACCCGTGTTTAATAAAAACTCAGGTGTTTAATTATGAACATGAAACATTCATTCAGCAACCCTTCACTTACACAGGTTGTTTTTTTAATAATTAATAAGACCCTTTATGAAATTAAAGGAGATTTCAACTATTATGAGAGCAAAAAAAATATTTATGCATATAGCTCTGAAAACACTGTGACCCTCTACTGATTCAACATGGTATAATGTCCATGCACAATTTACATTGTGCATAGACATTATAAAACTGAGGATGTTCATACATGCACATCCTCAGTTTTATTGTAGAAATTAAGAAACAAGAGGAAAGTTATTTTTCTAATAGTAATATCTATGGCTTTGGTACAAGAGCAAACTTGAATTTGCACAGATTTAGAGTTAGGCTAGAGAAGTCACAAAATACATGTTTTTTATTATCACGACAAGCAGCCGTTTTATGTTGTATAAATCCTCCATAAATTCTATTTTTGTTATATTAGTTGAAAAAAGCTGTAATTTTTTGGTACGCTAACCTCAAACTTTTTTTATGAATAAATGAATTTATTTTCTCTTAATAAAAACAAATACAATTATGTTATGGCTTGGAAATTAACTGACCACTTTTTCCAGTAAGTGTGGCCAGTGTACACCTATCAAGTTAATCAAAATTGTTATTGAGTCCAGCATTATCAGTTTTGCACTTTGAAGTCCTGCTGACTGCTATCTGTGGCGATCTAAAGTAAATTCCAGGCAAAGTATTTACTTTTAACTAGGAATTGACTTACATTTTAGAACTTATCTAAAAAAAATTATATACAACCTTTTTTATTGCAATATTTTTCTTGACAACCAAGTATCACTTATCTCAGCCAACCAGATTTTTATATTTTTACTAAATAATTTTAATTAATTACACTTTTTTACTAAGTGAAGGGTCCCAGAAATACAAAAGAGTGTTTGAAGAGTTTCTTGTTGACTTTAGGGGTTTTAAACAGCATCCTATCGATACTTCTTGTGTCATGATAAATATTTTCATTCCCGTTATTCCCACATTTCAAGTAAAACAACCTTGACACTTTGAAGACAAAAAGATTCTGGATTTGCAGAATTTTTAGATGTAAATAAAGTGGAAATGAACTGTCTCTTAGTTTCTTTTTTAATATTATGCGTAAAAAGTGATTCTGCGTTATTATTATTTACTATCGTTATTATCGTTTTTATTTTTCCATTAATTTATGTTTGTTGAAATCGTGTTTTACAAGGTGAAAATTGTTATACATATAGCTCTGAAAGTACTGTAAACCTCTACTGATTCAACATTGAATAATGTCCATGCACAATAATGTTGTATACATCCTCAGTTGTATTGTGGAAATTATGAAACAACAGGAACGTTATCTTTCCAACTTTCACAGCAATGTGAAAATCGTGAACACAGAAATAGATGCGTGATCACTTCCTGGCGTGTGTGGAAAAGGCGTGTTCACAGAAATGTGAACATCGTGAGATATGTTGTAACGTCAAAATCAACTTATGGTAAGAAACTAAACGGCTAAAACTTATATCCTTAGTATGATAAAAACGTTGTTCAACGCACGGAACAAATGTGTCTTTTTGGTATTTGTGTTGAATATTCCTCTATCGGGCATTATACTGTTCAATGCCATTCTGTGTAAAATTTACAAAGAATATTTTAAAGAATTTTAAACTTTAATAAAAAGAATACGATTGATTAAAATAATTTTTCAAACTTATATTTTAAGATGGCATATTTTTAGAGTGAAGATATTGCAAAAAATACTCAAAAATAAAAGAAATAGGCAACAAAAAGGAAAATTGATTTGCCTATAAAAACCATACATTGCTTTAACTGTTTACGGGTTTAATTTAATCGCAAAAAAGAAATTACTTATAGATTTTACAGTTTTTAAGTTTTGCAAAGAATTAGACTAAGAAAAGCTGTTAAATTTGAAAGGTCAAAGGTTTACCGTAAAATGTTTATGCCAGTTTTAATTTAAACTGTTGAACTCACCGGCGCCGACCGCGTCATCCCAGGTCCACCGTGTTGTGGAGGACAATTATTCCCGTACCCTTGCCTTGTCTGAAATATGTAACAATCTTCAGTTTTTGTAAACACTAAAAATGCATGTTATCATCTTAATTAATTGAAAACAATTAAAGTATCCTGTTTTATTTAAAACATAGCTGAGCGAGTAGAAGCCGATGGAGGCCAAGCACGGCGGCTGCTGCTGCAGTGGCTCGTACGTGGGACTTGGGTCCTGGGTCCCAACAATCCCAACAACCACTGCCAAGTGGTCATTCTGCGACCAAACAGGCCTAGCCTCAAGCATTGCGCAAAACGGTTCCTGGCTAGATCTAGAGTCCTATATTTGGAAAAAGGACAATAATAAAAATATTCCTGTTAGAATGGACCTGAATACCTCAGATAATTTCAAATGTGTCAAAACATAATTTATTCGATGAAAGCAAGATAGTACATGTTTTTGTAATCTCCATAAGAATAACACTCGAATGTACATGCAGTACTCAGTCTGGTATGTAAAAAAATCGGGTTTCAAGTAGAAAAACTCCGGATTAGGCACATTTTTTTGGCAACAGGGTGGTTTAAGCCCGCGATTAAAACAACATGTTATGAATTTTTTAAATCTAATTAAGTAATGTCTTCGATGTGTTGAACGTTGATTTTTTTACTCAACAAAAGCTCAATTGAAGACCACAAGCACTGAATTGTTTTTTCATACCTTTCAAAAATTAAACAGAATGTTGTATTGAACTACTTATAAGAGAACAGGAGCATTCAGATTTTCTGAAGAAATATTTAACAAAATGAGAGTACATCAGGGGTCAGTTGAGGGTCCGACTTAATTTCCAACAACATTCATCACAGCGTTAAGTGAATATCAACGCTATTTCACGCTCACTGAGGGCGTTAGCAAATTTCTGACTTATTCGCTGATGGCACTTGCTTTTCTGTTGGACCCCAGATTTATATATGATATGGAAATTGATAGTTTATTTTTTCTGAATTGCCTTTTTCAATGGTTAAGACAATTGTAAATATCTACTATATATTTGTCAAATACCACTCAGTGGAAACATCGTACAGCCCAAACTACTTGACCTAGAACCTTGAAACTTTGCATGGATGTTCCTCTTAGGGCGTAGGCATCCGCTAAGAACGGATTTTACAAAATTCGTAGTATAAAGGGGTTTTTGGCGAGGCCGAAGTTTTCAAATTTTCCCATTTAAAAGTATGTTGGACGATTTTTGTTTACATTTTTAATGTTCAAAAAACAATCAGCTGGTAGTTAGCTTCGGAAATGAATACGTTGATACAGATGATAATGAATTGATTTCTTTGATCATGGCTTCATTGATTTTTGTTGATTTGTTTCAAGGACATAATTATGTACTATATAAAAGTTACATTTAGTTTAGATAAAATCCACCATTAATTAGTTAAGTGGCACCATCTATATTTCGGAAGCGGGAGTTACGCAGTTTTAAACGTGAAGAGCATACTGCCTTTTGTGGCTGAGTCTTGAGACTAAATCCCGGTAAGATGGAAAGAGAAAAGAACAGTGGTTTTTCAGTCACAAATACAATGTGCCGGAATGATATGATTCTATGATCTACTTATGTAAAAATTTATAAATTATACAAATCCCTGATTGTAAGTTATATTTATACTACCTTTTCTACTATATTTTTGTCAAATATCACTGATCTATCATTGTACAGTCAAAACTACTTAACCTAGAACCTTGAAAATTTGCATGGACGTTCCTTATAGAGTGTTGACATTCACCAAGAACGGATTTTGTTTAATTCGAGGTTTTTAGAGGTTTTTCGTGGAGCTGAAGCTTTGAAAATGCCCCATGTTAATGTAATGTATGATCTGTTGTTTAAATTTCCAATTTTACTCAATCAAGCATATTAGCTTCACAAACGGATACGTTGTTACAGCTGATTTATAATTTGATTCCTTTATCATGGTTTTATGGTTGTTTTGATGATTTTGTCAGGTTATTCGTACTATATAAAAGTTACATTTGGTTTAGTTTCGTACCTTATACGTTCAATCATAAGCTCATTATGTGGTACCATCTTTTTAGGCAGCGGGAGCTATAGTTATTTCCTTAGGCCGTCCTTCATGTTTTTAATTACAATAATGCCAGTTACAATAATTTGGCAAATTCCTTTTTCATCTAATTCGACGATGTCCCAGCTTTTCACGGAAAAATAAATGCTGCAATCAGTGGTTGATCTTAAATTATTATTACCCGCCCATATTTTAAGTTAAAAACTAAGTGAATCGAGTTTGAAATACTGCCCACGGATAGCACCATAACTTTTTCGAACATTCGGCCCTTTACTGAACATAATTGATGCCCTACTAGGCAATCCAGGGACGTAATGGTAAATCTACAAAGAAAGTACCTTAAAATCGACACATTTGGTGTTAAAATCGGTCCGGCCGTTTTCGAGTAATAACCGTGAAAAGAAAACCTTCTCTATCTACTGTGGTATCCTACATCCTACTGTGGTATCTACATTTTATCCTATATTCCGCCATAAAACAAACATATCCCTACATGACATTTTCCTTGATATAAATATTTTCTATTCAGTCCTCTAGATTCTTCATATCAAGGTTAGACGATAATTTTTATCGTGAGCGAAGCCACGGGTTCTGCTAGTTATATATATAGACAAGACTAAACTTCTATATTTTCATATTAAGAATTTATAATAATGCTACTTTTAGTCTGTAAAACACTCAACTACTAGTATATGACTAAAAAATATTATTCCAGAAGGTCTGTAATCTTTCTTGGTACTTTGTCTGGGAGACTAAGGTCTTGTTTGTTTGCTCTTAGGGAGCTCTTACAGTTTGCTAACTAGAATGTCTTGTTTACTCTCTATTTTTGAAATTTTTTAAGTTCACGTTAGGTATGCTTGCCCCATTTAATTCAATTTGATTTATTACATTTTACTGGCATCTTTTGATATTTAATTTTAACTTCCTGGTTGTCACATAATTATTATTTATAGTGTGTCTGGATTTTAATGATAAGTGTATTTGGACTGTGAGGTATTATTATCCACGTGAATAAATGGTTCTGTCCCCGCCCATAAGCTTTGGCCTATCCAAGGTGTGATTTCAATGTTATAATGGTCTATGTATTTATTTTATTTTTTTAATAAATTTGTTTGAATTTTAATTTGGGGTCATGAGATTACTAAAACAAAGGCAATTTGTCACTTTCAGATAAAATCTATTTTGGAATAGGAGAGATTCTAATAAAACAACTTCCCGTCTGCATAATATTCTTGCGTCTTCATCCAGCAATACATTTGAGGCCATTATGTTTTCAAGAGAATCGTTCCATTAAATCCCGCAATAGAGTTACATCTGCATGCAAACTCTGCCCACGTTTAGATATTCTTAGTCACACAATACAAACTCCTTAATGCGTTGCCTAAAACCCAAAAATTTGAAAGGCCTTTGGGCAATTTGAGTAAAGGTCTAAAAGTGTCCACTGAGAATGATTTTTACAGTGTTCGTGAGTTTTTGTCCAATGAATGGGGAAGTGTTGATTTAGCTTAACGGTTCTGATTACGTGTACATACTCGTCTATGTGATCATTTGGTTTTAGATTCGGTTTGACACAGTGTTAACTGATTTTCACTATTCTACGACGTAACCATATGCTTTGCAAACGTCATATGAAGGCCGAACGGAAATTGTTGGCCCTGCGTAAGCTTCTGAACAATAACTATTCAATAGGTTCATTGAACTGGTTCCAACGACAGGCAAGTTTCAGTCATATGATTTTTATTGCTCATATCAAATGTTTTTGGTTAGTAACCGTGACGAAGAAGTTGTATCATCGTTCACAACCTCAAAAATCTTTTTGTTTTGAAGTGTGAAATAAATTAATCAGATTTATACGGTTGAATAGGGTTTATTTAATTGTTTAGTGCGGTGAAAAATAGCTTTCGCACATCGACCGAAAGGGTTAGGTTTTGATTGAACCGATAACAATAATCCCCCAAAAAATTTTACCTTCGAAAATTCAAAGCTTTTCACACAAACTTTAAAATAGACTGAAAAAATAAAGACTTATATCTAAATATATAATGTAGAAATAAGAATCCGGTCTATATAGTTATGGTTAAAAAATAACAAGTATACCCACCGACTGCGTCTTTTGAGGACTGGATCCCTGCAAAGTAAAACACAATAAATAATATGTTGTTATTTCTGACTGCATTTACCCTAATATTCTACATCTATTAAAAAAAACCTTCTTCTTGAATTGTATTTTAAAATGCAGAAAAGTAGTTGGGAGCAAGGGTTCCTGGTACAGCCATCTAGGTATGCCCATCCATTAATAATTCAACATGTTTAATTATATCCTTCCTTAAGTTTTCCCATTTGACTTTAGATATCCTTAGGACATAGCCACAACTTATTTTTTGTCTGAACACGGATAGTGTTGATGCAGTTTGATTTATCACCAGCGAAGAGCGCTTCTTTTAAATTCCATTTTTTCAGTTATTTACGATTTGGATACGGATGGATCAAAAGGATTAAGACTAAAGCTTATACATAAAGGACTTGAATCGGCACATGGAACGTGAGAACACTGGAACTGCCAGGCAAGGAGGATATTGTAAGCGAGGAGACAGCGGCTTACTGAGTTGATGTAGCTGCACTTCAATAAACAAAATGGCCTTTCTATGGAAAAAGTCAACACAACACAAAATTCTTTGGAGGGGAAAACATGCTGAGTCGGCTGTTATTATGTGGTGGATTTAGCGAGTGTTGTCGTGAGAAACGGTCGCCAAGTATTATTGTGGGTTATTTTTTGTATTTCGTGCGATTTCGCGATAGTACACTTGGTTTATTTGTTTCCGTATTCTTAATCTTGCTAAAATCGCTTGTGCAGCTTTTTTTTTGATTAGATTAAGAGCTGATCACTCAAGGTCAAGGTCACGTGGTTACGTCTCAGTGCGGTGCTGCCTCTGTGAGTCAAGCGATATGTCACCGCCGGCGCCGCAGGACTTCACCATAACTTATGCTCAACTACTCAACTATATACTCACTAGAAACTTATGGCTTAAACTAAATGTTTCTGCTAAAACATAATTAATTCTGGGGTTAGTTTATTTTCCTCTATAAATTCTTAAATGTCAGCTTAAACAACTTTCTTTGGTAAACTTGATTCTTTTATTGTCAATCATGAAAAAATTATTATTTTAGTTGATTTTAATCTGCATATTAATGAAAATGACTATGATTTGAATTCTGGAGGTGAGATTTGTCGAAATTTAATGTTCTTTTGTGTTCTATATAGTCTTGTTTAAAAAAATTATATTCTCAATTGCAATGGAAGTACCCTATATCTAAAATTAACGAATATTAATTGTTTTAGTGTGCATGAAGAATATCCCATTTTTAGGGTAGGCAACTATCATCCTCCGTTAAGCATTGAGTTTAATTTATTATTAAAGGGAGATAATTCTGATTTCTCTGGAAATAATGAGAGTGTATATAATTATAAGCATGATGATTATTTAACGCTTTACAATGCCAAGAGAATTTTTAATTGGGATTCGTTAACAGAGTGAAAAATTTAATTTAGCAATTAAGCATTTTTATTCTTGTTTGTATTCTGTTGTTGACACATTTTCCTTAAAGTGTAAATTGAAAACGTAAATATCCAATCTGGTTTTCTTGTAATTCCATTAAATTGATAAAAAACAAGGAAAGAATTATGAGAATTATGAATGCTTAGGAAAAAGATATTTTTTCAATTGGAATACAAAGATTTGTCCGCTTAGTCAAAACTTTGTATTAAATTGGACCATTTGAATTACATGCACAATATTGAAAATACGATAAAAATTCATTCATCGCAACAAGTATTAGCAACAATGATTCTGGACGGGGGGAGGTGGAGGGAGGCACAGCGATAGCCGAGACATTTGCTGGTTACTTTCAATCTGTTTATCTTGCTTCTTATCTGGATAGTGAAGAATTTTATCGCCGGGGAGTATAATAAAGAAATGTATATATTATTTATCCTATACTCTTATAAATATGAGTAATGTTATCGTGCGTGCTTGCTTGCTTGTATGCTTGCTTGCTTGCACATTTATATCAAAAACGGCTCCGAGGATTTCTTTCAAAGTCTGGAAGTAAGTAATTTATGACTCAAAAACGTCTTTTACGCAGATTACTTGGCCAGAGAAAATCTAATAACGTAATAAATCGAATTTTAAAGTTGTAAAATTTTAACATCGGCCTTATGGGTTGCCGTGATAGCAACGAAAATAAACAAGGAAAGTGTAAACAAATGAAGTAATAATAACAGCTGTTTGGAATCTACAGCTATCAAGGGAAAATACAGCAGGTGGGATGAAGAGTCCATGGAGCAATAAAAAAGGTTTATTGATACATTTTATGACAGTGAAATATGTTATAGTAACTGGATGAACTGGTAAACATGAAATAACACCGAGCAAGGCTCGGTCCACCAGGCACCAGGTATAGTCTAGTCCGAGCTTAGAAGGGATAAAGTTTTAGAAAATATATTAAGACTTATTAAAACGTGCGTTGAAGGCTCAAAAGGAAAGGTCGAAATAGAAAGGGATATACGGATACCTCCGATATCAACGCAGGAGTAAGGCAGGAAGACGGGTTGTATCCGCTTTTGTTCAATTTAGATCTGGAAAATTCTTGGAATATAACGGAAGCTACCAAGAGGGACAAGTATTGAAGAAAAATAAGTATGCTGGCTTAAGCTGATGACGTAGCCCTATTATAAGAAAGTACAAGCGAACTGGAAGCATTAGTACAAGTATTCCGGTTAGAAGTCCTAAACGTAGGATTACGGGTAAAACTAACCATTTGAAAATTGAAAGAGCGGTAGAGTATAAAAATTCAACGCTGGATGTTATAGGATGTATGGGAATAATTTAAGAATCTGGCAGTTTCCATAAACAGCCAAAGTAAAAGAAAATAATAAATAGAATGGAGGTTTAATACTGCTAATAGATGATACTGTAGTTCATTAAAATTATTGAAGAGTAAGCTCCTGTCAAGAAGTAAAAAAAAAGAATATAACAGAGATACATATCTAATTCAAACATCAACTTGGATTTGAATAGATACAGGTGTAAGTAAGTAAGTAAGTAAGCAAGCAAGCAAGCAAGTCAATAAGTAAGTAGGTAAGTAAGTGACTAAGTAAAGTATTAAGTATGTAAGTAAACACTGTACTTTGAGAGATGTAAAGCCTAGACCGATCTAAGAGATGGGGTAAGCATAGACAGGATAAAATTCAAAAAAATATTATAACTTATTAAAATGTGCGTTGAAGGCTCAGAAGGAAATGTCAGAATAGAAAGGGATACACAGAACCTACGATATCAACACAGGAGTAATTAGTAATAAAACAATAATAGTTTCTTTACTTTCACTTTGGTCAACTGAGTGACTCGTAGTCTACCTATTTTACAATTTTCTTTCGTGTCTGGTTGTATGTAAATATGAAAATGCCAGAATAAATGAAGCTGAAAATTTGCTATGCAGTAATGAATTTGCAATAATGTAGATCTTCTATGATAACGGGGAAAAATACATTAAAAAGAATTCACGAAGGTGGCAAAAAAGTGAACTCAACCAAATAAAGGAGGTGTGTGACAAAAATCGACACCTAAAACTAAGCTGAGTTGGAATTTTTTCTAGAACAATTGGTTGAATTGTCAAAACATTGTTTGAGCTTTTTAGGGT
The DNA here is from genome assembly GCA_035578135.1 of Flexamia atlantica. NCBI lineage: Eukaryota > Metazoa > Arthropoda > Insecta > Hemiptera > Cicadellidae > Flexamia > Flexamia atlantica. The sequence continues at coordinate 10,593,297 of JAQJVK010000011.1, forward strand.
CATTTACATTTAAATTTCTGTTTACTTTTACATATACAGTTAACTAACTACCAAAATAAATACTAAACACAAATTTCACCAGGAGCACTCACACTCACCCACTCAATATGGGTTCCCGACCTTAAAACCATATTTGAGAAACATAAAGGAAAGTTTTTTAAAAGGTTAGTCTGAAAACCACGTCTATATCAATAAAGTCAAAAAACATTATATGCAAACAGGAATTATTGTTAATATTACCTAAAGTGTAAGAAAACATTAAAATTGCATGGAAACTCATTATTATTCTATCATGCCCATGCTTATTTCCGTACTGTTACTTGAAAATAAAAGGTTGTTGACATTAACATAACTTAGCCTACACGTTCTGTAAAAAGCTACTGTACTCACCTTCTCTGATTCTATCAACCTTAGTTTCAGGGCTGCTTCAGCATCCTTCAGCCTCCTTGGCAAAATATCTAGTATATAAGTGCGGGTGATTTCAATCATCTTTTGTTTCGTTTCTTTATCCGCTATTAGAAACAGCCACGCATACTTTGCAGAGTCTTTTATGATGCTGAGATGTTTTGCTGATACTTCATTATGAATATCGTCTACTATGTTATCATAGTCTTCTAACTTTCCACTCTGTATTGCATCTAGTCTGTCGATCATTTCCTGAGTATAACTAATCGTCTCATTTTTAAATTTTTCAGCAAACACCTAGAATAAAGGAAGGAAGGATTAGGATACCAAAAAGGGACGATAAATGAACAATAGTACCTATTGAAAAATTTACTTATTTTTTCCAATAGGATTTAGTTACAACGGGTTGCAACTAATGATAAACAAGAGTAAAATGTTTTAGTAATTATTTTTGTCGTAACATTTGCTTGGAGTTTTAATGTCTACGAGCTCACATAAGTATTATCTCCTTTGAATTCCTGAGAGATCCCTATATCCGCCGGTCTCTACTTGCGTTAGGGCATTGTTTCCCTCGGGGCGGCAAAGCCTTGCCTCCCCTTCCTTGTCCCTTAACCACCCTCTCTCTATTCCTAACTCCTGAGCACATGTATCTATCTCTTCAGCCCCATCTCTTTGAACGATAAGCTGAGTGAATTAGTGCGAATGGAAGAATAATGGTATTATGGTTTGTTTTTGTAATTAAAAAATATGACTCAATAAAAAAATTTTAATAATTGTAATATGCTGATGAGCATATTACACGCAAGTTTTTCAGCAATGGAGCGTTGAAAGCGCCCTCTAGAATTAAATCAAGGCCTTGGGGGTCGAGGCCGTAAGAGAAATTTCCATTTTAATTATCAGTCGCCGGTACGCTACATTATAAGCTTTAAAATGACACCTCAGTTGTAAAAATTGGTTAAGTAGGACGGCTGAAAAAGGGATCTAACAAAAAAACCTTATTGTATTAAGTATATAGATTAACAAACACTATTCGTTCAGATTTATATAAATATAAATTGAACCAATGGTGTTTTTGGTATCGTGGGGCCCCAAAATGAAAAGTTATGTTGTCCCGGGCTTAGGCTTTACCATGAGACCTACGGTAATAGCTTCTTCCCTATTCGCTAAAAAGGGAAATTCGCTAAGGGGGGGGAGAATCGCTAAAAGGGCCTTTTGGATTTGTATAGGTCAAAATTATATCCATTCCATTTTTGTTTTCTCCTTTGAATTCGACTTGAAAAATAAAAACAATTTAGTATTTCAATAATTGCCCTATACTCGTTTTCACTTTCACCTTTCAGTACAAACCATATGGGAAATGGCTATTCTATTACCTTTGCTGGGTAAATTTGTTTACAGATGTCGAAAACAAAATTTGAAAAAAACATCACCTGATCACAACATAATTTTGCTAGTACAACATAAAATGCCATAAAATGAAATACACAGCTTATGGAAATTCCATACTGTAAGGTGAATGTGGAATTGAGTATACGTCCATTGGTTACTGAGATATTGAATTTGGTAAACACAGTTCTCGTCCAGTATCATCCTCAAAACATACAAAAAATTAGTTATCTTGCTTACTTTTCAATATTCCTTGACGAAATTAGACTTCCTATAGTTGAGGAGTGCTGTACAGTAGACTCTCACTAATCCGGCAGATATGGGACCAGGGTACTGCCGGATCAGTGAAAAATGCCGTATTACTGGATGGTTATGAATAAAAACATTGTAAAAGAAAAAAAAACACGTTTTTATTGGGCCTGAACACTATTATGTTGTACGTCAAAATCAACACCATTTAAAATGAGCTTTAAGAAATAAAATGTTAATACTGCATGTAGCACCGTCCTTACTAAAAACTAGAAATAAACATAACCTTAAACTTACGATAAAGCAGAACAATAGTGATTCGTAACGCCTTATTCCATTGGAGTAAAAAAACTGTCAATTTTCTTTTGCTTCTATGTACAACGCACTACAAACTGACACGCACTATGCACTGTCACCGCTCTATTTACTGTTAATAAAACTTGCAAAAAATAGGCCGGAGACCCACGGGGTGATTTTTATTGCCACGGCGAAACTGGCGCTCGCCCGTAGTGCATAGATTTAAATGGACCGTGGCATTATTGTCGCGCGGTATTCCTACCGCCCTGTGTGTAAGCGCCCATTTAAATCTACGCACTATAGTCGAGCGGAAGTTTCACCGCGGCGGTAAAATCGCCCAGTGTGTGTCCAACCGTACGCCGCGACGGGTAAATTACACGACGACGAGGCAACTGACTGATCGCTAGTTGTTTGTTTACAATAGTTTGAGCGACGTGCAGGGGCGTACTCAGACCGGTTTTCCCGGGACAATTTTACTGGGGCCCGGGGTCAAGGGGGGGCCCGGGTTGGGTCCAAGGGGGGCCCGGGGGGGCAGAACCCCCCTCTGAAATAGTGGAAACCCCCTGACGAGGCCCGGGAACAGGTAAAAAGGGCCCGTAACGGTAATAAAGGGACTAAAATCGACACGTGGGAGTAAAAAAAAAGGGTCACCACTTTTGACGAGCCGGATATCAGCTACGGTTTTGAGTGGAACGGGTGCAGTACCAGGACATGAGGGGCCCGGCCTAATATCTTAATATCTTCCACCGGGGCCCGCCAAAGCTGGGTACAGCCCTGGCGACGTGTCTCAACTTGAATCCCCCACCACGGCCGTCAAAAAACGCCGGATTACTGGAGTGCCGGACTGGCGCAGTGCCGGATTATAGAGGGTTTACTGTATTATGATATGATCAAAAACGCCATTTTTCTTCATCCCCTAGTCAGTGAACCTACTTGCTCAATTCCTATGTAATTTAAATGGAAAATAATCATTATAATGTATTTTTCCCTTATATCTCCAGTCCTCATTAACATTGTAAAACTGCTTTATAACAAATTTAGGTACTCTGCGAAGTTCTAAAAAATACTTTTTATATGTGATAGGGCGTCTACTGACTTCTGATTTTAGGATTCCAGTATTTCCATTACTTCTACACAGAGGAGGAGTTCATGGTCCACCACTGGGGGTAGTTAGGACCAAATTTTAATACCCAGGGGTAATCTCAATGTTTATTTTATATTTTATGTATTTATAACAACAATTAATTGACATTTGCTACACAATTGTAACAATTGCATTGCTGCAATAAATCATTTTCTATTCTATTCTCCCTCCAGTCCGTATTTGTTTAAAATTCCAGTATCGCAATCGCATGTGAACTGTCAATGTAACAAGGGAGCGCCGTTGATGACCCTTGTTAATTTCAATCATGTAATAACTTTTATCAACATGATGAAACTATTATTTTGTCATTTGCTTAGTCATGATTGATAAAAATCATAGCCATCTCTAGATGGTTATGTAACAATACGTCCCATAAATAATAAAATTTACAATTTGTGTTATGTTTATTAATGAAAAGGTCCTTCCGCTGCTACTAACTCGCTTAATAGGCCTCTTTTCCCTTTAAATTATTTTTCAAACTCAAATTACAAAAAAAATAGTAGAGTTAATCATAAAAAAACACTATTAATGAATTGAGTCAATACATGCTATGAAAAAAATTAGGCTAGAAGTTTTTCTTTAGTCACAGTGTATTTTAAATCTAAACTATTTTGAACTTTTTCTTCTTCACTAAATTTTAATTTGTCCTCAAACATTCTAATTTACCTTTATTTATATCCTTGAATTTCTTTTTTGTTTTATTAACTGAGCAGAACTAAAGGAGTTAATTTTTGTTTGCAAACATTAAAAAATTTATCAAACTTTTTATACCTATATTTATTAAATCACCGACAAAATGAATGATGTTTTTGGGCTCCAGGGACATCAAAGCCGGGTTAGTTTGTGCTGAGATATAACACACCATTCAATAGAAAAATTAATTTTTCTGAATTTTCATTTTCATTAAATGTTAGCAGTTGAGAATGGCGAGACGCCGAAAGCGCTCCTGCCAGTTACCACGGCTCATCCACGTCATGTGCCATCGTCGCATGACAGTAAGGAAAGTAAGGCTTAAAACAACCTCGCGATCGGCAACTGATGACATTTTGAGGAAAGATTTTTTAAGCATTATAATTAAAGATCCCATGATTCTCTATCCTATAACTGATATGTTTATTTTATTCAAAGAAACATAACATAAATAAAATAAACAGTTCCTAGGGACCGAGATTTTCTCATTGGAAGCAATGATATTTTTTATTACACAAGTTAATATGAGTCCTCACCAATGATACGATCAGTTGCTTTGTGGCTTGATCTATACATATTTCCTTTATCTTGAATAATTCATTTTATCCTGTCTTTATTGTTACAATCGATGCTCTCGTTGCTCGTTTCGGTGGCCAAGCGTTGAAGCTTTGACCCACAATGTCCTAGTCAAGAGAGTGTGATCCTTATTGCTCGACACATTATTTATTTTGCGTATCTTTATTTCATAAATTATTTTTGCAAATCTTTATAAACACACTGGTAAATAGAAAATCCACCACAACCAAATCTAACAGAAAAAACCCAGGTGGGGACCAGGTGGGGTTTGGTCTTGTGGTAATAGATCTTTTTTCACTGGTATAAATTAAATCTAAAGCATCAAAACATCTTTATAATATGTTACTGCTTTTATATTATTTCCTATCAGTCTAAAAGACAGATGTTTACCTGTTTGAAGCTTTTAGATAATTAATTATATGAATATTGCAAGAACACTCTATACTTAATTGTATTTTCTCAGTTCTGTTCCTCTGTACTTGAAACTGGCTAAAACAGTATTAAGAGGCTTGTTTATCAACAGCTGGAAGATTCATTTGTTGTTATTTCGTAACCAACAAGGCAACCTGTAGGATCCCATGGAAAAACGTTTAACTTTAATTTTTTTTAAAATTCCGCCTCTGCAGAAAAAATAACCAAAGAACTATACTACTGGAACGCGCGCTGGGTCTACAAAACGAACCGGAATCCGCGGTTGCGTCCGGGACCTACAGGCGCCAGGGCGGGGCAGGAACACAGGCCGCGCCAAGGCTCAGGCATTACGATAATGCTGTTGCGGCCTATTGCAGCACTTAAAACGCCTTGTCAACTCTGAAATACTGCATCGAAATATTTCAAAATGAATGTGTTAACAATTTTTATAATTGTTTTGAACAGTTATATTCTCATTGATTATTTTAATGCAGAATATTTTGACCGATTATAAGATGTTACTGGTAAATTTTACATTTTGTTGAAAATTAGGACCAAAAATGTCTAAATAACTGTTAGGTAAAAACAAAACAATGTTTAAATATAAATTGTACTTGATTTTAAGACAAGTTTTACAGCTTATTTCACAATCAACAGATGCTTAATCTACAAGTTAGAAAATAAACCAACTTAGTCAACCAACTTAGCCTTAAACCTAACTTAGATTTGTTTGTGATTTCAAACGTTTCCTGTTTGGCAATGTGATGCGATATAATAAAAAAAAACATAATTTAGCTACAGACTTGATCAAATATAATTAGTGACTTCCACGGAATTCGTCATTGCTAATGTGATTTTTAGAAATAGTACAGTACCTGTGAAATTGTTACATATTCTCAAGGTTGATTCGTTGGTGGTAGCCTTTGTTTCAGTTAGCTTGAATAAATATGCATATTTAAAAATTTTGAACACATCATCACTTGCCCTAATTTTACCTTTGGATTTAAAATCTGTAAACCTCGTGTGTGATCTAATTATCACTTGTATGGAGTAATGAACTACATTCGATACAGTTTATGTTTTTTTTTCAATGCGCCTAACAATTACGCCACAAATGTAGTACAAAATTTCATTATTGTAGCTAGAATCATCATAACTTTCCAAGACTTGTAGTATAACACTGTCAATATCACTATTATCCCCTACATCAGAAAACTCACACTTGTCATGACCCAACTCAAGAAGGCCAAGGTGTGAATTTGGATCGGACTCAATACAGTTGGCATTTTTTTGAAAATTAAAAATAAGTCATTAAATTAAAGGTCTGAACTCACAATTACTATGGCACCAATTGTAAATGGTTTAGAGGCAATTTACACATCGAAACAATCGATAACCTAGAAGCTTGTCCTAACATTCCATAGTTACTGCCACCACGGAATATACTTGTAACGTTCCTACAATACGCAAACTGTCTCTAAAACATGTATTATTGGTACCATTGTAATTGTGAGATTCATACATTTAATTTGATACTATAATTGTATTTTTTAAATGTATATTGTTTTTGTTAACATCAGTTTAGATTTGACTTTGTTTTTATCCTGGCGCCGCATGGATAAATTCTCTCACAGAAACTAAGTCAATAACCAAAATACGGCAGCTATTTTTTCCAAAAAATATCATTAAACAAATTTAATTCTTCATCAACAATATCCACGTTTTTTATTTTACCTGACCAAAAAATACTAAAAGTAGCAGCCGACTACTTTTTCGTGTCAAGGTTTAAAGTTGAATAAAAACTTCTGACTTTTTCTAATGTTTTAAAACTTCTGACTTTTTCTAATGTTTTAAATTAGACAAAAAATTATTTTTGAAATATAATTGATACTATTACCGTTCAAAACTAAAGGACTCCTCACATGCAAAATTTCAACCTTTTATCTCAGTGCTAAGTGGTATAAACTTCGAGTTAGGCGAGAAGGCGGGAAGTCAAACTAGCATATCCACGATGGACGCGCCAACTTCGTGCCCCGCTTCAGTGCCCGCGCGTCCCTGGATGCAATCGAAACACACCGCTGCATGCGCCCGGAAACTACAACACGCGGCTTATGGGCAGCGCGCGTTCCAGTAGTATAGTTCTTTGAAAATAACCTATGTAGGTGAACAAAAAATGTATATACTTGATCGGATAGAGACACCTGATAGACTAATACTCGTATTGGCATATTAATTAACGATCTACAATATATTTAACATGATACTTACAAGTGTAGAGTTCGTGCCGGACCCTGAACTCGGCTGAAATATTCACATATATTTTTATTTTTCCAGGGAAAATAATAAATGTTTTTTATGGTCTGACACTTACAAAAGTATGTCAGCTTATAAAAATGCCTATGGGTAGTTTTAGTGTAACCGTAGGTCTGTCAAATAAAAATTATGAAAATACAGTGAATGATTATGTAACATGTTTTGAGCATTTTTAACAAGTTTCAAAAATTTTTAACACATATAAAGGTAAACCTAATATAACAATAACTAAACCAAATAATTAAGGTTTAGTCTCTAAGATATCAGAAACAAAAAATACTGTATTTAACTCAATTAGCTCTATTTCCCCATTGATGTGTTCAAAAGTTAAGGTGTTGATTGTTGTGCATGGCTGACATGTATTTTTGTCATATTTACAAGCATAATAAGGCCTCCTCCACGTTTATTTTCTCTTAGGTTAAAATATTGTGCATACCCTGGAAAGTTATATAAAACAAAATTTAAATCATCACAAGCTACCTCACTCAAAATTATTATCAAAAACAGAGTTACTTAACGATTATTGCACTCTAAGGCTATCCCAATGTTTCTGTATATACCTAATATTAAGGTGTAGCAACTTTATACTGAGCAAATTGCCTTATATGTATGTGCTCCAATCATTAAAACTACAGGAACTACTGAAAAATAGAAGATCATCTGTGTATTTATGATTCATTTTCAATAATAGACTTTAAAAACTTAACAAAAGCAATATAGGCCTAGCAGTAGTATTTTAACAACAGATAAATACTCAAGGATTTCAACAAAAACATTATAGACTAAAGAGTTTGACAACAATAATAAATAAGTAACAATAAACAAATCTAACAAAGAGGAAGATAAAATATTGAATGAAAACGATAAACAAATAAATACTAGATTTGTGTTGCCAGTGAATAAAGGGGTTGGGTGTTTTGTATTCACTGATAAGATGATTACTTCCGTCCTCGGATACGAATGCAACTGGAGCTTTTGAGTTGCTTATCTTATCTTTCTCAAGTCGTTATTAGTTTTGATAACTAATACGCTATAATTTTCTCCCTTTTTCACTAGCACCCGCCCGCCATTAAACCATACAAAACGATAATTATGCATCTTACTTCTAATTTTGGCTTCCTTCAGTAACAGTCGGTAGTACGGGCACAGATTCTCATTGAAGAACAGATTGTTTATCTTAGCCTTTCTTCCACTTTTCAGCCAGTTATTAATGAGGTTAATATTATTTTTACGTTGTTTCTTGCGTATGAGTTTATGGGGAAGAGTATTTTTGTCCTTGTGTCAAGACGTTCGTCTAACATCTGTTGTGGACGGCTTAGAAGACTCACCCCGTATTTTATTCCAGTTTGAATTTAAACTACTACACTTACCGCGGAGCGCGTCCTCCCAGGACCACCGTGATGCGAAGCAAAAGGAGGACATTGATTCCTGTAGCCTTGTCTTGACTGAAATGCATAAAATCCTTCAACTTTTTGTATTTACTAAAATCCATATGACCAATTTATTGAAAAAAATCTGTCCAAGTAGCAAAACAATATTGTAAAAATATTAAAACATATATCTTAATATTTAGAAATTACCGAGAAAATATTGTTTAAATATTTTCTTAATGTTGATTTAAGTTCAGACAATGATTAAAAAAAATATTGTTAGAATATTGAAAGAACATTCTTTCAAAATTGATTTATATTAATTTTTGTTTGTAGAATATTGTTTAATGGATTAAACAATATTAACAAAATATTGTTTTTATATCGCAAAATTTTTAATAAGAAAATTGAAATGTATTATATACTTTATCTTAAAAAACATTCATAACTGTATCGGTGAAGCGTATCAACACATGATTATTTTGTAAAATATTTTACCGTCAAAGTTTTGACATTGTTTGAGACTTGTTTGAAAATGTCCACTTTTAGATTCCATTCAAACATAAAAATTTAATATTTCTTACTAATAACTATTTCTGAACATTTTGCCTTTATTGTGTTGTATCTAGTTCTTATATAAACAACTAACCTTTCTTTTCTCAACTTTTTTAATGCTAAAAATTTGATATTTGATGTTCGTGAACATAAGAGTTGTTTATTCAACATAGTAAAAGATTCTACTTGTCTTCATTTGTGTTATTTCTGACAGTCAAGTGATGATTTTGAGAAAAAAGTTGATGCAAAAATTTTGATGTTTTTTAACATGACCTTAATCATAGCCATCTCTGGTTATGCCTTAATCCTAGCGATATTGTTCTGCCTTTAATATTTTTTCTTTTCTGTAAATGCAACTTATTAATCATGTTAGACCAGTTAAAATGTGATGCTAGTTTATTAAATCATGTAAAATGTCCTGCATTATAACATTTTAGACAACAATTACAACTTGAGTCACTAGATAAAATAGAAGCACTTTGGAGAACTAAAACAGGTATCAGAACGGACGCGAGTGTTAAGACGCTACCCTCCTAAAGGCCCGGTTTCGTTGGAGCGACTCTTGCGACTGAGACTCTTGCGCCGCATCGCGCGGCACTGCTCTTAAGAGGGGGCTCCAGTCATGAAAAATATCGCGTCCTCCTCCCTGCCAGTTAAATACCTGCTCCTCCCATAAGGCCAATGTTAACTTTCAAATTCGGTAAAGCCCCAACCGCTCAACCAAAATCGTTAATTTTTAGCTCATATGAAAGAACACAAAACACAAAACATTTGAACAAAATTGTTAAAACATTATTCAACATTCATCAAATATTCATCAATGTTTAAAAAATATTGTTTTGCTACTTGGGTGGGGAGCGAGTAGGACCCGATGGAGGTCAGCATGGGTTCTACTGTAGCAGTGGCTAGTATATGGAAGTCGGGTCTAGGGAGAATGGGCTATACATCAGCAAAGGTAAGTAAGTACCTGACACTTGGATCATGGGGCACGGGTGAATTAAAAAAGCAATGTTTGTACGGGCAAATTTTGTATTTCGTGGTGTTTTTTTTATTTTTTTGTTTAATTAGGGGTTTTAGGCCACCAGAAATAGATTGGAACTGGTCTCAATTCTGGGAAAAATTACGCAGATTTAAATAAAAACCTACAATGAAATTCGCCATTTTCCAAGATGTCGGCTTTAGCCAATGGATAATAAAATATACCTGGTAGTATTAGGGTCTGCTCACCGTTAACATGACATATTAACAAAAATATTATCTTTATCTTCCAAATTCTAAACGGATCAAATCTGACGTACTAAATATGGTGTTTTACCTTTTAAAAGTCTCAAAAATTAAGTTTAACACACAAAAAATAAAGAGCGCTGATGATGCCCCGGATTTTATAGGGACTAAATGATTGTTCGCTTTTAATTAAAATTGATTTGCACTAGATGGTGAATTTTTCATTAAAAGGAATTACTTCAAACATTTCAAAATTTTCTCAATAATTTTAAAATAGACTAAATATTACTTAGGATAAAGTTATAAATCAAAACAGTTTTTATATAGTTATAGAAATGAACCACTCTACTCACCGATTGCGTCATATGAGGGCTGGATCCCTGTGAAGTAAAATATGCAATTAAAAGGATCCTGCATTGTATAACAATCTGCCCTTATAATTTATAATTTTGCAAATTACTATTTATTAGTGAGTTCCTGTACTCCTCCTTCACACAGCTCAGAAGGAATCATCTGTAGAGTATGAGATGTGTTAATTGAACTGGAGTAAAGCAGTTGGAAACAGCTATTCCTGTTGCAACCACTCAAGAATCCACATGCGATCAAAATTAGATTTTTTTTTTATAAATTTCTTTTATTTTTAACCATCGGCTTGATACCTCTGTCTACATAACATAGCTGCAGTTAGCTAGTTCTATATTAGACAGGATTTGTGTTGATGTAGTTTGATTTATCACATACGGAGGGCGCTTCTTTAAAATCATTTATTCTTTTCTTATCCTATCACGCTTTCCCCACAGAGAATAAAACAATTGAATATTGTTTGCTCTTTGTGACATTGAACTATATTTTACCTCATCCTAAGGCCGTAATTAATTGTTGACATCAGTGCACTCTTTTGGCAACCACTGTAACTACGAGTTTATTGATAGAAGCAGTAAGAGGGTGATATACCGAAACCGAATTGGAGATTAGTTTCATATGTATCCTGTGTAGTTATAGACTTTTATATTATGAACGTGTAAGTTTCCGGCATAACAATGTTTAAAAAGAAATATGTAAACATACAATTGAATGGATGTGTTTCTTCAAAAGCGATAAAATTTGAATGGACATTAATAAAAGAAAATGTATCTACAAGGCTAACCTAAAAAAAGCATGTACATCGGCCACGCCAACAAATAGTACAAATGTAATCTACAACTTGGAAATATCCCTATGTTTTTCTCACGGAAAAACATTGACTGAAAACCAATTTGAAATGTTAAATTTTTAGTATGGATATATTTAATTCTTTCTTGTATGAACCACTGTACTTACCGGCGCTAAGTCTGCTAGTCTTTGTTCTAGTGCTCCGATAGCTTCATTCGTTTCCTTCTCGAGTCCTTCTGTAGCAACGTGTACGTAATAATCCATGTCTGCTTTTGTTTGCTTGTCCGAAAGCATATAATTCAACATCCATTCGTGTACACGATTTTCATCTGCGGGATGTTCTTCCGCCAGTTCATGAGTAATATTGTCTAAGATTTGACCGAGGTCTTCTACCCTTCCACTCTGAACTGCATTTATTTTTTCGATCTTTATCCGACCCAGTCGAAGGACAATAGATACAAACTCTTCAGTTATCGGCTTGAAAAAAGGAAGAAAATATCAGTTAAACAGTATCATTAAGTTCTGATTCTGACTTATATCACTGGTTGGTCATCATTGATCAGTCAAAAGAGTTTTGTGATGTTTCGGTACATGGAATTTGATCCCGTATTCAGATGGAAAGTGACCTAGAGCATAACAAGATTAGTAACTCACAGCCAGGACAACCTAGACGAAATCATAGCTAAAGCAGAGAACTGTAAAAAAGTCAAAACACTAATGCTGAAAACAAAACAATAACGCAATAGGATAACAAAAAACACAAACATAATCAATAGAAAGCAGTAGACTGAGTAGACTACCTCGTATACTCTTAGGCTTCCCCGGACACCTCGAGACCAAGACACTATCAGACTTTTCATCACACAATGTGTGTCGATCATCGAAGAATGTATGTTGTTATGACAGGATTCTTTAGGTGGGTTGTTGTGGTCGGTGTCGTTTTAGCCGGTATTCGACTCGACCGGGCAGTTTAGACTTCTTCCTGCCCGGAAGAAGTCTAAACTGTCTGAACTTATCTTTGTACATGATATTTGACACAGAATTTGTGTGTTACCTGATTCTGCCAAATGTATTCAACACAACAAAAGTTCAATTTAACACAATAAATGTGTTAGGAAGTTGACACAAAAGGAGTTTGAAAGGTAATGGCATGGGTATTTGTGTTATAATTTAACACGGTTTTTTTGTGAACTCCAACACAAGGAGCTGAGTGTTATTTGACTCAAAGTTTGTGAGGTCTTCCTGGGACGAGACGTTGGTGAAGAATTTGTGTCAAATAAGCACAATTATGTTTTACAGTGCACAACCAGGGCACGCATCTTGCAGTATAGTATTTTGTGTTGTGTTTTAATACAAAAGGAAAAATAAATAGACAATCATAACTCCATCTCTTTTTTATCGTTAGCCACTGGCACGTAATTCGACCAATATTAGCCCAAAACTTAACAATCTACAATACATTAAACTTAAAACTTACATCAGGTGCAGGTGGCAGGCCGGACGCTGGACTCGCCTGAAATATGTACATATCTTTTAATTTCTTGCAGGTACTGTAATGTGTGATAAACTTGGTCATTCATTAGTTCAACATACCTGGACAGATTCGTTCAATGAACAAGTTTAAGTTCAAAACAACTTCAGAAACAATACTTACTTATTCACATATAAGCATAACATGAATCTCTTTTAAAAATAAACAATTTTTTCTGCTATTCAAATTTTAAATTCTTACCCTCACTTACCAACAGGTATATTTGATAGTGTTTCTCAAGACAGCTGTTTATTTAGATCAAAATAATTTAGATTTCTATCCATGTGTTGGTTACAATTTACTACCATTTAAAATATATGGAAACTATAAAGTCAATTAGGCGAAGCACATTTAACTGATGGTAATAAAAGTTATTCCTTGATTTCGTCAAAAAAATCCCCTTTAATTTGGCACCTCAATCATCAAAATCGGTTCATAAATGTAGAAGTTTTACTGCACACAAGGAATTTTTTAAGGGATTAGTATAATAGATTGTAGATGGAATAGGTAATTTAAATAATTTACTTACAGTACGCAATTCAGGGTCCCATTCTTGTGGGTATTGCTGAAAAATAAAAATAATTTTTAGATTTTACCACCCAAAACAAAAGCAAATTTATTACATTTATCAACCAGTAATTTATACTTTAAAAATTATCTACATATCATAGCAATTAAGATCTTAGTCAAACCAAATGTTATTAGGCTTAAAACTCACCTAAGCATATACTCCTAAGGAGGATAGATAGCAACAGAATGTTTGTATCTACTCTCCATGAGTAGTTTTTTTTAGCTGAAGTCTTTTGGCAATCATAAAATAAAAAATACACCAAATTAAAGGTTTTAATTATTATATTAATGTATTTTATGGAATATATTAATATATCTGCAATTATATGGTATATGATCAGCTGATTCACACAATTGTATAGTGTCAAAACAGTTTGTTTTCATGTTTATGATTTAATATGTAGATTCAAACACTGTAATTGCCAGTAAACAACTTTTTTGACCAACATTTATTTACAATCTGTTCCATACATTTAATTATGTGCAATAAGTAAATATTCTGAAAGTTTTACACTATAATAAGTCCTGTTGCCCTGCGGCACAGACTGCGATGATAAGGCACAATCATAAGCTAATCAAATCTTGAGGGTAAATCCAGGACGTTATTCCTTGACATACTGTAGACATTCTCGCTATTGTCCAACAATTCCACCGCAAGGAAATTATAATATGATCTTCTAATTTATTTAAATATTTCGTGCTAAATTTTGATATTTCAACTTTTACTTTCGGGATTCCGGTATCATAATGAATCACTTCATTTGTAACATACCAGGGAGCACTGAGAATTTTGCGAAGAGCTTTAGATTGGAATTTCTTCAATATTTCAATGTTGGACTTGGATGCAGATCCCCAAAGCTGTATCCCATAAGCCCACACTGGTTTCGAGATAGTTTTATAAATTAATAATTTGTTTTCAGTAGACAGAAGAGATTTTGAAGATAGTAGCCAAAACATTTTGTTTAATTTTAAATTAAGGTGCCAAGCTTATGGTTATCGTGTGATGAAAATATCTGCAGTAAACTGACCGAGAAAATCTGCGGCCCAACTCGAGGGTTTGAATGAATATTATAACTGTGCACACGATGTACGGTATTCATAATATGACCGCTGTATCATAATTTTGAAAATGTTTCAAGGCTATGCTGAAGCGATAAGTTTTTAATGTTTGGTTGATCCGATTTCAAAGTTGTTTCAAGTATTGAGCTTGATCAAGAGCAGCTTTTTAAAGCTAACCAAATAAAATGTCATTGACTATAGATTAATATCTCTAAAACGGTCGACATGGAAGAACTGTTACATCCTCGGTGTCAAAACAATTACACTCTCAAAAATCTGGCGACAGAACAACTGTTTAAGTGATTTCTACGTTCACAATAGTAATATACCGTGTATATTATTGTTTTATAAGGTAAAATATATTTGTATTAATGGATCTGAATGTACGTAAAATGTGAACATTACGAACCGATTGAGTACATTGACTTTGCCTGAAATGTAATTGGCCTATATAGGCCTGATTTGCTTCAAAAAATCCCTTTTAAAATTAGATTTTTTTAAATAGGTGGCCATATTCATATATTGCATAAGTAATAGCTGTAGACTATTACCAATTATAATGTGTACTATATACATTGTCAATTTCCTGGGACTTCGTGGTACAATAGACTGTTCTAATATAACCAAAAAATGAACTAAGCAATGACAGAAGTACAGTTTAGTAATCTTTTAAGTGATTTAAGTCATCAGCAAAGTGAACTGGAGTGGAGTATTATAATGATACACTACATCTGTTGATGAATCAATCAAAATCAAACCTAGAGGACAAAAATCAATATACATGATTTACCAGCTATCATGTAAGCATTGCCCAAAACAATACATTGGTCAAACCTAAAACTCTTTAAGAGTGCGCATGACAGGACATCGGTTCTCAGTTAACCATAAAGAGACGAAAAAGCCTGTAGCCTTACACGCTGTCCGGCATGATGATGAGTTTGAAGATTGTTTTGATCTTAAAGCTGTCGACAAAATTAATAATACTGAGAACAAAGATCTCAATGAATTGAATTTAAGAACATATGAATTGGCTCATCAGCTAGTTTTAAGGTCAAAACAACCTCATGGACTCAACATCCGCTGAATTGTAAATAATTATCACTCCTTTATATGTAATACTTAAATGAATAGTTTGATTCCTCATTAACTGTCCTAAACCAACTTGACCAGCAAACCAAATTGTCCTCAGCTGTTAATTTATGATTATGTTTGTTATTTAGCTTGAAAAAGGTAAAACCGAAATATTGCTAAGTAAAAATGTTTTAATTATTTCGAAGTATATATATATATACACGTGTTCTAGTATATATATATATATATATATATATATATATATATACTAGAAGAACCCGTGGCTTCGCTCACGATTAAAATTAAACATACAATATCACCCATCAGTTATATAGTTTTGCTTTCCCCTTTATTTTTCTTGTTGTAAAATCTACTTCTTTGAACATATCAAATGTACATCCATAAAGCAAAAAAAGTTTTTAGAAATCCGCTCTTAGTAAGCAGGTCTGCTACGACGGGGGTATTCTATTCCTGTATAAAGTGCCTGTCTATACAAAACGGCACCCTTGGCTTTTTCGACAGCACTTTGAATCTGCTCGCATATGTTACCCTTAATTAGAACTTTATTATGCACCCCCGTCGCAGCAGACCTGCGTATGTGCATGTCTTCACGTGTATGCCTTCATGAAGGAAAGATATAGGATTTCTACTATTTCTTTCCTTCATGAAGGCATACACGTGTTAGAGGAACCATAGAACATGGCTTGAAATTTTATTCACTGTAAAAGATCATTTTCTTAAGGTTTTAGGGTCTACCTTGAACAAAAATTACAATGCCAATCCGTCAATTATTAAAAGGGCTGACACGTTTTTAGACTCTATATTGAACAAAAAGATTGAATGAGCCGTCCCAGCAATTTTTTTAAAGTGCTGTAGATAAAACTGATTCTTTACAGTAGCACATCTTCCTCTTTAAAGAGCAGTTAGTTGTCATAAAAAAGAAGTCCTTCAAGTATAAGTGATCAGTGATCACTGAAGTCCTTCAGTAATCAGTTATTTATTTTATGTTATACCACATACCAACATTTATATAGTGTATTGCACTTTGAAAAAATGCAAAAGTCTAATTCATTAACCACCTGGCACCAAGTAACAAATCTTCATGTAAACAAATACAATTAAATAGCAGAAAGAAATACCACTGATTTACATCACCTGTTTTAAATTTTACTTTCACATGTTTTGTCAGTAAACAAATCTAACTAAAATTCTTTCAAAATCTCTGACATGGGTACCTTTAAGACGGTCCCAGGGCTAATCCCTGAAAGTTATCACGAAATTGAAGGTGTATAAACCTACTCCATGAAATTCTACACGTATCTATCAAGTTTCGTGACCATCGGTCCAGCGGTGTCTGAGTTTATCAATGCTATATATATATATATATATATATATATATATATATATAAATATACCAACATCCTCTTTTATACTTATAGACAGTGCTTGATTTGCGGCGGAACGGCGTTCCGGGACCTCTTTCTGCCGCAAGAGTCGATTGTGTATAACCGGCCGAAGTATTTTTTGCAAGAGACGATCGCGTGTAATCGGACGATCGCGTGTAATCGCGTGTAATTTGTCGCACAAGACAATAGCGTGTAATCGGCGGAGAATTTGCCGCAAAAGACGATCGTATATGATCGGCCGAATAATTCGCCGCACAAGACAATCGCGTGTAATCGGTCGGAGAATTTGCCGCAAAAGACGATCGCGTATGATCGGCCGAAGAATTCGCCGCACAAGACAATCGTATGTAATCGGCCAGGCAATTTGCCGCAGAAGACGATCGCTTATGAATGGCCGGAGAATTCGCTATAAGTGCCGGAGTACCGAAAATAACAATCGCTTAAAATGAACGGAAATTACGCGCGGAATTTTGGCCTGAAATTATGCTCTTTTTGAGCTAAGCCGAATCTTAAAACGCCAAAAAGACCTGAATACTCTCACAAGGCGTCATAAAATAACTAGAATTTTTTAGACTATTTTTTAGTAAAAACATGCTTTGTTAGTTTTTAATTTACTTATCAAAAAATTTGAGTCGGATAAAATGTGACTTTTTAAATCGACCTAATTAATCACATAGCCAAACAATACTTTATTGAGGGCAAAAATGATTAAAGGGGGGGGGGGTTATGTACAATTGTCAAATTACAGTTCCGGTACCTCAATTTTTACAAATCAAACAATGCTTATATATATATATATATATATATAAAGAGTTGTGTGTTGGTATATTTAGTGCTACAGCCAAAACTACAAGCAACTACCCTTGATCTTGGTATCAAATTAAAGCTTGGAATCTTATGATGTGCACTATGGTAGTTAGGTTTCGATATCTTTTAGGGGTTAGGCACAGGATCGTCCTAAAGGGACCTATGTCAAGGATTCTGTGAGTACTTTGGGTTTTATTTGTTTATATCAAAACATATGGTTTAATTCACTACAACTGTTAATGAATCAATCAAAATCAAACCTAGAGGACAAAAAATCAACTAAAAAGTATGAAATAATTTTATATTCTGAGTCAAATTTTGTAATATCCAAGCTCACGTATTTCAAGTCGGAGCGGCTCTATATTGCATCTTAGTTATGTATCTTCTTGGCAGAATGGCTCAAAGTCTTAGTAAGATTTGAACGTATTTATGAAAATTGAGTATTTATTACATGGATTACTTGAATGTAACATTAAAAAAATTGTGTGTTAATTTCACATGTACAGAGAAAGGGAGAGTTTCAAATTAAGACTGTAGAAATTATTTGTAGGTCTACAATATTTTGAAATTTGCATTTCAAAGGAAAATGTTCGAGTTGACGACTGAAATTTTATCCCACATCTATGTTTGGGATCAAGCTGAGATACAAATCCTTGCTTACAGAATTTCCTTTAATGTTTCATGTATTGATAGAGCCGCCCCAACTTGAAATACGTGAGCTTGGATATTACAAACATTTGACTCATTAAATAAAATTATTTCATACTTTTTTGAGCGTTTGAAGATGCCAAAAAGAAATTATTTCATATTTTTTAGTGGACGTTTTTGTCTCCTATGTTTGATTTAGTTTGATTCAATAATAGTTGTAGGATACCATTAATACTCCACTCCAGTTCATTGCGCTGATGACTTAATCACATATTAGATTTCTAACCTGTACTACCGTATTTGCTGAACTCATTTTTCGGTTAGGTTAGAACAGTCTATTGTACAGCAAGGTCCCAGGTAAATGACAATGTATCAGTATATAGTACACATTGTAATTTGTTATAGTCCTCAGATATTACTTTTGCGCTTTGCATATGGTCACATGTTTGTAAACATCTCAATTTATAAGGGATTTTCAAAAGCCTATACATGGTTTAAATACATTACTGGCAAATTCTCAGCTTAATAGGATCATAATTTTCACATTTTACAACATTCAGATCCATGTTTACATCATAAAACAATATTTAAATGTTTCACAGCATTTCACAACTGTGAGCAAAAAGCAACTAACTTAAACAGTTAGTTGTTCTATATAACATAGATAAGCCACCAGACATTTAAAGATTTTTGGGGGTGTAAAATTGTCTGACACCGAGTATGTTCCAGTTCTTCAACATTGACCGTTTAAGAGATATTATCAATAGTCAATTTTTCTGTTACCTTGAAACAGCTGCTCTTGATTCTGCTCAATGCAAATAAATATCAATTCGTCGCATCCATCTGCTTCTAATTTATTTTTAGAACAGTTTCAAGTTATAAGCATATGAGGTGTATTTTAAGGACTAGAATATATTGCCTCTGTGCATAGCTCAATCAATCTATATAGCTCAACTAATCTAAATAGCCTCTAAATAGCTCAACTAATCTATTTATTAGTTTTTGCGCTTTTCTATCCTAATGACACAAACAGATGTATCAAAGTTTGCGATTTCATGTCTTTACGGTTTTTTTGCTTTGCAATCTCACGTCCATATTGTAATTTTGTTAGAATACTTAAAATTACTTTGAAATTAGATAAACCAAACATTAAAACCTTATCGCTTCAGCACAGCCTTGGAAAATTTCTGAAATTCTGATACGACGGTCATATTATGAATATCTCACGTGCACAATTACAATATTATTCTGAACCTTCGAATTCGGCGACAGGTTTTCTCGGATAGTTTACTGCAGGGATTTTTATTACAAGATAACCATTAGCTTGGCACCTGGAAAATGGAAAATCAGTTCATTTAAGTATATTTGCAAAACTGTCCAGGGGCTCACTCATAATATCGTTCTAGTTTCAAATTGCGATGCTTGCACGTTAGCACTATAAGTTGTCCAATAAGATATATGAAAATAATTTTTCATATGCTTCAACCTGTGAAACACGAACTCAGAATTAGAAACGTCAATGATGCAACCTAAACTCAACTCACAAAGCCTGTTGGGGATTTTTGTCAGTGGAAACTGCAAGAGCGCTCACATATGACAAGTCACAAAAAATCCTCTTTGTACGGCGATGACTTTATTTTCTTATAATATCATCTATATATTTAAAGCCGTAAGGAAAAAACCTTGGGACAGTTCGTTTGAGACTTCTACTGGGCCGATTTATATGAGAGTTGTACCAAAATAAAGGGTTTCGGTCCTATATTAGCAGGTTTTATTTTTATTTTGAAAATGTTTACGTTATCTGGGTTGAAAATGAAAAATAAGCTTTTCTTATGGAGATTTAACATGGGGAAAAAAGTCCTATTTTTCAAACCTTGGGACAGTTCGTCTGAGACTTCTACTGGACCGATTTATATGCGGGTTTGTACCAAAACAAAGTTTTTCGGTCCTATATTAGCAGGTTTTATTCGTATTTTGAAAAACATTATGTTAAATGGGTAAAAAATGAAAAATAAACTTTTCTTATGGAGATTTAACGTGGGGAAGAAAGTCAACTTTTTCAATTCTTCAGACAGTTCGTCTGAGACTTCCACTGGACCGATTTACATCCAGTTTGTACAAAATAAAAGCTCAACTTATCTATATTTGCTTTTACATTATCTTGCTTTTTTAAATTAAAAAAATCTAAATTTCTAAACCTTTGCAATAATTTTATTTAACAGTTCTTCAATCAACTGATTTTAACGGCACGGGTTATTTGTCTAACAACAAACGAAGAGCAAACGCTCAAGAAGCATTTGCATGGAGTAATAATAATAACGGCGTTTGTTTTTTATTATGTCCAGTACCCAAAAACGTGTACAAATACTTTAAATTGAAAGGGATAGTTATTACAGTTTTATATTATAGTTTATAGTTAGTAAATATAAAGACAAGTTTTGATTGTTAAATTTTGTTGGGCTACATTTAAAGTTACTTAATTATGTGAAACAGCTGATTGCAACCATTAATGGTCCAAGTGATTACTACAATGGCAAATTAATTGTAATGGCGGGTTAGTTTAAAAGGTTTACATTCATAGTAATACCATTTTTAGCGTAATAAGGAACTAATTATAAGTAATTTAAAACTTAGCAGTGGATCTGACTAAATGTTGCCTAGACAAATTTATTATAAAATATGGAAGCAGTTTACCTTTAAAAACTCACATTAACCCCGATTTCAGTAATACTTTTTTCAGTAATAATGCACCGGTTTTAATTCGACGCGTGCTCCAAATCCTGTGCGTGTTAAGAAAATTATCGTAGCAAATAGATTTATTCTCAGTTCCGATATTAATTCATTGTGCTTATTTACTCGCGCGTGCGCAAGGCACTGTAGCTCTATCGGCAGCGCAGCGGGCTACCAACTCGGCGAGCCAGGTTCGAATCCGCTCAGCGCCACTGTACATTTTGGTACGTCGCTATAAATGGCGTCACTAAGGTCTGATTTTTACTAATAGTGATATTTATTTTAGGTCAACTATTAGTAAAAACCATTAGTAAACTATAGGTAAACTATTAGTAAACTATAGGAATTACAATGTCTATAGGATTTCGAAAATTCTCGAAAGACTTATTTCTTGAACATTTTATAAACCATTTAATCCAATAAAAATTTATAGTTTTAGGCCAACTTATTTCTGACGTTTTTGAACCTAACACAACAGAACGCTTTAATTAGGCTACAAAATCTACTCTAAGACTAATTAAGGTCTAAGACTAATTAAGCAATTAGGCCTTAGGTTTAGTCCTAAGGTTAGACCTAAGGTTTATAAGCTTTAAGCTTAGACCTAAAGAGGGTCTGTGTATGCAATGATGCAGCATTATTGTTTTAAGGGGTACTTTGACCGACGATGAAACTAAAGTAGGCTAATTTTTATTTTCTGTGAAATATCTTTTTTGCTGTTAGCAATTGGGGTTCAGCTATAAACTTACTTATTAGAACTTTACACATTGGATCATTTAAAGGTATTTTAAAACTATAAATGGTTATATGTTGTGCTTTCATCATTTAGGTACACTTTTGCCACCACACTGCATAAAACACTGACGTTTTAACCAATTTCCGGTAAAAAGTAAACGTCCTGTCTTTCAGCAGTTTCCGAAGTTGTGACAATTTGTCAATCACTGTGTTTAACTTGCTTTGAATTAAACTGTTTAGGTAAAATATTTTCGTGTATAAATATAGTGTAAGTAGTTTTATTTTATTCCTGATTCATTTATTTATTTCACTGAGAAAAAAATGACATCAACCAGTGAGAAAAAGATTGTGCCCATTGTAGGCTGTGGAAATTGCCTGCCTGCTCCGTGCAGTTTCTTATTTAATGTTTTGGAATCAAGACCAGCATAAACTTATAAGAAGTAAAGTTGTGTGCTACATATTGATTCACTGGTGACAATATGAACATTTTAATGTTGGGGATACTTCCTATATAGTACCAACAACATGCAAATATGATTACCATAATTTAATGGCCCTAAATGGTGAATAATGCAGTCATGCAGCACTGCACGTATTCCGATCTGTATTAATATCCTAGAAAAGTAGATTATGAGTATAAAATATTAGTTAGTTTCACTGATGGCTGAAACGATTTTTCTTTTTGAAATTTGCTGAAAGAAAAATACTTGGAAGAAACACCAGTTTAAAAAGGACATTTCATAAATATTTCGCACCAACTGCCTTGCGCTCCACTCACCACGACACCACGAAAATGGATGAGCCGTGTCCGTCGAGTATCGACGGGCAACAACTAGTTTAAAATTAATTGGTGTGGTATACTCTTAGAAGCAATCTATGATGGGTTTAAGTTATGTAGATATATATATCAATTGTGCCCCTACAAGATCCAAGTTTTCAATGTATTTCTGGGGTATAGCTAGGCCACACTAAAACGTTAAGATTGCATTAATGTTTGTTGGTTTACACCTATTTATTTAAGTAATAATCACAATGTGTTCGACTGAGTTTGAATCTACACATAATTAAATCATAACAATGCTGTTTTGACATTATGTCAACATGAAGCAGCTGATCATTTGCTTTATAATTAATTATTTAAATTTAATTTGAAGGATGCAACAGCTGTAATAAAATAAACCTGACATATTCCTGTTCCCCTTAGCTTTGTTTTGTAAACAACGAGTATTTGAAAATGTTGAATATTTGAGGTTTTTTTGGATTTTCCTCCCAAATAAATAGTACAACGTAACATAATGTTATGTACGGGACCAACGGGAAACCATCCCGGTGGCAGAATCACGTTGATTGGTAAAAGTATCACAAAGAAATCGGTGAACATCCCAAGAAAAAAAAACATATCCCAAGACGAATTGAGAACCTCCTCCTTTTGTTGGTAGGTGGGGGAAGTCGGTTAAAAAACGAAGGAGGTGTTTATTGAAAAGTCACAATATGAATGAACTCTTTATAAATCCTAGCAAAGTTTATCGTTTGGGGGGCAGTCAGTTTGTATACCTAGAAACAGTGAAGATATTTTAAAATTTTGAACTATACTTGGAATTTTATTATTATTTATTCAAGCGAGAGCTAAAATAAGTTTATCAAAAACTTAAAAGTTTAATATAAAAGTTAGATGGGCCATATTATTAATGAAATGATTCATTAAATTTTTTAGTATTTAAAGAAAATGGGTTTAAATACTAAGATATTTTACTAAAACCTATTTTTATAAGATGGTCTCGTTTTACCATTTTCTCCGTAAGAATAATATAGAAAACGAGTTTGCAGGATCGCTGTCATGGAAATGTAAAAATTAAAGTTTTTTTCAGTATTCCAGTAGGTAACAACTAGATGAAGACATATACTGTGTTTTATTCAGATGTGTTAGTAAATAAGCGTTATTTCGAATTTGACTTATTTTCCAAAAAGTTAACAACGAGACAAAGTTAAATCGTTAAGTCCTTACTGTGTTTCTGCCATTTGTCATCTTGACAGTTTGTCCCTGTTTACTGGTATTTTTGCAGTGCCTGGAAACAAAGTATTCTAATTCCGCTATCAAAAAAGGCCGATGCTTAATGTACTTCTCATTTCAGACCCATTTAAATTCTTCCAGTGCTGGAGAGCAATTAGTTTTGTTCCTTGAGTCAGAGGACGTTCTTACTGAAACAAGTCAGGCTTTCGGAGAGGATTCAGCACTAGTTCGGCTCTTCTGAATGTTATGGATAAATTGATTTGTGCTAGAGGTAGAAATTGGCGTAGTATTGTAACTGGATTGAATTTTTCACAGGAATTCGATTCGGTTAGTTTCTATATTCTGTTGTGGACGGCTTAGAAGATTCACTCTGTACCGTATACAATTTTATTGTAATCACTCTATCATCTGGAGTTCCTTGTTTTTAAGTGATTTCTACGAATATTCTGAGCCCCTCAAAGGACTTGGCCCAACTTGCCGCCTCATACAGGTGTCAACGAGGTATCACTGGCTGGGAAAGATAAATTAACCTTTGCAATAGTCTAACGATTTATGTAAGATTCAAATTACGCCAGGATTTTTGGCACGACGTATCGATCATCTACAGTTTTACCCTTGATATGAACGTTTTCATTGTTTTTTTCCGATTTTCTTGGACTGCAGAGTCTCTCCTTTCACATTATCCAAGATGCCTCATTCAAATCCTTAGCAGTTTCCGTCCCTCATTCACAGTAAATGAGAATTTTAAATGCTGCATAGCCTGAATAATTTGATTCACACCTTTTCATTATGCAATAGGTGAGTGGCTATGTCAGGGAGGTAGACATGGACAATGTGTTCAATTTCATCTGCATCGCGAATTCAGTCTTCCTCATTTGTGATGATAAATCACTAGCGGATGAAAAAGCAGCACAGACCAGGTATGATTACACAAAACCTGACTTGTTTTGAATGGAAAGGGGATGAAGCTGTTGCAGCCCAAGAACATTGATTACAGCCGTTGGTGAGTATAGTGGCTTATATAAGGAAAAAATAAAATAGGTTCATACTAAAAACTTTGTCTTTACAAATAATAGTACAGTTATCAGTATTGTAATAACAGTACGGTAATGACTTTTCAGTTGATTTTAATATTATGTTACACTTTAGGCAATGATGAAAGTGTAATTGCAGATCTTGTATCTTAAATTTGCAAGCTATTTTACCATTTATCACTTTAGGCAATTTGTACGGTTTCCTAATCTTGTAAATATAATTTCCTTCATATTTTTCCTTTTTCAAAAATATTTATTTAGGAATTTGATCTTTTCTGAAGAAACACATCTAACTAAATGCATTTTTGTAATTTGATTTTTGTAATACCTTTTCCTCAGCCTCTGTGCAACGTAGCGAACTTCTAGGCTCACCGATAGAATTGTATTTTACTGTAGATGTGTAGTAGACAATCCCTTTTAATTAACACTTGCTTTATGAGTTGCCATGTCGGTGATGGAATAACAAAACAAAATTGTTCATTTGTCATCATGTGTAGCTTTTATCATATGCTCCTTTTTGTGCTTTTTGTATAGAGTAGAAATTATATACAGAAACATATTATGTCAAAGCAAAGTGGGGCAAAATGTGCACTGTTTTTTCCGTCATCTGAGAGATATACTGTACAACCAAAGCAATAAAATTTTGTATTTGTTCACTGTCTGTTTGATTAGAAGCAATAAGCACGTTTTAAGGAATCCATTTATCCAGTGACAAATTTAACATGGTTAAGAACAATATTTCATTTTCAAAAAATATTAAGCCAC
Source organism: Flexamia atlantica (assembly GCA_035578135.1). Classification (NCBI taxonomy): domain Eukaryota; kingdom Metazoa; phylum Arthropoda; class Insecta; order Hemiptera; family Cicadellidae; genus Flexamia; species Flexamia atlantica. The sequence continues at coordinate 10,619,433 of JAQJVK010000011.1, forward strand.
GTGTTTTATTAGGGCGTGGTGTGTAAATATATAGTATTTGATTGAAATCAGAACTATTTGGATCATATTGAAGGTATCGTATTCAAATGTGTTTCATTTTACATATTCAGGGAGAAAACAAAGATCCTCCGCTTAAATAAGATAATGAGATGAAATTTGCTGATAAAAAGAAAAGAAAAAAGGTCATTAAGCTGAGTCTCTACCATACATAGTACTAACGTGCAAATGGAGTACGTCTGGACATTGAATTAAAATTGTGTTTTTTATTGGAGAATGGATAAAATCTGATGTATTTGCTGGGGTAAAATATAAAATTTTAATGATGGTAGGCCTTATAGGAAGAGAGGGAAGGAGCGGGAAAAGCCAGAAGGTTTGGAAAGGAGGGAGGGGAGATGGTAAGAATACGAGAAAAGGAGGGAAATGAGGGAAGAAGGTAGGAAGGAAGGGAAGTAGAGAGTGAGGGATGGAATGTGTGGAGGGAGGGAGAGAACTGTGGCAAAGGGTATGAAATAAATTGATTGGATGACTGAACTTGTACTTTTCTCTGAAGAAATAATCGGTTCAGTCTTCAAAAATAATCGTGGAATCTTAGTAAAATACTGATTACTAATCCAGATTATAAACCATGCCATACGCCAGAGGTGAGGTAAAGAATGAGTCAAAGTCTGAGTCTTTCTCCTTTGTATTTGGTTACGTGGAAAATACGTCCTGTGGATTTATAAACGCTTTGTTGTCTGTAAAGATCATTTTCGAAATTAGCTCTTCCTATTTATCGAGTTAAAAATTGGCCGAGTTTTCGATCAATGGCGATCTCTAGTCTATATATTAATTGAAAAGCACTTTTGTAATTTGATTTATGCAACCCGTTTTTCTCGTCCTCTTTGCAACGAAGCGAAATTCGAGGCACACCGATAAGATCATATTTTACTGTAGATGTGTACAATCCCACTGAAATTCATATTATTATTTTTAGGCATGCCTAAAATTGAATTTAAAATTTAAATAAAAATTAACATTGTAGTCATGAGTTTCTATGTTGGTGATGAAATAACAATAAAATGCAAACAAATGTCATCATTTGTAGCTGCTATCACATGCTACTTCTCGTAGAGAAAAATATTAGATGTAGAAACAAATAAGAGTACAAAAAGTGGGTTGTTTTTCTTTCATAATATGAAATAAATATGTTATTAAAACAATAACGACCAATAGGTAAATTGTTACCATCACTTTTTAAGTGTGCATGCCATTATCAACTATATATTAATTTACCGTTTTTATTTTTCAGTGTTTTCAGTAGTATGTTAAATATTTATATTTCGCGGATGTGAGAAATGTCTGCCCATTATCTAAAATTAATTGCTTTTCTATGTTATTTTGTTGAAATGTAAGAAGTGATATTCAAGTTAGTAGAACTTGTGATTTCATTAACTTTATTGTGTTTTTAAGAGCATTTTAATTTTTTTATTTCTTTAATGTGAAGTGTCAGCCCGTTAAAATGATATCAATGTATTATAATAGAGTAAAAAGTGGGCAAAAATTTAAACGGTTTTTTATTTCATCTGATGAAATATACAGGGTGTCTCACCTAAGGTGTCTCAAATGGATTGTGGACGAACTAGTAGTCCTACATAGATGAAACAAAATCATATCCCACTAAATCGACCGCAAGGAACAACATAAAAATATTTTTAAGCTTTTTAAAATACAGGGTGTTCCAAAACCGGGGGTCATGGGTTCGAATCTCAGAATTTTTAAATGTAAACATATGTCATGTTATGCATCGTTTTAAAGCTCTAAATAAGACGAACAATTTGGTGAAAGCAGAATTCACTTATCTTTATTCATTTCTAAATGGCGGCCATTTTTGTGGAAAATATTGGTATTTACGGGATACCCTGTATCTCGAGAACCACATAACGTATTTTTGGTCTGTTTAAAAATTATCAATCCTCGTAAATTCAGCTTTAATTTGATATCGACATGCCAACATTTAGAAAATAAAAGTTTTTACAGTACATTTTATTTAGTTTTAATGTTGGTAGCCCTGAAAGTCAAAAAATTTAAATGGCAGCATATGTCAAATAGCACATCATTTTACACGTCTTGCAAAGACCAACAACTTTTCAATTTACTCCTAGCTGCTACCCTTGGTGGTTTTTTAGTTATAAGCAAAAAACTTCATTTTACCATATAAAGCCCATGTTAAATGTGTAATCTTGAAGGCAGTTAAATTTGCATCAGTTAAACTTAAGTGCTGCACATTTAGTATGGGCTTTATAAGGTGAAATAGAGTTTTTTGCTTATAACTACAAAACCACCAAAGATAGCAGTTAGTTGTAAATTGAAAAGTTGTTAGTCTTTGCAAGACCTGCAAAATGATGTGCTATTTGACATATGCTGTCATTTAAATTTTTTGACTTTCAAGGCTACCAACATTTAAAAAAATAAAATGTACTGTCTAAAACTCGTATTTCTTAAATCATGTCGTATATCAAATTAAAGCTGAGTTTACGAGGATTGATAATTTTTAAACAGACCAAAAATACGTTTGGTAGTTCTCGAGATACAGGGTATTCCATATATACCAATATTTTTCACGAAAATGGCCGCCATTTTGAAATGAATAAAGATAAGTGAATTATGTTCTCACCAAACTGTTTGTCTTATTTAGAGCTTTAAAACATGCCTAATATGACATATGTTTACATTTAAAAATTCTGAGATTCGAACCCATGACCCCCGGTTTTAGGAACAACCTGTATTTTAAAAAGCTTAAAAATATTTTTATGTTGTTCCTTGCGGTCGATTTATTTGGGAATGACTTTCTTTCATCTATGTAGGACTACTAGTTCGTCCCCAATCCATTTGAGACACCTTAGGTGAGACACCCTATAACCATAACAATAAGCAAATGTAAGGAATTCATTAATGACACGTGCAGTTAATATTTGCCAGTGAAAAATCTAATAGAGTTAATAACAAAATATAATATTCAAACAATCTTAAGTCACATGTTTATTGGGGCATGGAGGAGAATATAGTATTTGATTGAAACCAGGACTATTTAGAGAAGGGTAAAGATAACAAATTGAAATATATGTTTCATTTTGCAAAGGGAAAAAATAAAGTTTGCTCGATTAAATAAGACGAAGAGTTAAAATTTGTAGATAAAAAGAAAAGAGTACATGTTGAGTCTCTACCATCCAATGTACTTACTGACGTACAACTGGATGAAGAGAGTACGTTACAATCAAATTGAGTTTAAAGGTGGAGATTGGATAAAATGTATAATTTTAGGTCAAAATGATGGAAGGGAGATGACAAGAAGAAAATGAAAGAAAAAATAAGGGAAAGGAGATAGAAGGTAGGAACGTATGGAAATAGAGAGTGAGGGAACGATTGAATGGTGGGTGGGAGGGAGGGGGGGAGCACTGCGGTAAGAGGTAGGGTTAAACTGATTGGATGACTCCATTTTTACATTTCTTCAAAGTAATATTTTTTGTCTTTAAAAATTTGAATCCTAATCAAATATTAATTACTAATCTAGGATGAACTAACAAAAGTAGATAAAAGTAACGCCGTCGTTTTAATAAACAAAAAAGATTATGAATCCAAAGTTGATACATTCCTTCGTAAAGGAAAATTTAAAATAGTGAATAAAGATCCAACAGAAGAATATACTAAAATAACCAACTCAAGAATAATGAGTTGTAAAAGCATTCCAAAACATGAAAAAATGAAAATAAAAATGCTTAATCCTAAACCACCAAGATTTAGAGGACAACCTAAAACCCACAAAGAAGGGATTCAAATAAGGCCAGTAGTGAATTTTCAACAAGCTCCAACATACAAATTATGTAAATATTTACATAATAAAATAAAAAATAATATTAAATGGGAAAACAATGTAAGTATTTCTAATACAAACGAAATAATTGATCGAATAAAAAACGTGACCCACCAAGGGAAAAGGAACCTCAACTTCCATTTTTTCGAAATTGAGTTATTAGTATATCCTTAATCTACATTAAACACCAAACAAACTGTTGGAAGAATTTTCAAGATATCTTAAAAAATGCCTGAGTCATAAAGGTTTTAATTTGAAATATTAAAAACAGCAATTTTAGGAAATCGAGGTCTAAAGTTTGTCAAATGTCTAACCTGAATTTTTATGTTACTACTTACAATATTGGTTATGTTTTACATGTAATTTTGTCAGAAATGTAAAGCAGAATATGAATCCACCATTGAATTTGTGTCACCTGTTTTTTTGTCAAATATTGCTGAAATAGGTAGAAGTAATGAAAAAAAACATAACTTCTTAAAGACAAAATGTCTTGTTACATGATAAAAACTAAAGTTAATTTTAATTTTATACTCAAATATGAATTTATTATAAAAATATTAACAAAATTTGACATTATATAGGTGTCTTGAGCTTTTACTTTTTGATTTGTTGACCTTCTAGTACATTTTTGTTTGTTTTGAAGCTTCACTTGGAACAGGAGCTACGTCGTCGACTACTTCTATTGAAAGATCCTTTATATTTTCATAATATGATTCCTGGATCAGGGCTTAGCAAGTCTTGTATTCATTCCTCACAGAACTCTCGGATTTTCTTAACTTCAATGCGTTGAAATAGCATCGGTGAAGTCAAGCTCCTTGTTCACCAGATTGAAAGGGCTTCGAAAAAAAATAACCATGTTAAAAGTTAAATTCAAGTATAAGATGGTTCAAATATTGTTTGGAAACATATAAACATTAAGAAACAATAAAAATCAGAAAATGTGTTTTTTTTACCCTGTCCTCTAAAACTTGCTGTCCTGTAAAATTTTGTCTGGGAAGATAAGGTCCCTTTTCCCTTGGCTGGTCACAAATATAGATATTAATGAAAACTCTACTTTCCTTTAATTTGATGTAAATTATATGTACACAAATATATCCATAGCAGAAACAATAAACATACTTAATAATCAACTGAAAAACCAAAATGAGCTTTCACCAGGTCACATTAAAGATATCATTAAAATGACTAAAGTCACATTGAATCAAAATTATTTCAAATACAATGAATCATTACATATACAAGAAGACGGATTACCTATGGGATCTCCTCTTTTCGGACTTATAGCAGACATTTACATGAATAATTTAGAAGCTACTAAAATAATAAATGAAATAAATCCTTTAAAAACTAAAATAAAATATTGTTACCGCAACGTTGATGACATTCTTTGCCTTTTCGAAGGTACTAAAGACGAAGCAGAACTCTTTCATAACTACCTTAACACCATATCGAGTAAAATAAAATGTTATAAAGAAGTACAAAATGAAAAATTAATTTCCTAGACATAACAATTACCAAAGAAAAAATAAACACTCATTTGAAATCTATAGAAAATCCACTACAACTGAAACAATAATACCATCAGACTCCAACCAACCAATGCAACATACATTATCGGCATTTCATGTTATGACCTACAGACTAATCAATATCCCTATGATGAAAAATAAATTTAATAACGAAAATAATACAATCATACACTTGGCAATAAAAAACGGATACAAACAAATTATAATTGAAAAAATTATAAAAAAGACAATGAAGAAGAAAAACCAACGAGAAGTATCAACAGATGCGCCTTTCCAAAGCAGAAAGGCGCACATTCTGTAAATCAGACTTGAAAACAACCTTCAGAACAAAAAATAACGCATATAGAATGATAAAAAATAAAATGCAAAATACAACTCAAAACAAAAAGAATGATATTAACAAAGCTGGAGTCTACCAAATTAATAGCAGTGACTGCGAAAAATATTACATTGGACACACAAATAGAAGTTTTTCGACCAGATTTAAAGAACACATACAAGCCCTAAAGTCAGGAAACAAAACAAATGATGTCCAATTACGCAGAACATCTTTTAGAAACAAGTCACAGCTACAAAAATATTGGAGAAAACCTTACTGTATTGGAATATGAAAAAGAAAAACTATTTGTAAAAGAAGATTTTCATATATATGTTAATAATAAAAGAACCCTAATAATTTGTTGAACACAATACATAATCATCGAGAAAATCCAATCTTCATCAAATTTATAATTTGGAAAAGAAAAGACAAAAATAAGTATTTAGAAATATTCATTAAGAAAGATATGTGAATATCCCCCAAGACCTGCATATATTTGTCAAAACACATGATTTTTAAATATTTATTTAGGTTATTTTAAAACTGAATTTTAAAGTGAGGTTATTATGACATGACTATGATCTTATGTTTTGAAACTAGTCGTCAAATAAATGTTTTTAAACCAAAAAGAGGGTACTCTGTTAATAAATTAAGTATAATTTTAACATAATAGTAGCCCTAATCACAATAATCAATTTTTCAATATATTTATTTATATTAGAAATAATAATATAATAAAAATAATAATAATATTATTATTTATTATAATATAATATAATAATAATCTATATACTTAATACAATAAGGTTTTTTCCTGTTAGATCCCTTTCTCAGCCGTCCTACTTAACCGATCTTTACGATTTAGGTGTCATTTAAAAGCGTATAATGTGGCGCACCTGCGACTGATGATTAAAATGAACAATTATTTAACTGCTTCGACCCCCGAGCCTTTGATTTATTTCTAGAGGGCGCTTTCAACGGTCCAGTGCTGACCAACTTGCTAAATGTAAATTGTAATTTAACAACTGATTACCTTCAGATGAATTGTCAACCATTGACATTGTAAACAAAAATAGACACTCTAAAAATGTAAATAAGGGACGAAACAATTTATGAACAGTGAACGGTTATTTTTAGATATGATACTTTTATAGATTCGGTAGGTAAATCACTCTTTGATGTGTATATCGACATGTTTTAAATATTGTAAATTATTAATTTTATTCATGTACAAAATTAATGTCAAACAAACATCCCCATTATTTTTATTTTCATATGACGATGTTTTTCTTGAATGTTCTAAGTTTTTCCCAGCTAGGAAGTAAATTTATAACTGTAGAAGGAAATCGTTACATTATTCTTTAGGCCTGGATGACGATTTATGAATCCCAAAATAGAAATAATAAGAGTCCAGAGAGAAAATAGGGAGGACAAGATTAGAGAGATCAGGGAAAACATGCGTAACGTTCGGCAAGAACAGATAACTGCTAGGAGACAAAGATTGAACAGCACAGCGACATTGTACCACCTATATACTTCAACCACTTAAAGATTATGTAAGGGCAAACGTGAAAAACACATGCGGTATCCTACTGTTGAGCGAAGTTATTTCTAGAAGACAATCAAATTAAAATACATAGTGTTGGGACGATGGACAATGTGTGTGTATGTTTTTTTTTCAGTTAAGCTTCTTAAAAAAATGAAACATTTCAATTTCAAGTTTAACAGGTTAAATCTTTAATAATTGTAAATTTAAAGAAGTCAATGAATTTCTTCGAATTTTAGGTAATAGTTTCTCACAACAAACACATATTAAAATGCGCAATTTGCGCATGGGGCCCCTAGTTAACTTCTTATATATATATTATAAACTAGCTGATCAATACGGTTTTACCCGTGGAAGGACAGAAAAACTTCCGTGGATTCATGATTTCATGTTAAAGTTGCCATGAAAACTACATGAGCTTCCCTATACTTTAACATTGAAAATTTGATGTATCAGGACGTAGTCCTGAGGGAATTATTAAAAATCCGTTCTTAGTGGATGCCTAAGCCTTGAGAGGAACGTTCATGCAAAGTTTCAAGGTTCTAGGTCAAGTAGTGTGGGCTGTGCAATGATAGGTGAGTAGTATTTGACAAATATATAGTGGATTTTATATAAATATATATATATATAATGTGTGTGTGAGTTTGTGTGTGTGTGTGTGTGTGTGAGAGAGAGAGAGAGAGAGAGAGAGAGAGAGAGAGAGAGAGAGTGTGTATGTGTGTATGTTTGTGTGTGTGTATCTGTTAGCGCGATAGTGCCTGTAAAAATGGTCCGATCTTAATGAAAATTGGTACAGACGTGTAAAGTGGCAATAACTAGCACGAGTTCATAAACCAGCACGATCGGACCACCAGAAGGGGGGTAAAGGGGAGTAAACCCCCCAAAAATGGGGTTTTTAAGTCTTTTACATATAAAAATCTAAATAATCCAATTTTTGTTACCATCAATGAATTCAGCAAAAAGATTTTGTATTTTGAATCACTACTTTATGTCCATTGGTTATCAATATATTGTAAGAGGTAAACACAGTACGTTGTCCCAATGTTAACCTTATGGGAAATAAGTAAAATTCTATATCTGGCTTATTTCTCAACATATCTTGATAAAACTTGGTAATTGGCTTCTTCTAGTTCAGATCTAATAAATATTTAATTAAAACCAGCTGTAACAGCAAATCTGCATATTCATTCCCCATGTTATTCTTATGGAGTTAGCAAAAACATTTTAAATCTCGCTATGTTGGATTGGCAAATGTTTTGCATATTTGCAATTCACTGAGTATGCAGGTCTGCTGCAACGGGGGTATTATTCTATTAAAAAATGTACGCGTTTAAAATCTAGAGTTCATTGTCTCCAGTTCTTTCTTTACACTTTCTACTGATCACTCTTAGATTTCTGCAGGAAATATTAGTTTGTCGTAGGCCTAAGTACTTAATTTTGGCTAGGTTTTATTTTGGTGGTTTCGTTTAATGGATAAGTTATTTTTCAAATGTAAAGGAGAGTTTACCAATAATTTTAAAGTAGTTTTTCTCGCTTCGTTCTCGATATTGTAGACAATACCCAAATTCACGAAATTCCCGAATTCCCGACTGGTAGGCCCCCTGCAAAGATTTAAACGGATTTGGTATTTCATGGCCTCGATAAAACTGAGACTCACAAAAAAATACCCTTACTAAACTATACGATCGAGCATACACTAAAAATATTAAAACACCACGTATGAAAATGAAAACAGATAATAATTCCTCACAATATGCAATTTTTATTTTTCCGGTATAAAAAAAATCAAAAGGTAATTAATTGACGTCCGAGTTCTCCAAAATTCTTGCGCAAAAAACAAGCGGGTGGGAATATGTTGATGCTACTATCTGGTGGGTTTCTCGTGTACGAATTTAAAATAAAACATAGACACATGTTCCTCGGGATTTTACGTGTGCCAATTTTGGGGTTTCCACTAGAAATTTAAATTAAACCTTTTTCAATGTAATTTAAGAATCGTCAAAAACAACAGGTAATGTACCTTTTTCGGAAAATTTATTTCCCACATATTTAATTGTAAATTTCTGTTGTATTTTGAATTATCATCATGTCATTCATTACCACCAATCATCACTATTGTTAGTAAACGTAATTTTCGCCAACACAAATTCCATAAAAAAATGTAATCAACTTACTAATAAATAGTTCAAGGGATTCGCTCAAAAGTTTATAGTCATATTTTCGTTAAGATATTTAACAAATAGTTTCTGGTTGAATTTTGACCAGTAGGTGAGCTCTATTTGCCGTATTAATAGAAAGCAATAATACTTACAGTAATAATATTATTTGTAAAGACAAAGTTTTTAGTCCGAACATAATTTATACTTTCTTTATAATATAAGCCACTGTACTCACCGGCACGGAGCTAGTTAATTTTGGGCTATTGTTAATTGGGCTAGCTAATCTTTGTCCTAGAGCTGCATAAGCCTCATCCATTTTCTTATTCCATTCATCCAAATCGGGTTTTACGATATTATTCATATCTTGTGCTTTTTTTTCTTCCACTAGTGCATGCAAAACCACAAACATTGACATATCCTCTGCGGCACTTTGTTCATTTTCTTTCAATATTTCTTTTCTGATATTTGTTGTGATGTTTTCAATGTCTTCTCTTTTACCATCTTTTACTGCATTCATTTTGTTGATCTCTTCCTGTGCCAATCGACTCAACAATTTTTTATATTTTTCAGCAGCTTCCTGGAACTAAGGAAAGAAAGACCAGATAGTTTACATTTTTACCAATTATTTTTACAAGTTTACTGAAACATCATGGAATGTATACCTTCATGTCGACCCATTTTCTTTGGGCGACAGGCTAAGTGAATGGAGGAATAATGACAATATACTTTGTTCGTGATGACACGGCTTCAATTTCAAAAATCTTTAATTATACGCTGATTTCGTAAATCCGATTTGTATAATCGAATATCGTCCAATTTAGTGAATTTAATACTCTGGAATTTTATATTTGGATGAATAACTTTTAACGTAAAGCAAGAACTACTCTGCTAACATGGCGTAACTACCCTCTTTAACATGGCGTAGTGGAAGTAGCCATTAGTGGCATGGCAAAGACCATTCTTTATACGCGTTTTAAATAAAGTTTTAAATTTTTTTTTATAATTATTATTCCTATGAAATTTCACTTGTAGTATATATCTTATACATTGAAAAACTTTTGTAAAACTAATGACAGCGACCCTGACCGTTCTACTGGACCAATTTCCATGCAGGTTGTACCAAAACGAGGGTTATCGGCCCTATATGTGCAGGTTTTATTTGCATCTTGAAAATATTTATTTAAACTGGGTCAGAAATGAAAAATAAACTTTTCTCATGGAGATTTAACATGGGGGAAAAATTTGTAGCTTATGACAGCGAGCCTGACCGTACTACTGGACCGATTTAAACGCGCGTTGCACCAAAACAAAGATTATCGATCCTATATATGCATGTTTTATTTGAATTTTGAAAATATTCACATGAAATGGGTAAAAAATTATAAATAAACTTTCATTAAGGAGATTTAACAAGGGGGAATATCTACCTTTCCAATTCTTTGGATAGTTCGTCTGAGACTTCCACTGAACGCATTTTTATGCAGTTTGTACCAAACAAAAGCTCAACATTTCTAAATTTGCAGGAATCTGATTTCTGTTTCATGAGGGTGTATTTACATATAATATACAACATTCCCTGATTTAATGTATGATATATCAAATGTGTTCAAGGTAAAAAATAATACCCCCGTTGCAGCAGACCTGCATACTCAGCGAATTTCAAATGCAAAACAACATATTTCAATCAAACATAGCAAGATTTGACATGTTTTGGTAAGCTCCACAAGAATAACATGGGGAATGAGTATGCAGGTCTGCTGCTACAGGTGTATTAAAACTGGGTGGTTTTAATTCAATATTTAGTAGATCTGAACTAGAAGAAGCCATTTACCAAGTTTTATCGATATATGTTGAGTAATAAGCAATATATAGAATTTTACTTATTTCCCATAAGGTTAACATTGGGACAACGTACTGTGTTTACCACTTCAATATCTCGGTAACCAATGGACTTAGAGCAGTGATTCAAAATACTAAATTGTTTGTTTTTTTAAGCTGAATTCAATGGTGCCATTAAAAATGCGATAAATTTTATTTTTCTATATGAAAAACTCAAAAACCCATTTTTGGGGGGTTTATTCCCCTTTACCCCCCCTTTCGGTGGTCCGATCGGGCTGGTTCACGAACTCGTCCGAGTGATTACCACTTTACATGTCCGTACCAAATTTTTTGAAAATGTTTTAGATAAAATAAATGCTTGACAGCAGCACAATTAGCCTCTTTCAATAACAGTTGTAATAAAGGAGAAAGATCTTTTAGGTATTTCTGCTCAGTGATTTCTTTTATGTTCTATTCCTGATAGCTCGTTCGACATTCTTCAGCATTTCTTGCTTTTTAAATCTGTTTAAATATAAACATTTCATCAATTTATATTCTGACATAAGAATAGTATGGGATCTTTAACGGGTCAGTGATGGAGTCCTAGGTTTAGATTAAGATGAACACCACTTGGTTGTCCTATTTTATGCCTACAAAATAAGTGTACAAAATTTCAGCTCTTTGGGTGCATGGGAAGTAGGAGAATTAGTGATGAGTGAGTGAGGGCTTTGGCTTTAATAGGTATAGGTATTTTACTTGATATGGCGACCTACCCAGGTATTTTAAGCCAAGAATAAATGAGAAATGAGTGTGGGATTGTTGTGGGCGATCTTGTAGTCCTGTTACTAAGGCTGACATGTTACTTAACTAGGTTACTTAAATAGATATAAAGCCAGGAGGCCTTATAATTATAAATCTGACAATCCCGAAACAGTAAGTTGTTTTCCCCCCTTTAAACACATTTAATTAAAAACGGTTTTCCGTTTCCATTTTGACGATAATTTGTTCAATATAATGACTTCGGACCACAACCAATAAACTGATGGGTGCTAAACACTTCATTTCGACTGAATCCTAATGTCTGGGCGCTATCTTGGATCCACTGTAATTGGATAATGATAAAGGATATTTCTTTCTAACTTAAAGATAGTGTTGTGGCATCTCATTCCAAACGAAATTTGTACGCTTCCTCGATTTAAATTTGTAGCGTACACTGCCGGAACGCGGTTTTTGAAAATCTGTATTTGTTCTCTAGGTATATTTAAGCGAAGTTCCTTCATTTATATATTTTAACCCTTACAAGCTACATCGCTGTACATGTTCTTTGTGCACTGCAATCAGTCAACAGCTTTGCGGTATTGAGATTATGAATTAAAGCGGCTTGACACAGCTGTTTTCGTCTTGCAGTATCTTCGAATAATCAGGTTAATAAACTTTTCCAAAAGAATAAAAAAAGTGTAGAGCCCAATGTTTTGCCCGGATTTGAGACTTGCCTTTCAGCATTATTTTAGTTGAATCTCTAAAGAACCTATTGAAAGGGGAGAAATTGTTACTAGGATCTTTATGAACCTCAATAAAGCACTAATTATTGCCCTAATTAGTGTTTCACACTCAAAGTCATTAGAAATTTTTGAATAATTTGGAACTAATAGCAGTTCATTTTCTTGGTTTGATGCACGAGGAAAATTCTCTTATAAATTAAAGCTGTCAAATAAATGTCACCTTTTGCAAGAAAATTAATCAGGAAGTGCTAGAGGGATATATCCCAAAACATTTGATTTTTATATGCTATTTAACAATGTTGCCAAACTTAATGAAAAGTGTCAAAGTTTGACTTATACTGATGACATTAAAAAGGGGTTTAAGGTTTAACCACTATTAAGTTCATAGTAAAATACATTAACAGTCATACATTCATTACATTTTGATCGTTAGCCATTGGTACCTAAATATTGCGTAATAATGCATACAATAATATATTAAACATGATACTTACAACATCAGTCGTGCTGGACACCGGGTTCGGCTGAAATATATGTATATATATATTTATTTAGATTAAAGGAAAAGTGATAAATGTGTCATATAATTTGACACTTATTACTTCAACATACAATGCATTTTATGGGTAGTTTTATTTAAACTTTTGTTCTGCGAAGAAAATGTTACTCTACCAGATTGCGAGACAAATAAGGAATGGATTACTTAAAAAAAAGTTTCACTACACTAAGAAGATATCACCTGTTTTACATACGCCGTGTGGAGGCTGAAAATAGCTTTTTTTCGGTCAGAGGGCCAAAACCTTTTGGCCCTAGGGCCGAAGTCAGCTGATCGTATATTTGCTTGAAACAACGTGTAAACATCACATAACTGTACGCCATTCAGTATGTTCCGATGACAGGCTAGTGGCGAGCATATGATTTTCATCGCTGCCGTTGCTTAACAATCATTAATAAGAAAGTACTATCAATGCTCATGATCCAGCAAGAATTATTATTTTGTGCTCGCTGTCGTGATCACATAGTTTCGTTTTCAAGTATAAAAATTATATTAAGATTTAAATGTTATAGGGTTTACTACACTCTATAGCTTACAGAAAAATAGTGATCGCGCCTCAGCTGAAAAGGGTTTTGCAGCTTTCGATCTTTTAAAAACACGATCACGAGTCTGCAAAGCCTCATTTTCGACCCTTGGTGCGGAAAATACTATATAGTATTCCGCAGAAAACTGGACTGACAAGGGCTGTAAAAAGTGAAAGGTTACATCCCTTGTAACATTCCAGTCCATACAATGATTTTTTAACGCTAGATTTAATTCAAATGACTATTAACACTCACCGCGGACCGCGTCCTCCCAGGACCACCGTGTTGCGGAGTACTAGGAGGACATTGATTCCCGTACCCTTGTCTTCCCTGAAACATGTAATAACCCACAGATTTTTGTTAGCACTAATGTATATTAGTTGGGTCCTGGGCCCAACAATCCCAACAACCACTGCTAAGTGGTCATTCTGCGACCAAACAGGCTTAGCCTCAAGCAGTCTTAGGATGGCAAGGAAAGGCAATGATAAAAAAACTTACCGTTACATTTAGTTATTATATCAGCACAGCAGAATCTTTGTATTTATGATATTCTAATATAGCGGCTAAATTTGCGGTTCTATCAAAAATCGGACTGCACCACGTGCCACGGATTTTTCACGATTTACAACTTTGTTCCTATGAATGTTTGCCCTATCTCGTCTCCTTCACCTTTCTAGAAATTTAAATTTTCGAAGATTTTCCCTAGGTTTTATTCAAGCTCCAGCTGGCTTGATATTAAACATAGAGGGATGAAAATTGGCATACATCATCTCTACAGTATATATGCAACAAATCACGAATAATATAACTAGAGTTCCGGCTAAATCATTAGGCGGGTGAGTGAACGCTGCTGGCGTTCAAAATATGTTTCTGGCCAATCATTTACCCATCTGAAGTTATAGACAGTTATGCTCTTTGTTTATGTTTTCCTAATCAGCTGAGTAAGTTCTCCAAATACACCCAAGTAAATGTGCTTCTATCTGTTGGAAATATGTTCAACTACTTAACTGTGTAGAGGAGCAGAGGTGTCTTTAACATCAAGTCATTTATACAGCTGAAGTTTCCAGTTTTCGCCACCCGCCTAATGATTTGGCCGGAACTCTAGTTTGTAGTATTAAAATACATTAAAAGTTAAAAAATCTTCAAAATTCGCCAAATGTGAAAGATTTTCTCGAGGTATTCAGAGGGTATTCAGTCCCGTGTCACGTTGATATACTACCTAGACTCACGGTACTACCAGCGCTAATGTTTACTTTGGTGCCGGCTACGTCACTGGTGAACCCTACCGTCTTTATTGTAGTTAACGTGACGTAGACCCTTGAAAATATGCAAACGGTATATGTATATGACCTCCGCTTAAACTAGGTACTTGAAATTAGGCATGCACTTTCCTCATGGCTTGAAACTAAGAGTAAATTTAAATATATCAAAACTCACAATTTTTAATTTTAACCCCCTCAAAGAATTATTAAGATATTGTATAAAATGCTTTCCTAAGAACTGTTATTTTGAGCTCTAGTGGCCGAACGGATGGTCCTATCGAAAAATGGAATGCACCATGTGCTACGGATTTTTCACGATCTACTTCTTTGGTGCTATGAATTTTTGCCCTATCTCGTCTCCTTCACCCTTACATAGCTCTAGAACTTTAAATTTTCGATGATTTACCCTATGTTTTCCAGTTTCAATTCACGTACTATATGTAGAGGGCTGAAATTTGGCACACTTAATTTCTATAGCATTTTTACATTTCACTTATAATATAACTATTTCCAAATAATCAAATGCACATAAAGTTAAAAAATCTTCGAAATTTGCCAAACGCCAGCGATTTTCTCGTGGCATTTCATTCCGTGTCACCTTGATTTTCTACCTAGGGTAACTATACTAAACACAAAATCTTGTTTGAAGTAAATTTCATTGTTATCTAGTCAGTTTGAATTGGATATTTGGATATGACAGGACAACTTCTTTCTCTAGTAAAGAATTCATTATGTTTCTAAAACGTGATAGAAAATCCTGAAGGAAAAGTGATTCTTAAGGTGCAGTTAGAGAATACTGTGTATTGTTTGATCCGGTAAAAGATAAACATTTCTCCCAAGGAAAGGGTTTATTCAAAAATGTTCACTCTAACTTCAAAATAGAGTGAAAAATAATAAAATAATGCTCTTAGTATAAAAGCGGTTTTTATCAGGTTAAAAAACCACTATACCTACCGATTGCGTCATTCCGGGTATGAATCACTGCAAAGTAAAATGTTGTTTAGAAAATCCAGATCTCTGATGAAATGTACCTTCCTTATCAGCTATGGTACTGGACTTTGGAAATTCTTATTGACTATACTTCCTCATAATCTATGAATATAAAAATATTTAGTTATTTGTCTCTACATTTTTGGGTAGATATGGAAGACAAATAAGTCAACAGTAACAATTTCGCCTAACTCAAACTTACAGCCCGCGTCACTTCGTAACATACGAAAAACAACAAAATAAAAGGTTTCGCAGCGTTAAACGCCATTAATTGAGGAAGATTTGTTGTGATTTTTTATTTTCTAAACAAACTGTGTCACTGAAATAAAATTTCCAGTTGCTGGAACTTTGCAGTTGATTAGGCAAACTTTTCTCTAACGCTAATATTGAGAAGAAACTAATTTAATTTACTTTAAAAAAGTAGATGTTTACGTATAACTTTCAGCTTTGATATTATAACCATTTTCATTTTGCATAATTTGGGAGTTAGTTTACATGGATCTTCACCTCAAATTTGAAATTTTTTAAAGAAATGAGTCTGTATGTTACTTATACACAACATAAGGGGTCGCCGGAATTGTGCCCCCCGGATTTGTACCCCACAGAAAAAAAGCTACGTCATTTTGACGTCACAGGACGGGGGGTACAATTCCGGCCGCAAACTTTTAGGACGAATAAATTATTATGTATTTTAATCAACTGATATTTCACAGTTGGCTGAACAGCTGCATAATTGATATAAATTAAATTAAACTTCTTAAGTCCGACCCCGGAATTGTACCCCCCGGATTTGTACCCCCCGGATTTGTACCCCCTATGCTCAAATCCAGTTTGACCGACCATGGAAATATACCGGGTCAATATTCGTTGTTGTTGTCGTTGTTGTTGACTTTTTTAATTAGTTCTCGTAAATCAACGGTTGTTCGTTAAATTAGCCTATTGCCTAATATTATTCAACGAATATGTCTTATTATTATTAGTATTAGTATTATATTGTGTAGTCTTATTCATCATTAAGTATGGTAGAAAATCTGTCAATAATACGTGATGAAAGTATTGGATAAAATATTGTTTTGAATATCTAAATTCATAAAAGATTGTTAGTTTGATTAGGCCTATATACATGTTTCACGTTTATGGTCTCGTATTCCGTTGGACTTTTTGCCATGAAACTTGGTATAAATAAGTAAAATTTCACGGAGGAGGTTTTTAAGCCATTCGTTTCGTCCTAACTCAATCGGGGGTACAAATCCGGGGTAGTACTTGAAGATTTGGTGACGGGGGGTACAAATCCGGGGGGTACAAATCCGGGGGGTACAAATCCGGGGTCGGACTTAAGAATATGACCACAGGGGGTACAAATCCGGGGGGTACAATTCCGGGGTCAGACTTAAGGGAAATAGTTTTATTGCAAACCATTTAGGTGTTGATGATTTAATAATGTATTGGGGGGTACATTTCCAGTCGCGGGCTGTTTCTCGAGCGGTTTAGGCCCCGCCTCCTGTGACGTCAAAATGACGTAGCGTTTTTTGTGGGGGGTACAAATCCGGGGGGTACAAATCCGCTACCCCACAACATCGACACGTCAGTCTATATCTCAAAATAAGGTAAGATTACGTGCAAACCTCTGCTAATCTGCAAACAACACTTATCAAACGTAAGTACACTTATGAGTACACTTATCATCCTCCATAAATAAACAATCTATTCAGCACTCATAACGGCCGAGGAATTACATTTTCAAAGTGACGTGTTTTTTTCGTAGACCTGTTTGAAATTCATGTTAGACAACATAATACCAAAGCAAATATCATAAAATCCTATGAAACGCCTACATTAAGTGGGTGCACTGTTGTTGGTGCATTCAAAAATCGAGTAAAAATAAGCAGATTAGCCGTAAACACTTAAGTATCTTTCTCATTCGAAGTAAAAAGGAAAGGTTTTAAATTTAAAATATTCTTTGAACTTTGAACTTTTTTAGACAAATCTTCAATCATTGATGTTTTTAAAATTTTAAACGTTGAAATCAGCACCAATGATTATAAAAATCTAACCTTCAGAGCACCTTTTGAGTTACTTGTGTTGCTTTTTTAGATTTTCTTAAAAAAATATATGTACAGGGAAATAAGTGAATACAGAATGTCGGTCTTGGTTTTAATGGGGTAGATACTCTCTTATGATGAGAATAGATTATTTTCTCTCGTCTTAAAAAAAGTATATGTTAAGAAATAAAAAAAAGTCGACGAATATTAACTGACTTTTGTTAGTCCTGCATTCTGTGGTACATAGGCTATTTCATATCTTGGCCATCTGTGTTATTATGAACAAAAATGTCCATGGGGAAAAAGTTTACATGTTTTAAACTGAGCTGCTGGTCAAAGATGTAGCATTTTTGCTGGAATTTCGAAAGCATGCTGTGCGAGGGCTTTTCATGAGATATTTTCTAAACCCGCAAAAAGCACATCTAGAGAGTATTAGCTTTAATTTGATACCACATACGTATAGGAAAATAAACTTCTTGAGGATGATATGCTATGCACTTAATCCCAGATATTATTCTTTTTAAAATGTGGAAGATTGCGCTGTTTCACAAACCAGTATTGTGTTCACTACTTACATACACTGCGTCGTCGCCAGCGAACCTCGCGACTTTAGTGTGGTGAGGAGATCCCTGCGTTACCACCGGTTTTGTCTAAAACAATACAAATTATTTTGCAAGATTCATTTAAAACCAGTGATTGAACGGGCTAAAAGCACTGAATAATACCTTAATAGTAAACTGGCTAATCCACCATGTTAATAACAAGCACATATGATATTGAATTGAGCAACAGCATCACACGTTTTAGTGAAAACTAAGTAAACATATTTAGATCCCAATTATTATATGTAATTGGGATATATTTTACAGTATTTTTAGTTTTCTGAGGGATTTAAAGAAATTTTTATATTTTTCCCGATTTCTGGCATCAAGGCCTTCAATTGAGCCCACTCCCATCATCCTAAGACGCACCAGACGCCCACACTTTCTTTGTAAAATTTTTTCTTACGTAATCATATACTGTATATTACAGATATACAATTACAATATATATATATATATAACATATAGCAAAAAATCATTTTTAATACACAAATAAATATATATAGTCCAATTTTTGAGAAAATTCAAAATATGAAAACAACAAGATATTAAAAATAACGACTACCTCCTGTCTACACCATATATGGTTATATAGAAATGATTTTAATTTCATTTTACTTTGAATTTTATTTGTTTACAATTATTATAATTTTAAATAACCTAATTCTGTGTAGCGAACTAATACCTTGAAAATTGCCTTAGTCGCCGAAACATGTGGGTTTTCAATAAATTATAACATTTTTATTTTGAATGAGCTCTTTAATTGGATGAACTCACAAAGAAAAAGCCGAATAAAAGTTAGCACTCGGCTTTTGCCACGATAGCTCGAAACAACCAAGGAAAGTGTTAACAAGAAATGAAAACAGCTGTTTGCAAACTACAGACATATAGGGAAAATACAGCTTGTGAGATAAAGGTTGCATGGAGTAATAACATGTTTTTTTAATAAATTTTGTGACACCGAAATATTTTATAGTAGTTGGATGAAATGATAAACGTGAAATAATACCGAGCGAGGTTTGATCTGCCAGGTACAGTTCGTGCATTATATCTCCGGCTATGGCTACTACCCCACTACTAACCGTATAATATAATATTTTCAACATATCGTATTGGCAAACACATAGCGGTGCTGTAGAACAATGTTATCAGAAAAGTACCCCCTCTTCCACCCCGTGCCTTGCAACCAGCTGACTCTGCCATAGCCGCAGATATAACGTGCTAACTATGCTTGTGTTTATTAAACTATTCTATTGTCTTACGAGCAATGTCATCAAGAATTAAGAATCAAGATCTTTATTGGCCATCAAATAACAAAATTGTTACATGAGGCTTCGTCATTAAAACTAAGTATAAAAATATAACTAACAGTATAACAAAAACATAACAACATAAATGAGTTAACAAAATTTTGGCCTAACAGATTTCTAAAAACAAATTGGACATATCATAGCTCATGAACTCTTCAACCGAGTAAAATTAGTTTTGACGATGAAGATATTTTCGGTTCAAACCTACTAAGTGGTAATTCTCTTATATCTAATGGTAACTTATTAAACAGTCTGACCTGCTGAAAATTAAAACTATTGTATGTCTTGGTCAATCTAATATTGGGCAGTACAAGATTATGCCTGAGCCTGGTGTTATGGTCATGGACAGTATCATGAACAATATAAGCAGTGATATTTTTTTTTAACATAGACTAAATTTTGTAAAATATAAATACAAGCTAGAGGCATTATCTTTAAGCTACTAAATGACTGTCTGTAAGATTTCTGAGGTAAAAGATTAGCCATTACTCTAATTACTTTTTTTTGCCAAAGGAGGGCTTTATTTGCTGCGCAAGAATTTCCCCATAAGTGGGCACCATAACTAATATGGACATGAAACAGACCAAAATATGTAATAACAAAAATTCAAAGTTCACACAGTGTTTCAGTTTTCGTAACAAAAAAAAATACTGGAGAAAGTTTTTTTACGAACACTTTCAACATGAGCTTCCCAAGAAAGCTTATAATCTAAAAAAAACCCAATAACTTAACAGGCTTAACAAAATCATCATTTATTTCAATATATATTCTGTTTGTAAAAATTACTTTTTTTGATAATGAGTTTTTTGACAAAATACCACTCTTTAGCTTTCTGCAGAGAAGGGGTTCATTTTAAATCAAGGGCACGGTAATCAGAATCAGAACAGAGGAGGGTTGTATCATCTGCCTAGAGAAAAGACAAAGATGTTTCATTATTACTAAAGTCATTAACAAAAACCAAAAAAAGAAACGGGCCAAGCACCGAGCCTTGAGGGACACCAGCTACAATATTCTTAAAACTAGACGACACATTATTAATACTGACCATTTGCATTCCATTCAAGAGGTAACTTTCAACCAAATCTAGTTCTTTCTTCCTTAAGCCATAACAATCATGTTTTTTTTTTTAAATAATTAAGTGGTTGATTACATCAAAAGCCTTGGTAAGATCAATTTGGGTGGTACCGATAAGCTAGCTTATTTTCTAATCCATTTAACATTTCATATACAACGCTTTCAACTGCCATTGAAGTAGAGGTTGAGGCCTAAATCCAAGCTGGTATTTATAAAATAAATTATTTATCTTAAAAAATTCATATAATTGCTTAAACATACAACTTTCAATTAGTTTACTTAAAATAGGTATAATTGTTATGTCTATAATTTTCCGGCTATTCCTTTTGACCCTTTTTTTTTTAAATAGGAGTGGCCTTAATATACTTGAGAAAGTCAGGAAAATTTCCAACAGTTAACGCTGAGTTAATAAGTGAGGTTAACTGCAGCATTATGGCATCCACAGCCTGTTTAAAAACATAATTGGAAATACCATAAATACGTTCACTTCGTGAAGAACTAAGTTTCATCACAGCATCTCTAACAAATTGTGGGTCCAAAACCCTCCATTTGACATCAACTCCATCTCCATTTGAATGACATAAACATTTAGAGGTCTTGGGTACTCATGCAGCATTTTACAATAGTTACCATCATTATTTAAAATCAGAAATAAGACTAACAGGTACATTTACAAAATGATCATTTAATACCTCTGGACTTAAAGGAATGGAATTTTTTTACCTGAACCTACAAAACCACCAGTCTCGTTTCTCTCTATTTGCCAAGCTGTTTTACAATTTTGTACATTTTGTGAGCAGAGTATCATTTGCAGTTTTTTTCGCTTCAGCAATAGCTTTATTGTATAACTCATTAAACCTATTTTTATCATCTAAACTTAAACTACTTTTCCATTTATCATAAAAACATCAGCATATAAGACTTTAAGAGCTCAATTTCAGGTGACCCAATTTAATTTTGGCTTTCTAGCTTCTTTCTTTTTTACGCTTATCACTGGACAATACAAATTAAAATAGTATGAAGAAAATTGAAATAAGTGGAACAACTTTCATTAACATCTATTAAAAAATGACCAATCTACATTGCAAATGAGGGTGGTTTTAAAATTACCTAGCCTATCCGGGGAAAGAAGCCTCTTAGTTTTATCCTCAGGAACCTTTACATTGGACTTATCATAACTTGAAACCAGGTTTAAATTTATAAAAATACCAGCATGATCAGACATTATGTCTGGTTCAGTAACGTATATGAGCATAAATTTTTATCGACGTTCAAATATATAATGTCTAAACAGGCCTTATTTCTTGTTGGGAGGCAATGAATACTATACAAATTCATTGATCTAAGAGTGTTAACAAAATACCTTACCTCAGAATCACAGTCAAACTTTAAAATATCCACATTAAGATCACCAGTTAGAGAAAAATATTTACACATTTTAAGCATCGGAAAACAACAACTTTTCAAGAATAATAATAAAACTATTTCAAGTTCCGGCCAAATCATTAGGCGGTTGGCGAAAAATGGAAACTCCAGCTGTAAAAATGACTTGATGTTAAAGACACATCCTGTACGAGTAGTTGAACATATTTCCAAGAGAGAAGCACGGTTACTTGGGTATGTTTGGAGAACTTATTCAGCTGATTTGGAGAACATAAGCAAAGTGCATAAACTTAAGTGCATATGTTTTCAGATGGGTAAAGCGAAAACATATGTTAAACGCCAGCAGCGCACTCACTCGCCCGTCTAATGATTTGGCCGGAACTCTAAGTCTGAATCAGGTGTTTTGTAAACATTTAAGATCACAAGATTAAAATCTGATGGAAAAATTGCCGAAACCTCACACAAACAACACAGAAAGCTGAAACATCGATAGCCTGGATTTTAAACCGTGAATCAATAATTACGGATGAACCACCACGCTGAAGTGGAGGCTTTCTTGAGTACAATAGTACGGAGCTGTTAAAAACCATTCGGAGCAAACAAAGAAATTTCACCTTCATACAAAAATGCTCACTGAGACAAACAATACTGGTTTCACTTTCTTTTAATATCATTTCTAGTTTGTCCTAGTTTGTTTTTATTGAACAAATATTTAAGACCACAAACAATTTAAGACTAAAATTAAAATTTTAATTAAAACTACCCTTAACTAAGTTTTTATTTGAGGTGAAACCTGATTTCACGGTGGTGAAGCTGACCGTAGTAGATGGAAGTTTTCCGAACATGCTCCCGTAGTCTTCCCAACCGCAGGTGGCTCAGATGTTTTGTTTGGTTATTTTTATATTTAACCAATGCTTATTTAATTTTTAGATTTTGTTTTGTATTTGTAATTCTATTAATATAAAGAGCTTTCTTACCCTCGGGGACGGTGGAGCAGCCATGCCCATAGTTTTCTGCAAAATTAATTTGTATTAGAATATATATACAGTATACAGATCAAACAATAACCAGCCAAAAATCCTCCTTTGCCGAACCATTTTAAAATCAGACCATAGATACAAAGGAATAAAAGAAAACCTGACTATATTAGATTATGAAAATAAAGGGCCCAAAATGTACACGAAAGAAGAATTTCACATCTAATTAAATAGCAAGTTAAATCAAAAAGACATGCTCAATTCTAAATACTCAGATATAAATAAACGGTATCAGGAAACTGACACACGCTTTCTCCCTTCAAGTCATGTTTAACAAGGAAATATATATAGAGAAATAAAACAACTTAACAATTAATTATCATGAAAATATATTACCAAATTTTATCAAAATCGGTTTGCAAATAACGGAGATATCGGTTTTTAAATATTTGCCATAAGAATAACATTGGAAAACGTACTGCGTTTACCGCCGAACTAAAATATCAACTATCTCCACAACCAGTTTACGTAAACTAATGATTCAAAATACTAGATTATTTAGTTTTTCAAGTAAAACCTAATGGTTGCAAGTATATTTTATTTAGAGGTCACAGATTTTGTGAAATTTTAAAAATATGAATTTTCTAACACTTAAACCCCCATAACCTCTGAGCCTCAATTTTTACAGACATGCGGGTGGTGTCATTTTGTTTGTCATCTGAAGCACTAAAAACCATGAAATTTTTTTAAAAATCGTTAGAGCCGTTTATGAGAAATTTGGATTTTGGTCATTTTTATGGGTTTTTATGGGGTAAATACACTTAAAAATAAAAAATTCAAAAAAATGATAAATACGCCTAGAGATAACACGGCTTTATACCTACCTACGGTGTCATTTTGTTTGTCATCTTAAGCACTAAAAACCATGAAATGTGTATCAAAATCGTTAGAGCAGTTTTTGAGAAATTTGGATTTTTGTAATTTTTATGGGTTTTTATGGGGTAAATACCCTTAAAAATAAAAAATTAAAAAAAATTGAAAATACACCTGGAGATACCACGGATTTATACCTACAAGCCAAATTTCATGAAAATCGGTCCAATGGTGTCGTCTCTACCCTGATTATCGAAAGAAGGTGAGCGGCGCGGCGGCGGCGGAGCGAGCGCGCGGCAGTAAAAACATTCGTATTCATAACGCTGTAGAATCGTAAAAAACGCTGTTAAAAATTTGCAGTCCACTTTATTCCAGTGACCAGTTTATTACCTTATCAGCACTGTTTTCAAATAATTTTTACCGTACATAGTTTAGTTTATACTGTGAGTTATATTACTAAAAACACGATTTACGAATTAAAAAAGTCAATTCTTTGTGTTTGATTTATGACAACTCTGCTTAGAAGCATCGGGGGAAAAATTCCTATAGAGAACCTTTAGTCGACTTTCTTGGGAACAATATATCAAAATTTGAGAGTCTTGTGATTAATATTTATGCCGTTATTAATTTATTTCTAAGGAACTGTTAACTCTTTTGTTAATCGAGTTTTTCATTTCATTTTTCCTTTAATGCCATTAGATAGTTTCCACAATCAATATTCAGTTAATAAATTACTTCAATACTACTAGATGAATCCGTAATCACTTGATAATTGAAATTAATTATCAACATTGCTCGGGCGAGCGCGATCGAGACAAGGTACAGCAACTGGCCAACAACAACGGAGCACATGCTTCCAACACACACTGCATATGCAGTTCGGAGGAGCTGAAAGGTTCCTTATTGTTCAATGTTGGTAAATCGGCATTGTTTTTACAAGGAATTCTATATCTGGAAGCAGGCGTTGTTCATAAGAGAAAAACTGAGACATGCAGAGGCGCGCGAATAAAATGGGTCCACTAGGTCCAGACTGTACTTCAACAGGCACTGTTGCGCTCTGCCTCGCAGTGATACAATCGTTTATATTTTTATCGATTATGAGAAACCATTCCAATAAAAACATAAAACTGCGACGGAATTAACCTATATTTTATTTAAAGACATTGTTTGCTGAATTTCATTCATCAAAGTAGTTTAATAGCTGAGATAACAGTACTTTAGAAATAAATTAATAACGACGTAAATATTAATCACAAGACTATCAAATTTTGAAATATTGTTCCCAAGAAAGTCGACTAAGGTTCTCTATAGGAATTTTTTCCCCGATGCTTCCAGGCAGAGTTATCATAAATCAAACACAAAGAATTGACTTTTTTAATTCGCAAATCGTGTTTTTAGTAATATAACTCACAGTATAAACTAAACGATGTACGTAAAAAATTATTTGAAAACAGTGGTGATAACGTAATTAACTGGCCATTGGAATAAAGTCGACTGCACATTTTTAACAGCGTTTGCTACGCGCGCGCGCACACACACACACACACACACACACACACACACACACACACACACACACACACACACACACACACACACACACACACACACACACACACACACACACACACACACACACACACACACACACACACACACACACACACACACACACACACACACACACACACACACAGACAGACAGACACCGCGCCAAAAACCACTTTTTTTAATTCAGGGAGCACTAAAACAAATATATCCACTAACAACTTAAATTCGAAAATTTTGACGAAAACAATACTTTCTCCATATACATTGTATAGGGGGGAGAAAGTAAAAACGCAATCTTCGATGCCATACTTGAGCTTAAGAAAATCCCAACCACTTAATCAAAGAATACATTAAAAAAAACATACAGCTGAAGATACCAGATGATAAATATTTTTTTAATAATTTTAGGCTACGTATACCATCACACTGTGAAAAGGGTTTGAAAACCGAAACACGTGTCGTATAATTTAATTAATAAAATCAAAAAATGGTACACTTGTTATATTTTATTGATAATAATCTTTGTAGCACTAAGTTGTGAATTACATATTATAATTTATATATATATTCATATAAACCCTATGGCAGCAGAACTGCATAATCAGCGAATTTCAAATGCAAAAAAGATTTCAATCCAACATAGCGAGATATAATATGTTTTTGTAAGCTCCAAAAGAATAACGACGGGAATGATAATACAGGTTTGCTGCAACAGGTATGTTAAAACTGGGTGTTTGCTGGGTGAATATTAAGTAGATCTGAACTAGAAGAGGTCATATACCAAGTTTTTTCTTACTTTTATTTTTTCCCACACGATGTCAATTACCTGCTCAAGCAACCCTACATAGAAACCATTGAAACCATTTATTATATCAAAGAATTTCCATACAGCAGCTCAGCCAAGTGACACAGTACTAACTTGTCGGCAGAGCCAGTAGCCAAAGAAAAACAAACAATAAGAAATTAAACACAAAGGTTGCTCTTATGTGTTGGCAGGTGATCAAATTATTGAATTTATTATTTCTGCTAAAACACTAGTTCAGGTATGTACACATACATATTATACATTTATCCATACTAAAGTACTCAGAAATTACTCTATGGGCTGTCAGGAAAACGTGTGCTCTATGCTTCAAATTGGAAATCAATTGATTGACGTCATTGAATTAATTGCTTTCTGGAATAGACAAGAAAATGAAATGGAAAAGTTTTCCCCAAAATTAAGAATTAGGGAAGAGAGGTGATTTTGAAAGAGGAGGAACTTTATAAGATTTGACATTTAGGATTGGAAAAGTACAAGTAACGATGGAGTGGCACAAGAATGTGTGCTAGTTAGATCTGCAGGTTAGTGGGTGCCGGTATAATGCTATTACTGAGTTGTGGGATAGTGAGGACTGAAATGTTAGAAATTTTATTTAAAGTTTAACAGTGAAAATATTTTAGGTGTTCCAGATGAAGTGAAATTGTGACATACTAGTAGAGTCAAATGAGTGGAAGTGTTGTGCTTGGATTGATAAAACAGACAAAAGGGAACCTGGGTCACTGGTAAAGCCTAAATTAAGATAAACATACTACTTTCCTTAATTGCATAACCAGATAGAGATAGTTTCCTTAAATAGTCTGTTACTCTTATGATAGTCAGTTAGGTGGTCAGGCAGCTGATTATATAGATAAGGAACAGTATACTCTGGTAGCCTTTCACCATACTTAGTATTCATTATTGGTACCAAATATCTAGGCCTACTTTGCCCTCCGTTTCTCCTCTGCTTTTGCTTACTTATTATGCTGTTGACTGCCACTCCCAGCCCTCTTTCATCCCTATAAGTTGTTATAACTTTCAGAGCATACATTCCAACAGGTGTTAAAAGTCTAGTGTTTATAAAGCAATACCCAATTTTCCCATCTGCTCCCCACTCAGCCTCTCCTTCAGATCCTATTGGTCCTAATCCAAGAATCTCAATACACTTCCTCTGCAACCTTACTATCCTCTCCATATAACAATGAGGAGCATTACCCCATACTCCAACTCCATACCTGATCAGAGACCCTATTAATGAGCTGTAAATTAACTGTTTGATCTTTCTTGGAAAGCTTGAAATACTATAACACAGACTTACCAAGGGATAAAGTCTTCGCTGCAACTGAAAGATGTGTTCGCACCTTGTAAGCCTACTATCTACTGTGATCCCTAGATACTTTGATTTTTCCACTAATTTAATCTCAACACAATTGCAATCGCTCTGACCTGCGGTGTGTAGACATTAATAGTCATGCATCTTAATAAGGATGTCATTCCCATCTGTTTTTTTTCATGTTTTTAGGAGTGATATGCATTAATACAGTTTTTTTTTGTGAATTTAACACCAGTCCTTTTTTTATGAGCAAACATACAAAGCTCTGTAATATCTTGTTGCAGTCTACTATTTGCTGATTTAAGATTTATATGACATACTGTTAAAAGAATATCATCAGCATCTAGGCATATATATTACTGAAACGGAACCTTTGAAATACCTCATTAATGTATATGTTAAACAGAGAGCGTCCCAACTGCTACCCTTGCGGTACTCCAACATCAGTAAATTTCTCATCACTTGTAGTATTTTAGACTCTCACTACAAACTTGCGATTTTTTAGGTATGCACTCAAACCAATTTTGGTATACACCTTTTACACCTATTATTTCTAAAGCTTTTATTATCTCTTTGTGGCTTATCGTATCAAATGCTTTAGAAAAGTCTATAAACAGAGCAAGAACATGACATTTATTATTCAGTTAATCATTAGTGTTTTTTTGCAAATATTTCTAAGTCCATTTCAGTACTTTTATTTTGTTGAAAACCAAATTGATGTGGACTGAGTATATTATTTTTTAAAAGATATTTATTTAGGAAAGTATTAACATATTTTTCTAAAATCTTCTCTATTGAGGACAGTATTGCAATTGGTCTATTTACAAAATTTTTTCCTATCTTTGTTTTTATGAATTGGTCTTATTACTGCACACCTCAGCATATCTGGGAAACACCCTTCTCGTAATGAGTTGTTGATGAACTCAGCTAAAGTACCTGACATTTTCCCTGTAAGCATTTTTATGTCTCTCATCATAATATTGTCAATACCAGGTGCTTTTTCTGCGTTCAGTTTACTTATGATATTTTCTACAGAAAGCTTTGAGGCTTTTGGTGTATAAAAATTACCTATTTCTCTTGCAGTCTTATGGCATGGCTCTGCTTAAGGTTGTATATGCCTATCAAGGATCTGACACGTATGCTTTAATTCAGCCACCCCTTCTTTAAAATAATTAGCAAAACCATTTGCGAAATCCAGCATGTTCATTGTTCCACTCATTGCCTTGATAATCTGGCTGTCGATATCACTTTTCCTTCCTCTACCCACAATGTTATTCACGTTCTGCCATAACTTTCTTGTATTTTTACTATTTTTCTCTATCAGCTGTGTATAGTAATAGTTTTTCCTATTTCTAGTCATGTTGTTTACTGTGTTTTTTATTTTTTTTATACGTTTTCCTATAGTTCTGGTTTTGGGGTGATTTTTTCCATCTTTTAACAATATATCTCTTTCTTTTGTTAACTCAACTATTTCATATGTGATCCAGCCAGCTCCCTTCCTATATTTAAGTTTAGGCCTAAAAGTTAAGTTCTTACACTGGCTTGGGGGGCTTATTTCCTGTGCATTATCATGAACAATGCTGAATTTTTGCAACAATATCGAGAATGCCACATTTGTATTGGGAGTAGGCCTATCAGGTAGAGAAATTCTCCAGTCTGTATTCAGTAAAAACTGACGAAGATGATAACCGTTAATTCTCGATTTTGAGTCTAAGTTAAACTCTTTCATGTTAAGGTTAGAGTCTGATCCTCCGCTTCTCACATTAAAGACTAAATTTCCTACTATGGGTTAGTGATCAGAAATTTTTACTTTAATTATACCTGTTTCCACTGATTGAAGGTTGGAGCCTACCCTGATGTAAATATGATCAATGCATGATATAGTCGGTGTTCCTATCCTTATTTCCTCCCTATTACAGCTCCATATACCTCGGTCCATACCTTCCTCCGCCAACATGGCTTCATAATTGCTAACATTAATATTCCCATAATCCTCTAAATTAACATTCATATCTCCAATGAGAATTGAATTTTCATAGCAACTCATTTCACGAATGATTTTTTTTTTAATCTTCAGTACCAATTGGAACTGAAATATGTGTTGATGATGATGAAGCTCTATAGGCTGCTTTTATTCCTAGGCTTATATCAATATGTGACCCAGGGTACCTAAATCTAAGCTATCCAGTCATATGTTCATGTGAGTTGCAATTGTCATGTTTTTGAACATGATTGCAATTGTGAGTTGCAATCATGTTCAATAACGTGTACCTTTGTGTGATAAAATAGCATTATGCCTCCTTCCCCTTTATTGGTTCTTAACTTGGCAAATTTACTATAACCGTCAAGATAAAATAATCCCAGATCATATTCCAGGCAAGCTACTTCTGCCAGTACGATAATATCAAATTCACAAGAATCATCATATATTTAATTTCGTAAGGCGATTCTTTGCGTCAAAATTGTGGGCGTCTGGCAAGTCGTAGAAAGATGGGAGACGGCTCAAATTAAAGGTCTCTATTCCGTGATGGCGGGAAAAATACTGAAATTGCTTGAAATTAATCAGAAATCGAGAAATAACGTAAAAAATCTGCCATTTAAAAAGCATTGGGATCTAAAAAAGTCTGCTTTGTTTACATTCAAACATGTGGTACTGATGCTTTATTCAAAGACATATGCTAGATGTTGACATCTGGTTTTTTTCAAGATGCAGCTAACTATGTTCAATGTACTATAACAAATAAATATTTTAACTTTAAGATTTTCAGACTTATAACTACGGCTTTGAGTATACATTTACAATTTAAAATTATAAAGAGTTAAGTGTGTTTGTTTCGTTTACGTTATAACCGATTTCAAACCGATACAATGCCAAGTGGTCGATATAAATATATATGTAGGCAAAATTGTAGAAGTTTGGAAAGTCGCAGGATAATAGGAGGGGGCTCAAATAGAAGGTCTTGATGCCAGGGACCCATGAAGTACGGAAATTTCTTAAAGTTTATCAGAAAATAAGATCATTGTAATCTAAAAACGTCTGCTTTGTTTACATTAAAACATGTGTTGCTTATACTTGATTTAAAACCACGTGCTAGAGCTAGATGTTGATATATGGTTTGTTTAAAATCCAGCAAAATAGGTTGAACGTACTATAACACATGACTGTTTTTTTTTACTTTTAAATTTTCCGTTCTTATAATTTAGGGATCTCAACCTTAAAAAGCCAGACAAATTAAATTCGACCTTTACACTGTATCATGTAGTAGTAGCTGATGCTGATTTAAAGCCAAGTGATTTGTAACATTTACACAATCGAATAACGCAGGCTATAGGTACAGAGAAGACCTCATTCATCACTTTTAGGGCCCAGCTCTACCGGTTTTATGCGCGGTCGGAAATGGTCATAGTTTTGACTGAGAAACAACAGTGTGCTGCACTAAAAGCTATTGAATGTAACATAAACTTTAAATTTGATCCTACCAAAAAGGTTCACATTTAAATTTGGATAATCAAAAGTATATTTAATCTTGGATCTACAAAGACAAAGCGGTATTTACTCCCGGGCAACCATAAAAATCTTTAATATTAACTATTTACCAAACTCATGGTCTCCAAACCTAACTTCCTCATGAAGTAGAGCCAAAGTCTCCAACGTGGAGCGTGGAGTCGTCAACGGGAGACCATTTTCTGATTTCATCCTTATTTATTTTCTTTTCTTTTGGGAAATAATTTAAGTGCTACAGTCTGTGGTTAACCTTAAGAATTTCTGCAAACCATGTCCATATGTTTAATTGTAAACAAAGTGGACTGAGTTTGTTTTGAGAACGACGGATAGCGCCACTGTTCCAAAAAATTCAGCCCTTTACTATACTGAAGTAACGCCCTTTATTAAAATTCTGATACTTACTAGCAAATGTCAAAACATCTTTAAACATTACTCTTTAAACGTTTAATTCCGTCAAACTGTTACCGAGCCATGAGTGTGAAGGAAACATTAAATATCCAGCATTTGTACTTTATTTTTAGGGGCTTTTGCCCCTACAAGCCACTAGTATTGTTTTAATAACACAGTAAAACTGTCCAAATGTTTGCCTATAGACCTAATATTTAAATAAATTATAATACAGCTACAGTAACTTTTGTTATTCTCTTATAGTGTGATCCATGTATCACACTATGTAGAAAACAAAATGTACAAAAATACTTATAAAAATTATAGCCATAAACGAGCTAATCAGGCACAGAAACTGAATACTGAATACTTTGTATCCTTAGAGTATTTAGAGTACAATTCGTGTCATTTCTAAGTGCACTTTAAGGATCTTTATCGGTTATATGGGTTCTTAATAGTGTTTCTTTGAGTGAGCAGTAAATATTTAAACTAGTATATCAAAAGCAGCTTACCCTTGCCATGTGAAAGGTATCATCCACCATGCACTGAAAGTCATTATGTGGTTGAGCCTGGAAAAAATCAATGACTGTAATATCTATAAACTCGGCAAAGCAATAACATTTTGTCGTAATTTTCATATATTTATGAAACTTATTATTTTCGCTACCGACATCCAGCCTTAGTAGTTCGTCATTATAAATAGAATAGGCGTAATATTTTATCTATTAGCTTTCTTTTTGCAAAGGAATCACAGTACTTTGGAAAATGTAATAGGAAAAATTTGATTAAAGCAATATTACCCTGATATTGAGATTGACCGATTATTCTCTCAATCCCTGATGCATTGATCCTTAGAAATTTACTGAAAATGTAAACAAAACACCATCCACTTGAATTATATGGGGAAATTAAAAACAAACATGGTCAGAATCAAATAAAATTCGTTTTTTAGAAGCTCGCTGTTCAATTTAAAAATAAAACTTGCGCTAAAACCTTCTCATATGTGCATGCAATACAGAAAATAAGTTTCAGCCGTACCAGTACTCTAGTTTTTGGGTGGAAAGTGGTCTAAGGTGTGATGTTGAGTGTTACCAACAGACAGAAAGACAGGAATTGAGATAAGGCTTGTTTCGGATTCTCTGACCTACAAAACGCAATAATAAACAATGATTTAATTATTCTAAGCAATGTACAGACAAAACTCAAATTTTATTTATATAGAGGATGTTTCCGCGCAGGACTCTACCATCGATTTTGCGGACGAAATCCCAGCAGTTTTTTATTAATATAAACTAGTGGATCCGAGCGCACGGAATCGTGCGCTACTCTAGCAGAGCGATAATTCAAATGGCGACAAATTTAAAACACAATCATGCTAACACGATCCGTCTTGAGGGTTATGTTTACACAAATTAAAAAATAACAGCAATTAAATTATCCAGCTGATCAAAATGTAAACAATTATGTTCTTCATAAGGATAACATGGTAACTTTAAAAGCCAATGGGGCAGAGCCCAAGGGACTTTTTCAAAAATGTAAGGCCAGTTTGCAAATCTACGCGACACGCTCTTTCCAATGAGCCGTCAATAATCAAAATCGGTTAAGATATGACGGAGGAGTTCATAAGACCGTGTTGGCGTATTAATTATATAGATTTATAATGAGTACAATCAAAGATAATCGGTTTTTATTGAATGGTTATGAAAAATTCTAAGTCTACTTATGTTTCCTTGGTCGTATTTCAGAATCTTTAACGTTGAACAGAAAATAATATGCAAAAGTGGCTATACTGTCGAAGCTCCAAATAGTAGAACGTATACATAGTCACTGTTAAAGTTGATGGAATAAATGAACTTCTGAAAATTCTATAAAGTATTTCTTACCCATATATAAGTTGAAGGTCTAATTTCAAAAGTTTGCCCTGATGAGAAGTGCAGCAAATGTGTCAAATGTCAAAATGTGTCCAGTGTCAAAATGACTGTCTATAACTAAAAGATTTGTAAAACAACACACACCACCAGATCAAAACATGTTATTTCTAGGTCACGAAGTGATGCTGGCTGCTTGATAATGTTTATACATAAATCTGTGTAGCCTAGTACAGACATGAATCCTTTTGGAAAGGAAATGGTACAGGTGAATATGGATCACTTTTTGTTCCTTTAATTAAGGAGTTGTTGCCTATAGCAGTCAGTGCAACTGAAAACCGCTCTAAAAAGCAATTATTATAATTATCCCTACTCACCATTTTGAGTGTTTGGAACTAAATTTAGACTTCCCACTGAAACAAAAGACGGAAATAATTTCATCGTAACATTATCTCTGAAGCAAGCAAGTTTAGTAATTGGAATGATATTTACTGACAAATGATATTACTGTAAAAGTATCGATATAATTCTTTAAAAATAAATATAACATTGTACCTATGCCAGTTTAAAACATTTATTTTGATGTTAAAAATTGCTTTTTCACCACATTGCGACGTAAGCAAATGCTTCATAAACGTCATTTGGTGGTCGAAACCAGCTCTTTTTCGCCTGAGTGCCAAAAACTCTCGGCCCTAGGGCCCAAAGTCAGCTGATCGTTTATTTGCTTGAAACAACGTGAGAACATCACATGGGTTATACGGCATCGTTATAAGGCATTCAATAGGTTCCAAAGACAGGGCAGAGGCGATCATGTAAGTTTCATGGCTGTGTTTGCTTTTATTATGACAAAGAACTTCAAAGTTTATTTTCAAGAGTGTCAAATAAATAATCAGATTTTAAATGTTATATGTACTCAGTTCCACGTTCACCTTTCAGTAAAGGCCTTATGGGAGACAACTATTCTACTACCTTTGCTGAGTGTATTTGTTTACTAGATCCGTATCGTTTCAAAGTGAAAATCTTCAGCTGGCTATTATTTCACATGACTAGGACAACCTAAATTGCCATTTGAAACACTTGGCTCATGGAATTGCATACTGAAAGGTGAATGTGGAATTTATTTCATTGTGTACAATGTATACAGAACCCTCTTAGAGGGGACACCAGGAAGAATGAGTAGTTCCCACCGCCGAAAAAGAGATGGTGCCACTTTCGTTTTTCAGACCGATTAGAATGGTTACAGCAGTTTACGGATCAAGCTGACTTTTGAATTCAAGCAGCTGGTTGTAATATTTTGAAGTTACAGTTCCCGCAGTTATCTCCGGCTATGGCTACTAAGCATATGATATTTTAAACATATGATATTGGTAAACACAACATTTTACAAATAGCGGGACTGAAGACAATTTTTTCAGAAAAGTAGGCTACCCTCTCTCCCTCCGCGTCTTGCGTTCAGACGGTTTTTGAAAATAAATAACATCTTGCAACGACTCTTACTGTCCCCAAAATGACTACATAACCTTTACTGAATTATTTTTTACAGTTTGCCAGGAATGATAGGTTTGCTATATTGCAATGCAATCAACACTAACAGTCGTAGCAGACCTGCGATAGGAGGTAGGAGGGGAATTGGGACGTAAGCTCAAGCGCCCACAGCATATCGCTCCAACTGGCGGAGTTGAAAGCGTTTTTCACGTCGTCGAGCGTGACGAGAAGGACCACGCGGTGTGATCAGTGGTTGTGGTCCTCCGCCCTCCGCACTGCCTCAATTACTTCCTGGATAGCGTTGATGGTAGAGCGACCGGATCTGAACCCGTACCGCTGCAGGGAAAGTCACCCGCAGAGACAATGACGTCGGTCAGTCTGACGCGCAAGAGCTTTTCGAGCACTTTTCCGGCCGTATCGAGCATTCACAGGGGTCGGAAAGAAGAAGGGGTCCCCGGTGTGCTCTTTAACTCGGGGATTAGAACAAGGCGGACTAACTTCCATGAAGAGAAGAAGGCGCCTTCCGCCAAACACGCGTTAACATGTCGAGCAGAGAAGCCTTGGATTCTCCTCCGCAGGGAGCGTGAGCACCTGCGCCGGAATGCCATTGGGACCGGGTGCTCTTGTGGGTCGTAAGGATCGGACGGTAGCGGTAAGTTCCGTTCCCGGAAAGTACCTCTCAGAATTCTCTAGCACGCCGAACTAGATGGTTGGGAAACAGTGCATCGGCGACAGCGGCCATGGCTTGTGGTTCCAAGTCCGCAGGTGGTGAGCGAGCCCCTTGCTTTTGGGTTACAAGTTTGTAGCCCATCCCCCAGGGGTGCTTCCAGAACCTGGCTTTACTCCGGTTGATGGCACCACGGAGCTCTCGCCGGGCAGCTCTGTGGTCAGGCGATCTGGCATTTGCATCAGGGCGATTCCTGGCTCGCTGCGGAGCTCTTCGGAGACCAAGGCATCTCATGCGGAGTTCCGCGATTTCAGGCGTCCACTAGTAAACTGGCTTCTTTCTGTGGCGGCAGGAAACTATGACTGCTCACACGCGGTCACGATGAGTCTAATCGTCGATGCGTCAAGATCTTTGGCGCTTGTGAAGTTCACAATTCTCCGGTCTTTAATTATGCTTTTAAGTGTGTTTTTGTCAGACGACTTTTCTTGTTAGATAATTAAAACATAATTAAGACTAAACACTGATTGGACTTTGCAAGGAGGGTCAAACTTCAGATACCTACTTATTTATGAACGTATGGATTTTGTTGTGTTGCCTTATTTCAGTAAGAACATAACTATAAAACACAAATTGTTATGATTAATTACTAAAAATTTTGTTTTACCTGAAATATGTAAAGCAAATTAGTTACACACTTACATATAGAAACCTTGAATCATGAAAAAACTTGAAAATTTAGATATTTATGACAGATAAATAATAAACAAACAACTAAAATTGTAATAACAAAAAAAGTTGAGAAACATATGATTAGATTAAAATAGACAACAGAAGATGCTACAAAACATGGGCTAAAGAATTAATTATGAAATTTTATATCTTTGTAGCTACATATTTCCACGAATTGTTGTCTATAATCGCGTGATGATTAAGTTTTTTTTACCCTTTAAAGTAAGTTGAATTACAATTCGCCGTAGTTCCACGTATTATTTTAGAAGTATTCAAAACTACGGATTATTTGGTTTTAGGGAATTTTTATTATTTACTGGGAAGAATTTATCGCCATAATGAATGGTAAGACCCCCCTAGAACAACTATTCGTTTTGGGACAGCTAAACACATAACAAACGTTCACATAATTTGTTGGTGACTATCTATGAATCGATGTTTTTTGTAATTTTTACTTTTTTACGTTACTTTTTTGGATCCAACATTTAATTCTAAAATATAAGTGCAATATGTATACTACTTAGGCTCACGAAACTACCGGAATTAGTGGTATGTCACCAAAACAGTCCTGTCTAAGGAACATGTCGGTCTTAATCAGTAATCCGATGACAAGATCGCGCCACAATCATCCTACACTCATCCTTTACTCATTTTCGCCTGAAATACCCCTTACTAGTTGTCGGCATCTTAATGGTAATATAATGTAATGAAACTGAAACCGTGCACATAATATTGTGATAGAGATATAGTGACTAGTTTGTATTCTAGTCATCGTAGTCACATGTCAAATAAATGTACTATAACGAATACAGATGTTTATTGATGATGTTTATGAATGTTTTACACAAACAGCTGGTCATTTCCCCATATGATTAAATTGGAAAAGACAGCTATTTTGAAGTTTTGAACATTGCATTTTCATGCCTAGTATAGGCCATTAATTTTTTAGTTCCTGGAACCGAGCCTTGCTCGGTGTTATTTCATGTTTACCAGTTCATCCACTATGTAAAATATTTCAATGTAATAAAATTGATAAATAGAAACCTTTTTTATTGTTCCATGGACTCTTCATCCCACCTGCTGTATTTTCCCTTGATAGCTGTAGATTCCAAACAGCTGTTATGATTACTTCATTTGTTTACACTTTCCTTGTTTATTAGCGAATATCCCCTATAGGGAAGAAGCTATTACCGTAGGTCTCATGGTAAGACCTAAGCGCGGGACCATCATAACCTTTCGTTTTGGTGCCCCCAGATACCAAAAACACCATTCGTTCAAATTTCTAGATATATATATGTCTGTAAGCACGATAACGCTCGCAAAGATGGTCCGATCGGAATGAAATTTGGCATAGGCGTGTAAAGTAGTAATTATTCGGATGAGTTCGAAAACCAGCCAGATCGGACCACTGGAAGGAGGGTAAAGGGGGATAAACGCCCCAAAAATGGGTTTTTCGGGATTTTCACATATAAAAATAAACATAATCCGATTTTAGTTAGCACCATTGAATTCAGCTAAAAAAAAAACAATTTAGTATTTTGAATCACTGCTCCATGTCCATTGGTTACCGAGATATTGAAGGTGGTAAACACAGTACGTTGTCCCAATGTTAACCTTATGGGAAATATGTAAAATTTTATATCTCGCTTATTTCTCAACATATCTTGATAAAACTTGGTAAATGACTTCTTCTAGTTCAGATCTACTAAATATTGAATTAAAACCACCCAGTTTTACTATACCTGTAGCATACTCATTCCCCATGTTATTTTTATGGGGCTTACCAAAACATGTCAAATCTCGCTATGTTGTACTGAAATATATTGTTTTGCATTTGAAATTCGCTGAGTGTGCAGGTCTGCTGCAACGGGGGTATTTTATTTTCGTTGCTATCACGGCAACCCATAAGGCCAATTGTTAAAATATTACAACTTTAAAATTCGATTTATTACGTTATTAGATTTTCTCTGGCCAAGCAAACTGCATAAAAGACGTTTTTGAGTCATAAATTACTTAACTCCAGACTTTGAAGGAAATCCTCGGAGCCGTTTTTGAGATCGTTGTGCAAGCAAGCAAGCAAGCAAGCGAGCAAGCAAGCAAGCAAGCAAGCATCATAGAGTAATAATGAACTTCGTAAAGAGTTGTCACTTCCATGATGACTCGGTGGTAATGGAACAGTAGCGCTGTCTGATAAAAGTGCTACGAACTAAAAATATCGATGCGATATATCGATCGTCGTCGTCGTCTGCTTTGTTTATATTTTCGTTTTCTTGTTTTGTTTGCTAGACTTTCAATTTTAATGGCTTTACCGATTTGTTAACGGAAACGGTTAACGGAGCTTCGCTCGGGGTAAAGCAGTGACATTTTCAAATATACATGTTCATATTGCTCCCCACAATGACAATTAGCTTTGTAATTTGATTTACTGAGATCACAGTCTAGGAAAAAATACAGTCTCGACAAATGGGTGCAAAAAGTGTCCCCCCTACACAACCCTGGTGGCACGCAAGCACAATTAATCTATTCACAAGCAAATCACATGATGTGTCATTAACCACCTTCCAAAAAACACAATAGTTCCGTCACTCAAAAGAAAAACCTGTACTCCCTATGCAATTATGATAGCAAAAAAACAATCTTTCAATAAACGATCAGGTGATGTCTAACTGTATGTCAAAATTTTGTTTACACAATAGTCTTAACAAAACAATATACACTTTGTTTACATATTTTACGTATTTAAAATTTGTTAAATTAAAAAGTAATTATATTTTAATCGGATATCAGTTTGATCAAGGAATGGCCCCATCAAGAGGGGATGTGTGTTCAGCACACAATTGCAAAAATTTTAAAAAGAAATCTCCAAGTGTGTCTTTTTTTAGGATTCCGAAAGACATCCAGCGAGCCGAGCAATGGGTTCTTAACAGTGGACGGTGAGACTTGGTCGGTAAAGACATTTCATACCTAAACAATAACATAAAGTTTTGTGCACTGCATTTCGAACAATCCCAATTTATGAACGACAAAAGAAATAAATTAATATGGAATGCTATTCCTACTTTATTTGAACAACCAACGATCGACCAGACGACAACGAAAGAAGCCAAATGTTCCGAAAACAAAGAAACCACGACATTGAGAATAATAAAGAGGAAACAAATTGATCAAGAAAACATCAATACACCAAATAAGAAAATAAAAATTAGTCAATTAGTCAATTAGCTCAATACCAACAGCGGCGGACAGGAATATTCTTCTGGAATCATCTATGAGTGGTAATATTCACACGAAAAATTCAGTCAATATAAGTGAAAATATGCCTATTAGTGTAATGCAAATTCAACTTTTAAAAGAAGAAATAAACATTCTGAGAAAGTCTTGTAAAAATAAAAACCGAGTAATCAGGAGACTTCGGGCACAAAGGAAGGGCATAAAAACGTGTCATGGAAAGCGTAGATTTAGGAACTTAAACAAAGTACAAAGAACAAACAAACTAGTCATGAATAACGAAAGACAAATAATTAAATCAATTCTTTCAAAGTATGTGTCAAACGAGATGTTGAGCGTAATTTTGAGTCAGGTGAAACCGCAGACAAAAACAAAAAGAAAACTTGGAAACCGGTGGGATGAAGAGATTAAAACATTTGCTCTGAACTTTTTCTACCATAGCCCACAAGGTTATAGATTTCTTTGTAATCACCTTAATTTGCCTTCGGTTCGCACTTTGCAGAGGTTCGTTGAAGGAGTTAGGCTCCAATGCGGTATCAACCAAGAAATTATCACATTATTGAAAGAAAAGGTCAAAAATATGGCAGATCATGAGAAAGTAGTTAATTTGTCCATGGACGAAATGTGTCTCATGGAAAATTTAACATACGATCCCAGCCTTGATTGTATAGTGGGATTCGAAGATTCCGGCACAAGTAGGACAAAAAATATTGCCAATAGTGCTCTTGTTGTCATGATCAATGGCATATTCACAAACATGAGACAGCCACTGATGTACTTCTTCAATCACGAATCAATGGAGGCTGAACAACTAAAACATATATTTATTCAAACTATAAGGCAATTAAAAGACATAGGGATAACAGTCAAGACGTGCGTCACCGACTTGGGATCAAACTTCATACGATGGAGAAAATTGCTAGGAATTACTAAGGAAAGACCCTTTTATGTTTTTGAGTCTGACAAAATTTATTTCTTTTATGACACGCCTCACGTACTTAAAAGTGTTCGCAATAATCTCGCAAAATATGACTTTAATTTTGAGACAAAAGGTGGAATTCCAGTTGTGGCATCTTGGAAACATATAGTAAATCTTTACCTGAGTGACAGTAGCAGAAATTATAAGCTTGCCCCTAAACTTACCAAAAAGGCAGTATTTTTGCCACCATTTTCAAAAATGAAAGTAGTAACTGCTGCCCGAGTCTTTAGTCATTCTGTTGCCGCGGCCCTCGAAACACTCATTGCAATTGGGAGTATCGATTCAACAGCATTTGGGACTGCAGAGTTTTGCCAGAAAATGAACGATTGGTTTGATATTTTTAATGGATATTTTACTAAAGGGAGAACACTACGAAGCAAAATAACAAAGGAATCGAAACATTTAGAATGTTTGGCAGAAATTGATAAATGGGTTTCTTCGTGGAAGGTGTTCGACGACAAACAAAAGGATATAACTAAGAGACTTAAATGCATCACCGCCCTTAAGATAAATAGTAACTCCTTACGTTTGTTTGTTCATGAAGTTCAGGGTGGAAAGTTTAGTGATAATTATTTGCTTACAAGGAAAATAAACCAAGATGGTTTAGAAAATTTTTTTTCAATCATTCGACAGAAAGGTGGATTTCGAAGTAATCCATCACCACAGCATTTCATTTCTGCCTTCAATAATTCAACTTTGAGTAGGCTGCTTAGTTCAGATGTTGGACCTACAACCAGCAACTGTGAGAGAGTTGATTGGGGCAGTCTAATTTTAGATATGAAATCGATGACCCAGCTCAAAGTTACAACTTTGATTGAAGAGCAACAGCCCGTGTTGGGCGTTGACGGTAGCAGTTCAACCATACACGTGACAAGAGACATTGGCGAACTAAACAGTATGCGCTACGTTTTTGGGTTTGTTCTCAAAAAGTTTTTTCAGATTCATAAGTGTGAAAAGTGTAAGTCGATTTTGATTAGTGATGAAAAGGTCTTTGACGAAACAAACGAAGTGTATATTTATTTTAAGAACTATTCAGATCGTGGTGGGTTGCAAGTCTGCAATAGTAACGTGTTCAAATTTTTTGAACAAAGTGAAAATCATTTGTCCTCTATATTTGACCAATATTATTTCAAGAAAGGGTGCGGTTCAGTTTTTCTTGCATCTCTGATGGAAAATGTGAATTTTCTTGGTGGTTGTTGCCCAGACACAAAACTGAGTTTACTCAAAATTTCCGTAAAAATACGTATTTATTATATACTGAAATTTACCAATGCTACTTTACAATCAAAGAAACGCAAAGATAAGCATTACCTCGAATTCAAACACTTGGGATGTTAGGTTTAAGTTGAAAAATGCTAATCAAGCAGTTCATACCATTTTGTCCATACCTCCACAACCCTCCTTATTTTTTTATTTATTACCTTTTATAAGTTAATAAACAATTGAAATTAAATTGCTTGGAATAACAAGAGACCAACATTCAACATGATTTTTTAAAATATTTTTTTGT
The DNA here is from genome assembly GCA_035578135.1 of Flexamia atlantica. Lineage (NCBI taxonomy): Eukaryota > Metazoa > Arthropoda > Insecta > Hemiptera > Cicadellidae > Flexamia > Flexamia atlantica. The sequence continues at coordinate 10,661,790 of JAQJVK010000011.1, forward strand.
GCTCCACCACGTTGAACGTTGAAAGACTAGGCTCTATATACGAATGGACCCACGCTATTTCCAACCATTACCTTTTACTGATTAACTGCCTATTACAACTCTTTGAAACCACCGACAATGGACGATAATTTAAAGTAACCACCACTATCTTCAGACAAGTAGATATATATAACTGTGCTTCCAAGTTCCAATCATTACGACTTCATAGTAATATTTATTTGATATTGAATCATCGAATATCTGTCTCAGGATATCAAGGATAGAGAAGATATAAGTCATGAGGATATTTTAAACGATATATCTAAACAAAATCGTTAGCTGATAATATATGTAAATACTCTAGTGTGAAATGTGCTAGGAGGTATACAGTGAACTGGACTTATATACCCTTCACAGCAAATGGTTACTACTTTGTTTTTATTTTAAATTTACTAATTTTTTTATTTTAAATAGTGAATTATCAATATATTATGTACATAATATTGAAAATACTGTGGTATGGATTGTGTTAGGAGGTGTGCAGTGAACGGGAAATATACATTCCGCAGCAAAATATTAATATTCATTTTGTCACTGTTTCGTTGATTTCTCAATTGTTAATAATTCAAACACTAAAAAAGTGACACTCTGTGATCGAAGAGTCAGTTCGCTGAATGTCTTGAAAACAATAATGTACAATTTTGTGCAGTCGAATCGGGATACGGCTATTTTCTCTTGGCCTTAATTTTGATTCCTAATCGTTTTATTACTTTCATAATAAATTTAATTATTTCTCTCTCTCTTACTTTCTCTAATATTTTACCGATCATAAGTTTAGAAATAAACTATGGTTGTCATTTAAGATTGTATCTCCACTTTGGTGTTGAAGTTTAGACCTCTTTTTATATAAAGATTCTACCTCGAAATACGGAAAAAGATAATCTCCTCAAAGTTACATATAAAACACCTATCATAATGTAGCAAAGTAGGCTACTTAATTTTTTTGTATCTCTCATTATCCATTTCAATCTTAAGTTATTTTTCTGTAGAATATTTTATTCATAATTAATACAGGGCAGATATACTTTGAACATTTTTGCACTTTAAGTTAATTACGTTTTAGGAGGATAACAGCAACGTTCATACAATACCGGCCAAAATGTAGCTTAATTAATGTTCTTAAGCCTTAAAAACTTGCTGATTAACTTTAAATTATAATTTTTAATTGAAGGCAACGAGGCTAGTATATATTAACAAATTGCTTAACATTTGCTAGGGTACGAAAGTCAATTTTTAGTACACAGCATTCCTAACTAAAATAGTAAACATAGTCTATAAATGCTTATATGATTTTTTTAAAGTTTCAAATTAAATTTAATAAAATTTTTCCATGAATGTTTCGTAAATAATAATGCGTGCATTGTCCCTGAGAGTGAATAGCTTACACGGGAAACTGACGTTCGTGGTTTGGGGATTTTCGTCACCCGAGCAGTACTAAATTTTACACTTCAAAACGCTTATCTCCTTTGCAATAGTTGTTAGCATGTCTATTTTTGCGCCATAATCGCAGTGCTATTATATTTCATCACGTGACTTTTTTTAAGGTAACTTTATCGAGTTAAACATTTACGAAATCCTAAAAATTTGAGAATGCAGTACATCAAATAGCCACTATCTAACAACAATCGTCACTCAGATGAAAAGTGTCCTTTCCATGTGATCCTGGTGGCCGGCTCATGAGTAATCAGGTGGGGTTAGTAACTGTGCTTGCGTGCCGCATGGAATGCTAGTGTCGCCATGCGGACAACAAAATGCATTGCAACATATGGCAAGTGTCGAGACTGTATTTTTTCCTAGACTGTGCTGAGATCGTGTCTTTGTTTTCTAATCGACTCTCATTGCTCGTTTCAGTGCCCAAGCGCTGTGACGAATGTTGTTTATCCAAACGGTGCCTTCATGAATTGCTCGACACTGTCATTCGTTAACAGATTACAATATCACAGAAAATGCCAATTATATGATCTTACTTCACAAATAATCTATCTTTTATCATATATTTAATTTCGTAAGGCGATTCTTTGCTTCAAAATTGTGGGCGTCTGGCACGTCGTAGAAAGATGGGAGAGGGCTCAAATTAAAGGTCTCTATCCCGTGATGGCGGGAAAAATAATGAAAATTCTTGAAATTCACCAGAAAACGAGAAATAACGTAGAATATCTGCCATTTAAAAAGCATTTGGATCTAAAAACGTCTGCTTTGTTTACATAAAACATGTGATGCCGATACTTGATTGAAACCCATATGGTAGGCTAGATATCAATATAAGGTACATCATTTTGCTGTGAAGGTATTTTGTACTATAATAAAAAAGGATTGTTTGAATTTGCACTCATTAGGGGTTTTTAGCCCCTTCAAGCCACTAGTATTTATTAATTCTGTAAGCGATGTTTTAAAATCAAAGTTGTGAGAGTTTGCGAGCTCGCAGGATGACAGGAGATGGCTCGAATGAAAGGTCTCGGCCCCAGCAGGGGTCGGGAAAGATAGCAGATTATGTCCAAATATACCAGAAAATGAGAAGTAACGAAAAATATTTTCCATTTAAAATGCATTGGGATTGAAAAGATTGAATAACGTCTGCATTATTGTTTACATAAAACATGTGGTGCTAATGCTTGATTCAAAGCCATATGGTAGATGTTAATATGTGGGATTTGTTTCAAAATGCAGCTAACTATGCACGTTCAATGTACTATAACAAAAACTATTTTAAGTTTAAGATTTTCTGATTTTATAATAATTAAGGGTTTGAGTTTTTCATAATTTAAAATTATAAAAAGTTAAGTACGTTTGTTTAGTTTGTGTTATAACGATGCAGATTTGATACCAAATGATCTATATATATATATATATATATATATATATATATATAATTACGTAAGCGAAATTTTTGCGAAGGAATTGTGGGCGTTTGGAAGGTTGCAGGATGATGGGGGGGCCTGAAACTGAAGGTCTCCATCTCAGGGACTGGGGGAAAATACTGAAATTGCAATTTTGTGGATCCAGAAGCCTATTTTCTAAGAAGGTATTTTGTACTATAGTAAAGAAGGATTATGCTTAGGGGCTATTAGCCCCTTCAAGCCTCTAGAAATAATAAATTCCATTAATGATGATAAATTTTCTGAGCATCTAAATTTTGAAGTACAAACTGAAGTTTGAGGTGGATTGAGTTGAATAATATCACGTTTTTTCTTATATGAACCTTGTCCTAATGAAATAAACTTGTAGATCTTTGAGAATTTGCTTATCTCTATTTCCTAAACATGCGAACTTTAAGAAACATTAAACTGATGATTTAAATTTAGTAAATCTTAATCATAAAATCACCTTTATGTAAACAAATACACTTTGTTACTTTGATATTAATTGTTTATAATTAACCTAAAACACAGATGTTTACCTGTTTGGGATTTTTAGATGGGGATAATACTCCATGAGCAATCTCTACTCAATTGTATTACTGTATCACTGTTATATTCTACTGTACTGGCAACGTGCTATAAAAGTTTTAAGTGGCTTTGTCATGATCAGCTGGATGATTCTTTTGTTTACTTTTTTGTTGTTATTGGCAACTCATATGACCCCATTAAAAATTATCAATTTTAAATTTAATTTTTCTAAATTTAAAGATTATTTTAAATTAAATCTAAATTAAAGATTTAAAGATTCTAAATTTAAAATTAAAGACCTATTAGTCTTCTTCCAGTACCTTCAAAAGTTTTTGAAAAGCTCCTCCTCTTAAGATTGATGCCTATTGTAAATGAAAAAGAGTTAATTCCTACCCATCTGTTTGGCTTCAGACAAAAACACTCAACTATTGAGCAAGTGCATCGGCTTGTAAACAAAATAGAACAAACTCTTCAAACCAAAAAATATTGTTCGGCAGTGTTTTTAGACATTAGTCAGGCCTTTGACAAAGTCTGGTACCCCGGTTTATTCTATAAACTTAAATCGTCTCTTCCCCATACTTTTTATAATATATTGAAATCTTACTTGTCTGGCAGGTACTTTCAAGTCAAACTTCGTGGTTCATATACTTATTACCATAAAATTGAATCTGGAGTTCCCCAAGGGAGTGTTTTAGGACCTCTGCTTTATGTTTTGTTTACATCAGACCTTCCAATAAGCCCTGGTGTATCTGTCGCAACTTTTGCAGATGACACGGCTTTGTTAGCGTCACACGAAGATCCAGTGACTGCGTCTAGCCTAGTTCAAACTAACTTGAACGAACTTTCAGGCTGGTTAAATAGAAACAAAATTAAAGTAAATGAATAAAAATCAGCCCACGTAACCTTTAGTCTCAACAAATCTTCTTGCCCTCCTGTTGTTTTAAGCAATATCCAAATTCCACAATCCCAACACGTTAAGTATCTTGGTATGTATCTGGACAGCCGTTTGACGTGGCACACGCACATATGGATGAAACGACAACACCTTAATTTAAAATTCAACAAAATGTTTTGGCTACTATCTTCAAAATCTCATCTGTCTACTGAAAACAAATTATTAATATATAAAACTATCTTGAAACCAGTGTGGACTTATGGGATACAGCTTTGGGGATCTGCATCCAACTCCAACATTGAAATATTGCAGAGATTCCAATCTAAAGCCCTTCGCAAAATTCTCAGTGCTCCCTGGTATGTCACAAATGAAGTGATTCATAATGATACCAGAATCCCAAAAGTAAAAGATGGAATATCCAAATTTAGTTCGAAATATTTAAATAAATTAGAAGAGCATGTTAATTTCCTTGCGGTGAACTTGTTGGACAATAGCGAGAATGTCTACAGACTTTCAATGAATAACGTCCTGGACTTACCTTCAAGGTTTGATTAAATTATAATCGTGCATTGTCATCGCAGTCTGTTTGTGCCGCAGGGTAACAGGACTTATTATGGTGTAAAAAAAATGTCAGAATATTTACTTATTGTTCATTATTAAACGTATGTAACAGATTGTAAATAAATGTTGGTCAAAAAAAAAATTCTAAAAAAATTGCGTTTCTACAGCAAATTCGACCACGTAGGTGAACCTAAAAATAAAAACTACACCTACATGCAAAAATTTATCAAAATCGTTAGGGCTGTTTTCGAGATAGGATTTATAAATATATAAAACAATATATATTCACTGCTCATTTAAAGTAATAGGATTGTAACCGCAAATATTTTAATACCCCAGCAACCTGTACACTTTGTGGCGAAAACCACCCTGCTAATTACAGGGGCTGTTCAGTCCACAGGGAACTGCAGAACTGAAGGTCCTGTAAGTCTAAGCCTCCAAAAGAGGAACTACCTTCTCTCCATCGTCTCCCACCTCCTGATCCATCCCCTTCATCGTTCTTACAAGTTAAAAGCCCACTCAAATCAATGTACCAGTGACCGTCCGGAGTTTCCCTCAAACCACTCTCGTTTGGGCGAAGAACATAACTACGTTAAGGTACTTCAAAGCTCCAGCCATAACATTTTATGTCACGTAGATATAGTCACCCAACTGACCTCTGTCCTCACGGAAATTAAAGCCCTATATCCTCCTTTACTAGGAGTACGCTCCTATGTCGCGTATACCGAACGAAGTGCGGTAAAATGATCAGTTACTGGTGAAAAAGAAAGAAATGTAAAAAAATATATAATTTGCTTGGGTACCTATTATTTAAAAGTAACTTTAAAACAAGATGAAAAAGTAAAATTTATTGATTATATTAAAATAAACTAATGTAAAAATTATTGAGTAGTCTTAAAAAGAATACATAACATTTATGTTCCTTGGTTTCCAAAAAATATTATAACGAATACATCATAAATATAATGGTTTATTTTAAAGTGGTATTTCAGCATAATTAACAGTAATTCTGGGATTTGTTTCAATTTTATTACCCATTCCTCATCAAAACAAGTGAGTGCATGAAGTTTTTACGCAGGACAAAGAACTATTATTCTAAAACTATTAGAGCCTAGGTTATATTTTTTGTATAACAAACTTTGTATTATTCATTAAATACAGTTTTAATGTGGTCACTGTGTAGAGATTTAAAAAAAAATTGTAGGCATGTTTTACAATGGTTCCCCATTTAGGAGCCACCCTGTCAAATCACCACTTCGCCATGGCAACATGCCATATCAAAAAGTACACTGACACTGTCAAGGTATCAACCCGTCAAATCGCCACCTTTTCACCCCAAAGTGGAGCGTTTTTTCGTTGGTGTACACGACTGATCGCCTTCTCTCAAGACCATGTAGGAACTAACACGACAGATTGCTACCCCACTCTGTTTTCATCAGAATATACAACGCGAAATAGGCTAAAAAACCTTAGTCAAACCTGGTTTGTTAGTTAGCTTCATTTAGATGAAATCTTCTGGATTATAGCCTAAAATCCCCCATTTAATATTTTAATTGCAACAACACTGCATGATCATGTCTCGTCATTCTTACGGAGAATGTTTATGCTTTATTATTTAAAACCTTTTGTTGATTTTGCTTCACTTAAATAACTTAGCCTATTTAAGCATTTGTTATTCGCTGAGTAAACAGGTATGCTGCAACACCAATATTACTCCATGCAATCTTCTTCCTGCACGCTGGAATGGCATTTCTCCAGATGGCTATGTAGTTTGCACACAGCTGTTTATTCATTAATTCTTAAGATACTTTTAGTTATTTAAGTAATAACAATAATTTTCAAAAAACACCACCAACTACTTAAAATACACTTATAAATTTTGTAATTTATTGTAAATAGAATGAATATTTTGACAATAAAACAGACGATCAATTAATTTTATAGGGATGATAAAAATATAATGATGGCCAACATATTGCTAGCTGGACTGTAGGCTATTACAACAAAATAACAAATATTATTTTTTGTGTAAATATTGAACCTTTCATAAAAGGAAAAGCGACCTGATGGAATGACTTAATGACGAGGTGGCTGCTGGCTGCTCGACATCTGTGTTGACGACAGGCCACCAACTTGTACGACTCCCGTCAAATCGCCATCCCGTCAAATCGCCACCTCCTTCAAAAGAATTTGTCATCGATGGCACACGACAACCTGCCCTCTCAAAACCAGCTTGAAAAGCTGGTGATCTGTCTGGGTGGCAACTTGTTGGAATGGCACATGAACGCTTTTCCTTTAAACGATTTTATACTTGCTTGGTAAGTGTAGTGGGGGTGAAGAAATTTTCTGTTGTCTGCGCATCAACACTTGCAGAGTTGCCCCCAAAAACAAGATAATGAAAATATTGAGCTGTCAATTTTAAATTTAGTGTCTGCATCACTATAATCAGATACAGTCTTGCTACAAAAAAGTCTTTGCAGTATATGCTCAAAATTTAAACTAATTCTTGACTAAAGTAATCCTTAGGTCAACTAAACTTGAAATAACGATTCCACGATGACGTATGAGGAGACAGTAACAACTTTAAACAAAACAGAACACATATAAAAAATTTTTTATACTGTCTCACTGTCTAGTCATTGAAACTTGGCTCAAGAAACAGTTTACAATCAATTACAGTTGAGTAGAAGGATGCCAAAAAATAACACAAGTTCTTAAGATAAATTCATAATATAATTAGGGCTGAAATTCATAAAAAAACAAAATATGTCATTGACCTTAATCATAAAAAATAAATAATACAAAAGAAAAAACATTTTAGTTAACATTTTGGTTGAAACCAATTTTACTATAGGGCCTACACATGCTCGGCAGAAGGCCTCAATGAATTAAGCTATTTGGAACCAAATGAAAAATAGTGGAATGGACTTTTTTCTAAGAAATAGGCCCTAAAAAACTCTGTGCTAGAAAATATATTCAAGGTTCACTATACTCTTCAATTATGTTACAAAATCCAAATTTAAATGAAATTTCTGGGCATAAAAACATGAAAACATGGGCATAAAACTATGAGCGACTAATAACAGTTACACGCAAAAGCAGTGGTTTGCAAAAGGACATGGGTGGGCTCCGCCCCCCCACACCCTCCCTTACACTATAGTAGACCCCCTCTTAACCGACCTTTACGGGATCGGACCTTGGTCGGATAACTTAAAAAGTCGGTTAAAATGGGTAATCCTTTAAAAACCTAAAAATAAAAGCTCTGTTGATTTAGGATTCTATGAACATCATTATAAAGCAGTTCTTGGATTACTTAGAAAATAAACTATAGTAATTATCAACCTATTTCCCAAAATAATTACTGTAGAAGTGTCACAAATAGCCCCAAAGCACGGTCAAAACAAAACACTTCAATAAACTAAATATTAGACATAACGTTTCCATCGCCGGGTATGGAAACGGAAATGCCGCATTACCTAGAAAAGGGCGGTTAAACCGAACTGTTCTCAAAACAGGGCCGGTTAAAACGATCTTTAATATTTGACCAGCAAGGGCGGATAATCCGATCGTCGGTTAAAACGAGGTCGTTTAAGAGGGGTTCTACTGTACCCATTAACATGCCATGATGGTTTGAATGATTTTTTTTTCTATTATATTGAGTAAACCTAGCTCTTCAAGACTCTGAGCGACTAATAACAGTTATAGTTCGCGCAATATGTCTCCTGCTATGACCACTACGCTACTTACCGTATCATATGATATTTCAAACATATGATTTTGATAAACACAGCGTTTTGCAAACAGCGGGACTATATAACAATGTTTTTAGAAAAGTATCCTCTCCCCCCCCAACGTCTTTAAATCAGCTGACTCTGTCATAGCGGGAGATATAATGCGTGAACTGTACAACAGCATACTTGGGCCCCAACTGAATTTCAATCTTGGTTAGGAAGGGAAAATCAATCTCAAAATGGAAATATAATTTCAGTAAAATTAAAAGTAAATGAATGATTTATTTCAATTTGTTTGCAACAATTTTTCCAATGAAGTTTGTTTTTTACATTGAACTAATAGCTTTAATTATTCATCATTATCAATTATCAGTCCAAATGAAATTTGTAAAGGGTTAAGAAATTACCAGATACTTTTTGAAACATAGCATAGCACACGAACATAGGGGGCTCGAGGCTAATCCTGGTTACAGGGCCCGCAATTGAATGAGGGGGCCATGACCTAACCTAAACGAAGGACAGTAAGCAGCATTGAAATACAAAAACAATATAAATAATTCATTAATAGTTAAAATAATTTATAAAGACAAAGTGTCATTTTTTCTTTCCTCAAGTGCCTAAATTCAAACTGAAGGCGCAAAACAGAACATTTTACATCAGGTTGAACCAAACAACTGCTACTCAGGGTTTGAAGGCTCAATCAACTTACAAAAATAATCATATACAAAAATCCCATTTAGGCCTAACACACTACATTTACATTATAAAGCTTAAAAAACAAAACACCTTAGACCGAAAATATTTTTCCGCTGCTGATATACAGCTGAGCCAGAGTCAATATTAAGCACTGCCCCTCGTTATTTCTCACTTCAGTATTCAAACTGTTCAAATTCAGAATAGAATGAACAATTAGAAGAAAACAGTCATCATGAAATTTAACTTGAAAAAAAATGGGAGAGGTTAGAAAATAGTTTAACTATAAAGCTTGACTGCTAAATAAGTTTAAACTGAAAATTAGGTCACTGATTTACCTAAATTTATGCCCCAAATTGGAAAATCCAGTCACTGAAAAATATTCCAAAACTGTGCTGATCCACTTGTTCTGAGTCAACGGATTTATAGTTTAATGGATCCAGATGAGTAGATGGGTGTGAGGAGGAGATATTTAGGAATGATCTGGTTTTTCGGAGCACAGAACGATCAATGTAGAGGGAGGCTGTCCAGAGCAGGCCAATACACAGGTCCAATAGCAGCAAGGTTTTACTTCCAACGAGTTCCAAGAGTTGGCCGATTCTAGGAGAGGCACCCGGCAGCCGATTGATGTTTCAATGATGTTGGTCAGCATTTTTCCAGAGGACCTAAGAAAACCAGTGACTAATTATTCATACATATTCTATAAGCCTATTTTAAGGCAGTGCATCTAATACTATCATAGGGCAGTATTAATTATATCCTGTATAAACGCCTAATCAAAGTTATAACATTAAAAATCAGTGCCCAACAAAACTTAAAAATTTGATTCAGCTATTGAACAAAATATTTAAGTAAATAACATAATTTGCAAAAAATACGGAACAGTTATTATAATAAGCTTTACACTTTACACGACTGCAAATAAAACAATTAAATTAAAATCTTGAAGCACGGTACTTAACTGCCTGTTTGGTCTTATTATCAGGAAATGTGTCAGTCTCTTTAGGGATTTGCAAGAAAGTGTAATGTGCAAGTTCAATTATTTCATTAAAACTAACATTAAACATGAGAAGAACACTAACCTTACTTACATCTAAATTTCTTAAGAAATAATTAATGCCTTATCCTTCAATCAATCTAAAGCTTATACTTTAAACATGGCAAAACATTTAGTAGTATATCGGGACAAATGACTTAACAAAGCCCACCCTTAAGACTAATGTTATTTTTAACATAAGTCTTACGGATGGCCTGATTCATGTCTTTTGATTCAGACTACACATAGGCCTATTTAACGTACAATATCATTTAACTTAATAACTGTTGTTATTAAGTTAAATAATTGCACTGTCAGTTATTTCCACAGTTGTATCCCCTCGATAAATTGGTCCAAACTCATGAATTACATCCTATCTAATTGAAATTATATACTTTTAATTGAGGTATAGAAACATCTACTAAAACCATAAAATTTGGTCAAGGTCATTAATATTTAATCCTTTATATGGTAAAGAATGCTTAGGGATGGCAAAACAATACTGATACGTTAGAAGTATCGATACGTTTGTTTCCGATATATCACAAGAAACAAAACAGTTACGACTTTGTTAGTAATTTTTGCAACAGGCATTAAATGGTATGCAATGTGAACTGTGCACCTACTGTTAATTTGTACATAGCCAAATTGAGTAGTCCGACAGAGCCTTCTTGTTCTTAATAAAGAAACCGAGTAAGCCTTCTGATTTTAATAGGCCATAAAAGGTTTTATTACAGTAATAATGTTCAATAAAATAGGCCTACCTTCCAAGGCTAGTAAGTTTTGAGGTGAATAAATTAGTATCTTGGGATAGGCTTTATTTTAAGGGTTAGAACCCTGAATGGAACCATGAATGAGAACCATTTGAATTTCTGCCCCTTGATGACCATTAAATTGTGGCCTATTCTCAACATCTGTTCTTCGGCCTGATATGGAATCAGGGCTAACTTATCGGTTCGTAAAATACAAAGATCATCGTTGGTCAAACTAATGGTAGATAGGCCTTATTAACTTGTCAAACTTACTACTTCTTCTTTGATATGGAGGCTTATTTAAATTAGTAGTTGGGGTGATATATGGAATGAATTAATCAACCACGATAGGACAATGATTGATTTCAATTTACATTTGAGTTTGCTTATAGATCTCATATTCCCATACATTTCATAAGCCTTTACCTAGACCTACGTGGAGTTAACAGTTGCAAAATTGATTTTCCCCCATACTAAATGACAGATAATTGAGAAAATATCCTATTACACAAGTTCTACTTCTCTTCTCAACCTGATACAATCCCCAAACATGACCTAGGTCCTACAACTTAGATCTGGCCCATGAAAATCAATCCACATATACATAATACCTATGTTGATGTGTATTTAGGATAGAACTATGCCATGTTGAATAAACAACCAAGAGCCTTACCTCTAAGAATAAATAATGAACTAAACTTACCCCAAGTAGCCTAGCTTGGTACTCGATGTACCATGACTATGGGTTAGATGCCACCTGACTTGTTGTTTTGTTGATCGTCTTGGGGAGAAGTTCTCAAGAGGTAATAAAAAACAACGGGGCGGCATTAAAATGATTTCGAAAGCCTTGAAAACATTCCAAAACGCTATGTCCCACAAATTTTTTTTACATTAAATTATTAGCAATTAAGATTAATAAGCAATTAAGATTCTGTACTTTATTTCGCCCTTGGCTTAACACTGCGTGCGTAAATATCACTATCACAGAACATTAAGTATTTATCCTAATAACCACAGTAGAAAATTGAAATTTTTTGCTAAAACTGTCAATATTCATAAAGAAATAGAATTAATTATTAACGTAGCCATTTTGACAATTAGAAAGATTGTAAACGGCAAAAAGCAGACTTTACATGGTCAAATATTACGGCACCATTAAGGTCTGCTAGTTAGCTGCACATTTATTTGAAATTTTTGACAGTTCACGACGACTGACGGCCGCCGGAGTCAAATCATAAATTTCAAATCTATACTTATTTAATACGCGAGCAGTTTTTTTGTTACAAAGACTCCTCCTAAACTACTCAACCAATTTTCATGTTTTTGGTGTCATTGGAAAGAGCTTGGCATGAAGTTTTGCAGGAAATAAAATTTTAAAAGGTTTGACTAAAGGAAAGAGCCCTAGACGCCCTTAAAGTTTCACATTAGCCCATAAGATTTAACATGAGAATAGAAATTTCAAATAAAGCAGCTGATTGGAGCAAACAAAGTTTTTCAGCAAAGACATATGTTGTTAATGGAATTGAAACCATTGCATGTAGAGCTGGAGGAATTTCAGTTGATGGAAGATGTAAATAAATAAACTATTATCCTAATGCATACTTAAGGTCAGAATTCAGTTTTAAAAACATTTATTTTGAATCTCATGTGTGAAGACCTGAATATTTACATATGTTTATATTCCAAAAAAAAAATTAAAAAACTCTTAAGTATAAATTCTATCACTATATATAGAAATTAAAGAAAAAGAAGCAGACTTAACATTCATTATGAGTATAAATTTATCGAACCATTTTAGTTCGGTTTAAGACTAAGACAGGTCGTACGCTACTTAGGGCCGCTTTCCCCAATTAAGGTTTAAAGTAAACGTGAATTTAATTTAAACCATATGAATATTCTAATTTTTAAATTATAAACCATATAATCAGGAAAATTCAAATGTTACTAAACTTAAGTTTCAGAAGTTCAAATAAAACTAGATTTGGGGAAAGCAGCTCTTAGTAACATATACCCTACTGAATTTCAGAAAGTTTAAAAAAATACATTTAAAACCGAATAATACATTTTTTACCCATTTAAGAACATTAGTGTTGTCTAAACAAATTTGCAGTCGATTTTCAAATATCAATTTGTTTTGGTTAATTTTCTTTCATATGGTGCTTGGGGTATTTCAAAAATAATTGTGTATTTCATCTTGATGAACTTGGTTGAGTATACGCTTCAATTGGAGTTTATGGTGAATGATAATGAAAAGCGTTTGTGAGCAATTATCTACAATTATCCTAAAGAAATTTACATGAAAATGTAAATTAATTTAGTTCAACTATGAAATGCTAACCTTGAATGATGTAAACATGTAAATAATATAATTTTAACAATTCTTTTTGTGTTTAGTGATGTTCTATAGTAAAAAGAACCCAGTTTCCAGTAATTCCTGTTTAGGTAACTAGGTATAGAAATAGGTCAGGGTCAGTCCATTACATATGGACTACTGTATTTGTGGCGGCAGGTCAAGCCAACTCCTTTGAGGTGCTCATAATATTCGTATAAAACACTAAAGAAAATGGACATCTCTTTAAATATGAATGAGTATTCACAAGAAATTTAATTAAAAAACCTTTTGTAAAAAGTTTCAGTAAAACACGAAATTCAACCATAAAATTAATAAAATAGTTCTAGAATACTATACCATGATTATTTTTATGTTGAAATAAATACATAAAAATTGCTCGATTTCGAGCAACAGGTTTACTAGTCAGCAATTAAATGAAAGCTATTAACCAAAAAAATAAATATTTAAACGTATAATTAACTACTCATTTATAGATTAAAACAATCTTCGGGGTATAATTATGATGTAGTTAAAATTTCACGAATTTTCATCAAATAATAAAAGAGAAGTTAGTTTAGATATAGTGATTTTTAAGTCGAGTATAACTCACTCGTTTCACTTCGTTCGAATTACAAGTATACATTTATTAAAAAATATCAGAATATGAATAATTGTTGAGAAATAAGATCATGAATGATAAAATTTCCTTTATTTAGATTAATATTTACACAAAATATTCAAAACAACAACTTCCCTAACTTACGAAGAATATGCCCACAAATAAAACATAAATCCTTTAGAAATTAACTGAGTATGCAAGTTTGCTAATAAGTGTATTTAAATTTTAAGATAAATCATATGTTTGGATTTAATTTTTTCATGTGACTATTTTATTTGTTTTTATTTTGATTGATTTTAAATCATTGATTATGCCTTACTGGGCAAAAAGGAAAAAACCTTTGTTTATCACAACAACTAATCAATATCTATACTTATTTAATACGCGAGCAGTTTTTTTGTTACAAAGACTCCTCCTAAACTACTCAACCAATTTTCATGTTTTTGGTGTCATTGGAAAGAGCTTGGCATGAAGTTTTGCAGGAAATAAAATTTTAAAAGGTTTGACTAAAGGAAAGAGCCCTAGACGCCCTTAAAGTTTCACATTAGCCCATAAGATTTAACATGAGAATAGAAATTTCAAATAAAGCAGCTGATTGGAGCAAACAAAGTTTTTCAGCAAAGACATATGTTGTTAATGGAATTGAAACCATTGCATGTAGAGCTGGAGGAATTTCAGTTGATGGAAGATGTAAATAAATAAACTATTATCCTAATGCATACTTAAGGTCAGAATTCAGTTTTAAAAACATTTATTTTGAATCTCATGTGTGAAGATCTGAATATTTACATATGTTTATATTCCAAAAAAAAAAATTAAAAAACTCTTAAGTATAAATTCTATCACTATATATAGAAATTAAAGAAAAAGAAGCAGACTTAACATTCATTATGAGTATAAATTTATCGAACCATTTTAGTTCGGTTTAAGACTAAGACAGGTCGTACGCTACTTAGGGCCGCTTTCCCCAATTAAGGTTTAAAGTAAACGTGAATTTAATTTAAACCATATGAATATTCTAATTTTTAAATTATAAACCATATAATCAGGAAAATTCAAATGTTACTAAACTTAAGTTTCAGAAGTTCAAATAAAACTAGATTTGGGGAAAGCAGCTCTTAGTAACATATACCCTACTGAATTTCAGAAAGTTTAAAAAAATACATTTAAAACCGAATAATACATTTTTTACCCATTTAAGAACATTAGTGTTGTCTAAACAAATTTGCAGTCGATTTTCAAATATCAATTTGTTTTGGTTAATTTTCTTTCATATGGTGCTTGGGGTATTTCAAAAATAATTGTGTATTTCATCTTGATGAACTTGGTTGAGTATACGCTTCAATTGGAGTTTATGGTGAATGATAATGAAAAGCGTTTGTGAGCAATTATCTACAATTATCCTAAAGAAATTTACATGAAAATGTAAATTAATTTAGTTCAACTATGAAATGCTAACCTTGAATGATGTAAACATGTAAATAATATAATTTTAACAATTCTTTTTGTGTTTAGTGATGTTCTATAGTAAAAAGAACCCAGTTTCCAGTAATTCCTGTTTAGGTAACTAGGTATAGAAATAGGTCAGGGTCAGTCCATTACATATGGACTACTGTATTTGTGGCGGCAGGTCAAGCCAACTCCTTTGAGGTGCTCATAATATTCGTATAAAACACTAAAGAAAATGGACATCTCTTTAAATATGAATGAGTATTCACAAGAAATTTAATTAAAAAACCTTTTGTAAAAAGTTTCAGTAAAACACGAAATTCAACCATAAAATTAATAAAATAGTTCTAGAATACTATACCATGATTATTTTTATGTTGAAATAAATACATAAAAATTGCTCGATTTCGAGCAACAGGTTTACTAGTTACTTATTTAATACGCGAGCAGTTTTTTTGTTACAAAGACTCCTCCTAAACTACCGAACCGATTTTCATGTTTTTGGTGTCATTGGAAAGAGCTTGGCGTGAAGTTTTGCAGGAAATAACATTTAAAAAGGTTTGACCAAAGGGAAGAGCCCTAGGCGCCCTTAAAGTTTCATATTAGTCCATAAGATTTAACATGGGATTAGAAATTTCAAATAAAGCAGCTGATTGGAGCAAACAAAGTTTTTCAGCAAAGCCATATGTTGTTAATGGAATTAAAACCATTGCATGTAGAGCTGGAGGCATTTCAGTTGATGGAAGATGTAAATAAATAAACTATTATCCTAATACATACTTAAGGTCAGAATCCAGTTTTAAAAACATTTATTTTGAATCACATGTGAGAAAATCTTAATATTTACATATGTTTATATTCCAAAGAAAAATACTAAAAGGAGAAATAAATTCTTATGTATAAATTCTATAAGTATAAATATAAATAAAAGAAAAAAGAAACAGACTTAACATTGACTATAAGTAGATTTGTTGAACCATTTTAGTTCGGTTTGAGATTAAGACGGGTCATACACTACTTGGGGCCGCGAAACATGGACATCTCCTTAAAGATGACTGAGTATCCACAAAAAATGTATTTTAAAAATGCTTTTGTAAAAAGTTTTAGTATAGGAAGTTCAACCATATAATTAATAGAATAGTTATAGAATACTGAACCATAATTATTTTTATTTTGAAATCAATGCATAACAATTGCTCGATTTCGAGCAACAGGTTTACTAGTACTACAGTAAATATGAACCCAGAACTTTTTAACATCCCTCAAAGAAGGAAAATCTACGACTTTGATAAACCACTACATATGTTAGAAGACATAACATGCAAAACAAACTATGAGTGCCCAATAATCAATAAACAAGAGGTTAATGATTTGAGGATTAGACAACAACACTTGTTTACAACAAACATTACCTACAAAGACCACCTACAAATATATACCGATGGCTCTAAAACCTCAGATGGAGTTGGCGCTGCCTTCTATATCCCAGAAATACAAATTAGATGTAAATATAAGTTAAAAAATTATATGTCTAACTATACAGCAGAACTTTATGCCATTTACAAAAGTATAAAATACTGCCAGAACTTGGAAAATAAAAGCATAGTAATTTTTTCGGATTCACAATCTGCTATAAAGGCAATTGAGGGTTTCAAAGGTCTCAAAAAGAATGAGGATATTGTCCTCAAGATAGTGGATTGTATTCTAAAGGATCAAAGGAAATATGTTATTCACTGGGTACCAAGTCATGTTGGCATTAATAATAATGAAGTAGTTGACCGATTGGCCAGGGAGGCAATCTCAGATGGTGAACCAGCTAATGACATTCACATACCAATGTCAGATTTTAAGCAACAAAGACAAAAGTGGCACAAAGAACAGTATAAATGTATCGTAAACAACTCAACTAAAGCACAATGGTATAAATCTATACAAGATAAATTCCCTAACAAACCCTGGTTTAGTGAAACTAATTTAACTAGATATGAAATAATAAATATATGCAAATTAAGATTTGGCCATGCCAGAGTAAACAGTTATCTTTTTTCAAAAAACATGTATTTCACACCCCTATGCCTAGAATGTACTCTTGGACAAAGTGAAACTTTGGAACATTTATTTTGGTTGTGCCCCAAATTTGAATTTTTTAGAAAATCTTACCTTAAAGAAACGTATAAACTATATAAATCAAATTTAATTAATGCACTGAAATCAAATAATGACATAGTCTACAGGGAGATTAATATATTTTTAAAAGAAGCAAAAAAGAATATTTAAAAATAAAAAACATAAGTGATAACATCTTTGGAAGATCTATCTTATCAAATCTTGGTTTAACGAAATTGAAGATCAACCGTAGAAGCAAAGTGGAATAGTTCACCTCGAGGCTGCATGGTTTTTTACTCCTTAGCCTGATTTGTCAAAAAAGAATAATAAAAAAATAAAAAATAAAAATCATTGATTGTATGTTTGCTTACATTTTTATACTATAACAAGGATACACTTAAAAAAAATTAGACTAATATTTATAAGAATAACAAAAAGAGTATTGCTGGAATGGATACCGATGTGATTCCCATGATCATTTCCCTTGTATCAAAAGCTCTTGAACTGATGTGTAATATACTTTTTGTATTTATTACATAAAATGTTTGAAACATTTTTCTGTACATAAATTAAATAGGTTCCCTATAAAAATTAATTCTTAAGAAATTCGCTGAGTACGCAGTTTTGCTGCGACGGAGGTATTTTAGAGTATCTGAATTTACTAGTAAACCTGTTGCTCGAAATCGAGCAATTTTTATGTATTTATTTCAACATAAAAATAATCATGGTATAGTATTCTAGAACTATTTTATTAATTTTATGGTTGAATTTCGTGTTTTACTGAAACTTTTTACAAAAGGTTTTTTAATTAAATTTCTTGTGAATACTCATTCATATTTAAAGAGATGTCCATTTTCTTTAGTGTTTTATACGAATATTATGAGCACCTCAAAGGAGTTGGCTTGACCTGCCGCCACAAATACAGTAGTCCATATGTAATGGACTGACCCTGACCTATTTCAATACCTAGTTACCTAAACAGGAATTACTGGAAACTGGGTTCTTTTTACTATAGAACATCACTAAACACAAAAAGAATTGTTAAAATTATATTATTTACATGTTTACATCATTCAAGGTTAGCATTTCATAGTTGAACTAAATTAATTTACATTTTCATGTAAATTTCTTTAGGATAATTGTAGATAATTGCTCACAAACGCTTTTCATTATCATTCACCATAAACTCCAATTGAAGCGTATACTCAACCAAGTTCATCAAGATGAAATACACAATTATTTTTGAAATACCCCAAGCACCATATGAAAGAAAATTAACCAAAACAAATTGATATTTGAAAATCGACTGCAAATTTGTTTAGACAACACTAATGTTCTTAAATGGGTAAAAAATGTATTATTCGGTTTTAAATGTATTTTTTTAAACTTTCTGAAATTCAGTAGGGTATATGTTACTAAGAGCTGCTTTCCCCAAATCTAGTTTTATTTGAACTTCTGAAACTTAAGTTTAGTAACATTTGAATTTTCCTGATTATATGGTTTATAATTTAAAAATTAGAATATTCATATGGTTTAAATTAAATTCACGTTTACTTTAAACCTTAATTGGGGAAAGCGGCCCTAAGTAGCGTACGACCTGTCTTAGTCTTAAACCGAACTAAAATGGTTCGATAAATTTATACTCATAATGAATGTTAAGTCTGCTTCTTTTTCTTTAATTTCTATATATAGTGATAGAATTTATACTTAAGAGTTTTTTAATTTTTTTTTTGGAATATAAACATATGTAAATATTCAGATCTTCACACATGAGATTCAAAATAAATGTTTTTAAAACTGAATTCTGACCTTAAGTATGCATTAGGATAATAGTTTATTTATTTACATCTTCCATCAACTGAAATTCCTCCAGCTCTACATGCAATGGTTTCAATTCCATTAACAACATATGTCTTTGCTGAAAAACTTTGTTTGCTCCAATCAGCTGCTTTATTTGAAATTTCTATTCTCATGTTAAATCTTATGGGCTAATGTGAAACTTTAAGGGCGTCTAGGGCTCTTTCCTTTAGTCAAACCTTTTAAAATTTTATTTCCTGCAAAACTTCATGCCAAGCTCTTTCCAATGACACCAAAAACATGAAAATTGGTTGAGTAGTTTAGGAGGAGTCTTTGTAACAAAAAAACTGCTCGCGTATTAAATAAGTATATATTTAAGCTGAATATTTCTGATACAAAAGATGGAAGGTTTTGAAAGAACTTAAGACCTAAATACAATGTTTTTTTCAAAAAGTGTGAGTCTATGGTATTCGGAGAATTTATTTTGTGCTGGGTATTGTAAGAGTGAGATCTTTGCCCATATGAACTGAGATCCTGACTTTTAATCTTAAAGCTTTCTTCTGAAGAATAAAAATCTTTTATGTCAAAAAAATCTTTTATCTTTTTTATACAAAATTTGTATTTTGTCAGTAACTGAAAATTTGCTAAATTTATTTTCTACGTTATTAAAAGGAGAGTAAATGGTGATTGGTTCACTTTCTTGTAAATATCTTGAAAATTGTGCAAATTTTTTCTAAAATATTATACTGTGCAAAATAGCCGACATTAAGTTTTGAACAAAATTATATCAAGCATTACCCATATAACGTGGACGGTTTTTGCGATCATGAGGGGGAAATGTAATCTTATCATTTTGTAACCATGAATTATCCCAAAAGATCCGTCCGCTTCCCAAGCTCCGTTTTCATATCTTTCGTTAATTTGGATAACATTTCTCATCAGGAGATCATTATAAGTATAGTAAAAGAAGTTTTTTTATCTTTAAAAATGTTTACTCCTTCCCTCTAATTTAAAAATGGGAGGAAAAAGTTTCAAGAAATCTTATCATGTGATATATGGTTTAAGAAAGAATAATAAAGGAAGATGAATGGTAAAAACTAGATGTCTCTTCGCTGATCCGCAAAGTTACAGCAGTTATTGTAAAAATAAAAACTTTGGTTTGGTATGTAATACGTAAATTAAAGTATGGTTTTCCGCATCTAAGGTCCTCACAACAAAAAATTACAGTGGTCCCGGGTCTAGGTCTCACCGCCAACAACGGTAATACCTTCTCTCCTAGAGTCCATTCAAAATTAATAGGCGGTCGGAAAAGGGGAAATATATGGTTTTGTTTATTTCCCCCTCCACTACCACCTCTCACCGTAATCACCTGATTGATTCAAATTCTGTATCGGATGTCATTTTTTTGTTTACATCAAGGCGTTGTTGATTATTATTGTCTTTGTTGTGTTTAACCTTTTTTTGCTAAAATGGTTAGGCCTACATGCTACAGCGTTGTTTTTACTTTATATATTTTTATTACAGCCAGATAATGTAAAATGACGACAAGAAAACTTAATAATATAAGTCAGACAAAGTACGATTTTCAATGTTCACAAATACTTTGAAAACATTTATACAAATACGCCGACTTAGAAAGTGTGGGGAGTGTTCCACCAAACGCAAGAAGTGACTACTGAGGCTTGCCGTGTCTCTCCGAACTGTACGAGAGTGACGGGAGAAGGAAAGAAGACTCAAGATATCGATGCTGAAATAAGTGATAATGGCACTCTTGTCATTCCAGACTATTTTATATAGTTTTCCTCGCTTCAAATAAAAAAATGTCACAAGAAGTGGATCATTGATCTTGACCAGTTTGACAAGGACGTAGTGCTGCTGGTCATTTTGCAGTTTTATTGGGGCGGGGAATTTTGGACTTGTTAAAAAATTAAAATACGTAGAAAATATTGGCTTTAGTGGAAGCATATGTTCCCACTGGAATAATTCGAATTCCACTACAACAAATATATGACGATGTCCATAAATTTCTCAAGGAACATAGCGATATCGTTGCTCCCCGTGTTATGCTCTTATAAATGCACGACTGGGTTAAGAAGAAAACCCGCGCCCAATAATCTACGAGACATGGGTTAACTTATACGATACTTTCCTTGTTCCTTTTGTTTATTTTAATAACCTCATTTAGATGTTTTTTAGCCCATTTAAACAGATTGTATTTGTTTTACCTTACCTAAAAAATTCTAGTTTATCCAAATGTAAAAGATTCTGAAACTATTTATGCTATACTGTAATTGTTTAATAATTTAGTTAAGATAGTTTTGTAATAGTAGTTTATGCAACGATTGTATAATGAATGCCTTTAAGCCACGAGTGAGATGTAAGTTAGAACACGAGCGAAGCGAGTGTTCTAAATATCTCACGAGTGGCTTAAAGGCATAATACAATCGTTGCATACACTATTTTATCTACGACCAACAATATACGACAAAATTTCCCCCGAAGTTAAACAAAACTCATGACTTTTACTAATGATGGAATAGGTCAACTAAATTTTGAGGTTAGGCAAATAAGCAGACTGAACCATGAATCGTTGTGGAACAATCAGCTGATGGGATAAGTAAACTCAAACATGAATCGTAATGCAACAATCAGCTGATGTGCGAATTGTGTAATTGTTATTATGACACTACTTCCGCCAAATGCTGAGCTCTCATTGGTCTAGAACCAGTACTCTAAAGTGACTCCAGTACTCTAAAGTCGTCATTAGAGTACTGCTTGGTTTTTGGTGTTTTAATGTATATCATTATAATGTTTATTGTAATACCATAATTAGTGCTTATTGCAATGGTCGTAGATAAATACATTTTCGACACTGTACAACTCATGTTTAGTTGCCTTATTTATCCTTTTGAAGATTCTGACCTCTAACAGAAATATTTAATCCTGATAATGCTTTGCAAAATAGGATTAATATTATATGATGTCCTTGTAACATAATGTTGTCTTTGGTCTTTGTATAAGTTTGATATCCAAGGATATGAAGATATTTTGTAAGAATAAAACAATGTGGTTTTCACATTTAAATGAATGAATGCATATTTGCAAAATATTAATTACGTAATGGATCTAGAAAAGTTTCAAAACATCATAAATAATCAAAAGGGCCTGATTATTTTCACTGATGATTAAAAAATAAGAGGTCGTAGCTTAAAATGTTGATTGACATGAGGCATTTAGTACTTATTGTGGTCTATATTCAACACCTAAGAAAATTCTTTTGTCACTCCTAATAAAACGTTAAAAATTAGGCTGATATGTACCTAGAAATTGCTTTCATAATCAACAATTCCCTTAGTTCAATCCAAACCTAGTAAATCGTGGCATATTTTAATGCGGGTTTAGGTTGTTAGAATTTCCATTTGCCTAAACAACTTACAATTCAATTTATTACTCCTTAGCGTGAAGATATTGGCCTAAAAATCCAGCTATTGTACTTAATTTGACGGACGGGAAAGAGATATCAAACATCATCCCCAAAATTTGTTATTCTGACAGTTTCATTTGAATAAGGTTCATAATAATTATCGTAAACAATAGACAGTTTTGGAGATTTTAATGATACATTTGTCTCATATAAATCAAAACCTCTGATAAATCTGATTATTTATTTACGTTATTCTGCTGCCTGCCGACCTGCAGACGAATGACAGCTACGTGTTGACAAGAAAGGAAAAGAGGAAAGTAGGGGAAACATATTGACCTGTGGGGGTAGTCGTTAATTCGACCGCCTATTAATTTTGAATGGACTCTATAGGGGGATATTCGCTAATAATGAAAAAATAACAACAAATTACAATTCTTTTATTGAGTAATTTGAAACACATATGAGCGAATTACGATGTAGATTCATGCATATAAGTGTTGCAGATGTCGCTGGAAGTGGACTGTGGGAGGCTTCTCATCGTCACCACCCCCTGCAACATTCACAAGATCATGAGAGGCTGAGGGAAGTTGGCCATGAAAGACTCGTTGAAGTGAGACAGCAGTCGTGAATGACATGATTGGAGTGGGGGCAGCTAGTCTTGAACAACCCTTATTTTCAAATGTGCAAAACTAAGAAAAATTACACCCTGACGATTAAATACAACGAACTAAAATAATGATTCAAGAAAATAAATATACACCTTTTCAAATTTTAAAACGTTTAAGCTAAAACTAAAATATTTTGCAGGAGGGAGGTGGATTTCATTATTCTAACAATTATTTTCATTCTTTATTCATTATTTTCGTGCAATTTATTCATATTTGTGAGGGTTTCGTAATCAAGACTCCTCCAACAGTTCTGACCTGATTGTAATAATTAAGGTGTTTTTGGAAAGAGCTCGGCGTGAAATTTCGCAAGAAATAAAACTTATGAAGGTCAGATTAAAGGGAAGAGACCTAGATGCCCTTATATCCTCGTATTTGTCCATCAGATTTTGCATGGAAATAGACATTTCAAGTAAAACAGCTGAAGAGAGTAAAAACAGGTTTCCAGAGAATTTTTGAAACTCCATCCATCGAATATGTTATTCATTAAAGCTACAGGGCAGCGCAAGTTTACTAGCAAAAAAATAATTAATTCATTGAAACAGAAACTCCATGTAACGGGTGAGCCAAAAAACCTGACTATTTTTATGTGGCGAATGCTCAGCTGTTATAACGTTTACATACTTCATTGTTGTAGTCAATTGTTGTTTGGTTAATGCCATGTTGAGGTTAGTTGCCATGGAACATCCGTGGCAAGTGCATAGTCGCGCTTTTGTTGTTAACCATTTTTTCAAAAATAATGAGTTTACTACTTAATGCATATTTTGAGCTCACTTTAACATCTGTCGTCATAGTGCCTTTCCCTGTCGAAACGGTTTTAAAGTGGGTACATAATTTCCGGAATACCGTTTCTGCTCTCAAAATGATCCAAGAGCAGTTCCAAAATGATATCGTACAGTTCAAACGCAGGAAAAAATTGAAAATATTGTGCAAATGTTCTGCAAAGTCTTAAACGTTCGGCCCGTAAGCAATCTCTTGCATTGGTTATTTCCAACACTTCTCTACGTAGAAATTTACATTATGACTTCAATGTTCACCCCTGTAAAATAACGATATAGCTGAACTCAGCGGTGCATAAGGAACGAGGTTGCTGCTATTCCTCAATCAATGTTAAAAAAAATTAACTGCAAGTTTGCAGAAAAGATGGGAAGCCTGTGGTGGTGTAAATGGACGTCATAGGAAGACACTATCTACAAAAAATAAAATAGCAAAATAATGTAAATTTTTTTATGTAACGCGCAACAATAAACTATGTTTGGATCCCCAACAATTTCATTTTAAAAACCATCATGTTTTATGGCTCACCTTGTATTAACATTCACTTTTGTTAACGCTATAGATAACCGCCTCACCTCAAAATACCCAATCCCCTTGGTGTCCGGGAACACGGGGGACGTCGAACATCAAAAACCTGTAAAAAGAACAATGATTTGAAACTTATAGTAAACTCAGATCTTATGATTGATCGCATACTGGATTTATTAGAAACAATTTTAATTGAAACACTTTTCTAAAACGAGATAAAAAATTATGAAAATAATATTAACTGCCAAGCTAAATTACTAAAAACCTTACACGTGGAACAATCGAGTAAAGCGTAATTCATGACTTCGTGTTCGAAAACCAGCAAGATTGGTTTACTCTAAGAAGGTTTTTTTTGACGAAATAAAATTTATTTTCAAGATTTAACATCTGTTTACTAATTATTTTTAAATTTAATTTTCAAAATTAAATTCTGCTTAAAAAACAAACAATTCAACATTTTGAATTATTATTCTACGACAATCCGTTCACTTTCACTTTAATCACTTTTAATAAGACAGGTACCTCATTGCTTAGATATTCGATAGTATTGGATGTGCTAAACACAGTACGTTGTTCAATATTATTTTTAATTTTTCCCTCCAAAAGGTATAGCCACCCTGATTTAAGATATTTAAAAAAATACAATTCTGAACATAATATGATTAAATTTTCAGGTGAGGAATATTTTATTTGTGTTTATTTTGATTAGTTAGAGATCATTGATCAAGATTTTACAGAAAATGTTACTATATAAAAAAATACAAATTATTTTTAAATTTAATAAAGAAAGTATGAACATTTGGAGGGGGATGTCTTGGTCTAAACTGCCTGAAAATGTATCATAATATATGGTATGGTATGTTTACAATGCCGGGGTCGGCTTGTTTTGGATTGATAATATTTATTGAAATTGAGTGTTTTATTGAAATTGGCTGGAGATGTAGGTCAGTTGCTACAGGGATGTTTTAATTAATTACTGTAAAACTGACCATATGATGAATTTAATTTTTTCATGAGATTAAGTCATTTGTTTGTTTTGAATGTTTTGAATTCATTGATTATACGTTTGTTGACAATTATATACTACAACAAGACCACAGAAAAATTAAAAATACCCCCGTTGCAGCAGTCCTGCATACTCAGCGAATTTCAAGTGCATAAATAAATAATTTAAATGAAGTCTCGCATCAAGTAAAATCAATATACATTCAAAAGAAAGCGTGCAAAAATACTCTCCTAGTGGCTTTTAGGAGCAAAAGGCTATAAAAAAATAATAGCCTATACTTGGCACGGAAATGCAATGTTCTAAACTTCAAAACAGCTGGCTTTTCCAATTTAATCAAGAGGAGAAATGACCAGCTGTTTAAATTTGAGTAAAAAATTTCATAAACATCATCAGTAAAAATCTGTATTCGCTATAGTACATTTATTTGACATATTTAGTTATCTGGCCTTTAAATAAGCCATATGTGTCTATGCACCATATAGGCCTAGCTTTGAATCAAACATCAGCACACATGTTTTAATGTAAACAAAGCAGAAGTTTTAGATCCCAATGCTACTTAAATGGCAGTTATTTTATGTTATTTTTGTTTTCTAGCAAACTTTAAGAAATTACAGTACTTTTCCTGAGTCCCTGACATTAAAACATTTAATTTGAGCCCTTTTCCCTCATGTGTGGGACTTGCCTAATGCCCACAATTGCTATTCAAAAATAAATTATTCTCCATAAGATTAGTATGGAAAAATGCAAGTTTACTGCCACAGAAATTTAAAAATGAGGTATCATGGGTTACAGTCCAATGTATCTAAACTATATGTAGCCACAAACATGTTTTATCAAGATATGTTGAGGAATAAGAAAGCTATCCAATTTTATTACCTCTCATAAGGTTAACATTGGGAAAGAGAGTACACAGGTTTGCTGCCTCAAGAATTTGATGATTTGGATATTTTAAGCCATAATCAAGTAGATATTAACTGTATGAATCCCCATGTCAGTTCTTATCAGGATATTTTGAGAAATAAGCAAACTACACAACTTTTTTTATTACCCATAAGGTTAACAAGGAGAATGCGTATGCAGGTTTGCTGCCATGAAAATGTAAAAATAGGGTATTTTAGGCCATAATCCAGTATATTTCAACTAGATGAAGCCACATATAAAGTTTTAGCAAGATATACGTTAAGAAATAAGGGAGATATAGAATTTTTTTATTTCCCATAAGGATAACATGGGAAATGAGTATATAGGTTTGCTGCCATAAAAATGGAAATATTGGGAATTTTAGATTAAAATGTATTAGATCTCATCTAAATGAAGCCAGAAACCAAGTTTTATTAAGATATGTTATGAAATAAGCGAGATACAGAATTTTACTTATTTCCCATAAGGTTAACATTGGGACAACGTACTGTGTTTACCACTTTCAATATCTCGGTAACCAATGGACATAGAGCAATGATTCAAGATACTAAATTGTGAATTTTTTCGAGCTGAATTCAATGGTGCCAAACAAAATTGGATTATTTTTATTTTTCTATGTGAAAAACCCAAAAAACCCTTTATTCGGGGGGTTTTTCCCCCTTTACTACCCCTTCCAGTGGTCCGATCGGGCTGGTTTTCGAACTCATCCGAATAATTACTACTTTACACACCTGTGCCAAATTTCATTCCGATCGGTCCATTTTTGCGAGCGCTATCGTGCTTACAGACACACACACACACACACACACACACACACACACACACACACACACACACACACACACACACACACACACACACACACACACACACACACACACACACACACACACACACACACACACACACACACACACACACACACACACAAACACACACACACACACACACACACACATATATATATATATATATATATATATATATATATAGAAATTCGAACGAATGGTGTTTTTTGCTTCTGGGGGCCCCAAACGAAAAGTTATCATGGTCTCGGGCTTAGGTCTTACCATGAGACCTACGGTAATAGCTTCTTCCCTGTAGGGGAAATTCGCTAAAAACTAAGAATTATATAAAATACAAAATTGTATGTATTACTAATGAAAACCAATGTGGTCTCTTTGTTAATTTGTTTACCCAAAAAATGAAGTTCCAGAGAATTTGGCAGCACACTGTTCAGGTCTTGATCCTATGGCATATCCTTTATTATTCCCCTTTGGGGATGAGGGATGGTTTCGAGGTATGCCCCAACAAAGCACAAAGGCAATCCCTAAATAAAGTCATTTACCTGCCAAGACCAGTGTTTACTCATGGACAACTTTACGTAGCCTTGAGCAGGTTAACATCCTTTCGCAGGGATAAAAATTTATCTAAAAGAAAGCCCAATCCAAGGAAAACTATCAAACGGAGATTTTTCCACTACGAACGTAGTGTTGTATGGTCGAGTGGCTGAAGGCCGTAAAGGTTAATAATGAATTGGCATCAGATAATCGGCTCATATATATTTATTGACTAGAACTCAAACACAAGTTAAACATCCAGAATCAAATCGGTACCCGACTATGAGAGAGAGAGAGCAAGTTTACAGGGACTCACCAAGCATCAGTGGTGTGTACATCACGCGGCGATAAGGCAGACAAACAGACAGATAGTTGGATCGTCTGCTTTTATAGAAACCGCCGACTGCGGGGGGAAGTTTTATTATTCTATTGGGAGATAACATGTTATTACCCCAGATTTGGAATTTGTTCTATTGTTATCGGTCAGCTGGCTCTTTGGCAATTGCAGTAGCAAATGTTCAGGGAATACCATCTGTGCCATATTGGTTAATTTGGAATTGTAAATCGGCCAGATGTGTTAGTTCTTACATCTGTGCTTGCAGCTGTCTCTGACTCAGCCCTTACATACAACAGTAGTTTTCCAACAAACATTAAATGATTATACTTCATTCAGTGAGTGTGTAAAGTAAAGCCCCTTCCTTTTAAATAACATTTGTATACGAAAGGACCAATCAGAGAAGAGGCAGTCCATATGTTCTCAGGGATGGTTCACAGCCATTCCACTTAGTAATTTTAAATTAAAAAATTTAAGAGTAATAGTTAAAGCATTTATCAGTGCATTTATTTGTCTTATGGACTATTCATTTACTTTTTGTAAAGCTCATGTGCATTTTAAGTTCACTACCAACAAATATAACCATAATTGGCTTTGTAAACAGTCAACCAATTCCACCTCCAGTTTATTCTTAAGCTCTTCGGATTTCTGTAGCAGTAACACCAGGTACTCATGTGACACAGCCTGTCAAAATTACAGCTGGTGCAGAAAGCGGGGCTTTACTTTACACACTCACTGAATGAAGTATAGTCAAGGTAAATAAATTACGGTAATCACTTTATTCACAGTTACCATTGTTTCATTTGTTGATTTTTTTAGTAACAATTTTAAAAAATGTCGTTTTTATTTATACAAACTATAAAAATAATTAAATAAGAAGTAGATGGTTGTTTAAGAAGTAAAATTACATGCTATGAAAAGTATGCAGCGCATTGCGCTGCTCGGGTATTCCTAGTTGTTTGTGGTTTTGTTAACTTGAGCCAATTTTTTTTGGATTTGGTGCAGTTATAAGAAGAAGACGCAGACTGACCGGTCGGAGGGAATACGAAGTTACCGCTGTCATTACCCTTCCGATGGGTACAGAGCGGTATCACTAGATCATCGTGGTGCTCCAATGAACTAAAAATGAACTTAAAAAGATCATTGTTGATGATACTTTTGATTCGAGGTAAATAATCGAATAGTATTAATTCGATTACATTACATTAATCGAAACATTCAGGGGTTTTATTTAGTAGCGTATGATTAAAGGCTATAAATATCGAAACATCGAATGTTTGTTTTGAAGAACAACCGATTGATTTGAACCAACAATCGGTTTGAACAATGATCGGTTTGAAGTTATCGAATCAACAATCGATAGTTAGGAATGAATCTGCGCATGCGCAATAGTTGATCTGATTGTTGCAAGTTCAAGAGACAAGTGGAAAGAAACATTGAGGTTATGAAGGTACAGTACGTAATTTTTACTTTTGCTTAGATTTAAAACTTAAGGATTTCTTAAGTATGACGAAAAATATAGTTCGTCACTAAGATCAAAAGTGTCTTTTCATTCGCTCATTTCCCAGCCTCGGCTGTTAAACTAAAGCTTGTATTAAAAAGGTTCACTTTTGATCCTGATAACGAAATGTAATATTTGCCTGAAAACTAAAACTGGTTATACATCGCTTATTTTGTCAGATAAACTAGGAGTACGCTTATTCTGCGCGTAATGGGATGAGTGAACTCATATATTACCAAAGCATTATTTTGTCAATTTACGAGCAACGTGTGTTTGTATTGTTTCAAAGGTTCTAAAATAAATGACAAAATTAGGCCGACCAAACGCTGAGGCGACAAAATGTTTTTTGTGTTTTGTTGTTGAACAGCTGACGAAATGTTCAACAAGCCATGATGGTTTAAATGTTTTTCCTATTAGAATTGTGCAAACCTAGCTCTACAAAACTAGCGACGAATAAATTATGTTTGCCAAAGGACATGAGAGGGCTTCGCCCCCCCCCCCCGGCCAGACACCCCCCTTTTACACTGCCCGTGATTAAAAAGCTATGACGGTTTGAATGCTTTTTTTACTGTGTAAACCTAGCTCTACAAAACTATGAAACACTAATACATTATGTTTGCCAAAGGAAATGGGGGGCCTGGCCCCCGCACCCCCCATTTACGACACCCATGATTGACGTGCCATAACGATTTGAGTGTTTTTTTTTAATAGTATATTGAGTAAACCTTGCTCTACAAGGCTATGAGCGTCTAATAGCAGTTACACGCCACAACTTTTGTATGCACCCCCCAGATATACTCTGCCCATTATTAACATGCCAAGATGGTATGGATGCTTTTTTATTAGTATTGAGTAAACCTAGCTCTAAATAACTATGAGCTACTAAAAACAGTTACAGGCCAAAGCAGTTGTTTCAAAAAGGCCATGGGGGGGCTTCGCCCCCCCACACCCCCTTTAAGCTGCTATGATGGTTTACATGCTTTTTCTCTAATAGTATTAAATAAACCTAGCAATACAAAACTATCAGCGACTAATTACAAGCCAAACCAGTTGTTTGCAAAAAGAACATGGGGGGCTTCGACCCCACACCCTCCCGCCAAAGCAGTTGTTTGCAAAAGGACATGGGGGGGCTTCGCCCCCCACACCCCCCTCTTTACACTGCCCATGATTATAAAGCCAAGATGGTTTAAATGCTTTTTTCTAATAGTATAAAATTGACTTAGCTCTACCAAACTATCGATGGTTCTACAAGCGACTAATTACACGGCAGAGCAGTTGTTTGTAAAAGGACATGGGGGGGCTTCGCTCCCCACGCCCTCCCGCAAAGCAGTAGGATGTAAAAGGACATGGAGGCTTCGCCCCCCCCACACCTTCGCCTTTACACTGCCCAACATTACGAATCCATGATAGTTTTAATGCTTTTTTTACTGTGTAAATCTAGCTCTACAAGATTATGAGCGACTAATAAGAGTTACACGCCAAAGCAGATGTTTGCAAAGGGACATGGGGGCTTCGCCCCCCCCCCACAACTCTCCTTTACACTGCCCATGTTTATAAAACCATGATGGTTTAAATGTTTTTTCTAATAGTATTAATCAATGAACTTAGCTCTACAAAACTATCAGCAATTAATTACACGCCATAGCAGTGTTTTAAAAAGAACATGGAGGGGCTTCGCCTCCCACGCCCTCCCGCCAAAGCTGTTGTTTGCCAAAGGACATGGGGGGCTTCGCCCCCCAACACTTTCCCCTTTACAATGCCCACTGATTAAGAAGCCATGATAGTTTGAATGCTTTTTTTACTGTGTAAATCTAGCTCTACAAGATTATGAGAAACTAATAACTGTTACACGCCAAAGCACTTATTTGCAAAGAGACATGGGGGGGGCTTCGCCCCCCCACACCCCCCCCTTTGCACTGCCCATGATTATAAAGCCATGATGGTTTAAAGGTTTTTTTCTATTAGTATTAAATTAACCTAGCTCTACACAACTATCAGAAACTAATTACACGCCAAAGCAGTTGTTTTAAAAAAAGACATGGGGGGGCTTCGCCCCCCAACACCCAACCTTTAGACTGCCCATAATTATAAAGCCATGATGGTTTACATGCTTTTTACTTTTTCCCCCCTATACATAGTATATGGAGAAAGTATTGTTTTCGTCAAATTTTCGAATTTGAGTTGTTAGTGGATATATTCGTTTTAGTCCTCTCTGAATCCAAAAAACGGCTCTAACGATTTTGATAAAAATGTCATGGTTTTTAGTGCTTAAGATGACAAACAAAGTGACACCACCCGCATGCCTGTAAAAATTCAGGTTCAGAAGTTATAGGGGTTTAAGTTTTAAAAAACTCATATT
The DNA here is from genome assembly GCA_035578135.1 of Flexamia atlantica. Lineage (NCBI taxonomy): Eukaryota > Metazoa > Arthropoda > Insecta > Hemiptera > Cicadellidae > Flexamia > Flexamia atlantica. The sequence goes on from JAQJVK010000011.1 coordinate 10,694,041, forward strand.
TTTCAAATTTCACGAATTCTGTAACCTCTAAAGAAAATATACTTGTAACCATTAAATTCGACTTTAAAAACTAAATAATCCAGTATCTATATATTAATACGCAGGCGGTTTTCTTTTCACAGTCCAACCGCAATAACGGCTTGGCGGATTTTAACGTTTGAGGTGTCAAATTAAAGGGAATTTTATGTAGATTTGTCAACAAGTCTCAGAATTTTAAAAAGGGGCGTAACTAAAGTACAGTAAAGGGCTGAAGTTCCGGAACAGTGGCGCTATTCATCGACATTTGAGCAAGTTCAGTTCACTTTGTTTACAATCTGAACATATGGTCAAGCTCTGAAATAGTTCTTCAGGTAAACCGAAGATTGCAGCACTTATAATTGACTTTTTGAAAAGAGCGGTTTTTATTTTCACAGCTGCTTTGGCTTATAGAACATGAAAACAAATTGTTTTCAACAGTTTTCTTTAAAAAAAATTACTTAGTTTAGGTTATGTTTTGAAGTGTTTTCAAAGGGATAAACATTGCATCAGTTACCAGTTTTACAATGAAGTTTACGATATCTCAATACATTCCAGCACAGTGTTTTTTAAAGTTTTAAACTTGAGCCGATTTATTTTTGGATATTGTGCATTTATAATGCCATTGATGGGAAGACGGACATTGACGGTCGGAGGAGTCGGAGAGAACACGATCGTTACTGCTAGCATCACCCTCCCGATTTAACATTTAATTTAATGCTACTTTCAACGTCAGACTAATGAACTTAAAATGTTTTCATCGCGGTGGGTTGCATTTCATGAATGAAAAAACTGGTAGAGATACTGTGTCATTTTCGTGTTGTTGCCACAAAGGAGAGGAGCCGTTCCCTATAATTTCTGTTTTGACGATAATATTAAATAAATGAGGTGCAGGGGCAGTCCCTAAACAAAGGTCATTGCTCACGGCGCCAGTGTTAGCTCTCGGTCAGCTACATGTTGCTATAAGCAGAGCTCGATCTTTTGCCATTATTTAAATTACGTTTTAACGCAAGAGAACATGGGAAAACGCAGGTGTATCCCAAAAAATTATTTACCGGAAACTCCTGCGATAGATCAAATGAACTTTAAAAGTTTTAGTAATTTAACCATAGCTTTATCACTGAATTCAACCCTTTAATTAAACTTTAAAAGTATATAAGTAGGCTGTTTATTCCTTATGATTCTACTATACGATTTTTTTTGCTCGATTTCGAGCTACGTGTTATCTAGTCTTGAATCATTAGTTTACGTCAATTGGTTGCGGAGATAATTGATATTTTAGTTTGGCGGTAAACGCAATACGTTGTCCAATGTTATTCTTATGGAAAATATTTAAAAACTGATATCTCCGTCATTTACTAACCGATTTTGATAAAATTTGGTATATATTTGTGTGATAATTAATTGTTAATTTGTTTTATTTCACTATATATGTTTTTTGTTTATAAATGACTTGAAGGGAGAAAGTAAGTGTCAGTTTCCTGATACTGTTTATTTACTAGTAGTATTTAAATAAATCTAGCTCTACAAACCTATCAGCGACTAATTACACGCCAAAGCAGTTGTTTGTAAGAAGTATATGGGGGGCTTCGCCCCCCACGCCCTCACGCTAAAGCGGTTGTTTGCAAAAGGACATGGGGGGGCTTCGCCCACCCACACCCCCCTCTTTACACCGCCCATAATTATAAAGCCATGATGGTTTAAATGCTTTTTTTCTAATAGTATTAAATAAACATAGCTTAACCCCCCACGCCCTCCCGCCAAAGCGGTTGTTTGCAAAAGGACTTGGGGGGGCTTCGCCCCCCCACACCCCCCCCGTTTACACTGCCCATGATTATAGAGCCATGATGGTTTAAATGTTTTTTTTCTATTAGTATTAAATGTATTAGCTCTACAAAACCGTCAGCCACTAATTACATGCCAAAGCAGTTGTTTTAAAAAGGACATGGGGGGGCTTCGCCCCCCACATCTCCCCTTTACGCTGCCCATAATTATAAAGCCATGATGGTTTACATGCTTTTATACTAATAGTATTTAAATAAACCTAGCTCTACAAACCTATCAGCCACTAATTACACGCCAAAGCAGTTGTTTGTAAAAAGAACATGGGGGCTTTGCCTCCCACGCCCCCCCCCGCCAAAGCGGTTGTTTGCAAAATGACATGAGGGGGCTTCGCCCCCCAACATCCCCCTCTTTACACTGCGCATAATTATAAAGCCATGATGGTTTAAATGTTTTTTTCTAATAGTATTAAATAAACATAGCTTCGCCCCCCACGCCCTCCCACCAAAGCAGGTGTTTGCAAAAGGACTTGGGGGGCTTCGCCCTCCACACCTACCCCTTTGCACTGCCCATGATATAAAGCCATGATAGTTTGAAGGTTTTTTTCCTACTGAGTAAATCTAGCTCTACAAGAGCGACTAATAACAGTTACACGCCAAAGCAGTTATTTGCAAATGGACATGGGGGGGCTTCGCCCCCCCACACCCCCCCCTTTACAGTGCCCGTGATTAAGAAGCCATGATAGTTTGAATGATTTTTTTCTACTGGGTAAATCTAGCTCTACAAGATTATGAGCGACTAAAGACAGTTTCGCGCCATTGCAGTTGTTTGCAAATGGACATGGGGGGGGGCTTGGCCCCCCACACCCCCCTTTAAACCGGCCATGATGGTTTAAATGTTTTCCTCTAATAGTATTCAATCAACTAACCTCTAAAAAAATATCAGCGACTAATTACACGGGAGAGCAGTTCTTTGTAGAAGGACATGGGGGAGCTTCGCCCCACACGCCCTCCCACCAAAGCAGTTGTTGGCAAAAGGACATGGTGGGGCTTCGTCCCCCCACACCTTCGCCATTACACTGCCCATGATTAAGAAGCCTTATTAGTTTGAATGCTTAATTTTACTATGTAAATCTAGCTCTACAAGATTATGAGCGACTTAAAACAGTTACACGCCAAAGCAGTTGTTTGCAAAGAGTCATTGGGGGGCTTCGCCCCCCCCAAATCCCCCCTTTCCACTACCCATAATTATAAAGCCATGATGGTTTAAATGTTTTTTTCTATTAGTATTAAACGAACCTAGCTCTACAAAACTATCAGCAACTAATTACAAGCTAAAGCAGTTAACCCCCCCCCCCCCCCTTAACTGTCCATGATTATAAAGCCACGATGGTTCACATGTTTTTTTACTAATAGTATTTAAATAAACCTAGCTCTATAAACCTATCAGCGACTAATTAAACGCCAAAGCAGTTGTTTGTAAAAAGAACATGGGGGGGCTTCGCCCCCACGCCCTCCCACCAACGCAGTTGTTTGCAAAAGGACATGGGGGGGCTTCGCCCCCCACGCCCTCCCGCCAAAGCGGTTGCTTGCAAAAGAACATGGGGGGGCTTCAAGCCATGATGATTTGATTGCTTTTTTTCTACCGTGTAAACCAGCATTTGTTTTAATTATGCGACAATTTTACTTTGGAAAAATACCATTTACATTTGTTTAATTTCTAAAATCACAACAGGTTACTGTTTAGGGTACTTAAAGAAAGATGTAAGCGAACCATCTAACCCCTTGAGCGTAGTCACGGACATATTCATCACCCAGGAGGCGGGGGACAATAAAGTAGTCATTGACATTGGATAAATCCACAGTAAACCTGGATCTGCCAGGGGCATATTTTCCGTCCAGCAAGGATAACAACCCCATTCGTAATCAGTCTCGTATATACAATTTTAGTGGCGCAGAGATCCGGGTTTTTATCCTTTTGGATCCTCGCCTTTTGGACCGCCTTATTAAGTTTTATTAAGCTTCTGCTTATTCCTTGCCTTGGCCTACGGAAGCTCCCAGAGCTCTTGCTCGGGTTCTTGATCCGCTTGTGTGGTGCGGAATAACTGGTCACGAGGACGGCGCCAATGATGAGCCGTCCATGGATCCGCGACCTAATCCTCTTATTTTTGAATTTGGCTATCCTGACTTTATTATTATAAAACTAATTGTACTACTATATATGCAAAATTAATTATTATTTTTGTGAATTTCGTGCTTGATTATGTATAGTAAAATTATGTAGGAAACAAATCATTAATCTACAAATCTACAACTACAACATCCTACATTCTCAATTCAATTTCATACATATTTAATTTGTCTCAATATAACTGATCGCATGCATCCTTCTTGGTACATAAGTTTGTTATTAATACGATTTGCGCTATAAAAATATATTTTTTATCGCAATTTTATACAAGAATTGCGTTTGCTGGGATAAAATTCACATTTGTTTCATCAATGTACTTTTATACATGCAATAGTATCTTTACTCATTGTTTTTTAACGTTTTATTAATTTTACCTAAAAGAAACAATCAATAAATATTTTCTCTTAAATATATGGAATCACCTGTTAGTAAAAGGAATATGACAATGGGTGCGTTCAGCCGCAGTCACCGGTGGATAAACGGTTACCATAGTCACTAATAGGCAAATCCACCGCATCTTGACAATCAACAATGTCCGGTTACTTACCGAATCCACCGTAAACACAACATCGGTGGATGCACAACAATGATCGATAGATGATACGTCCACCACTACCGTTCACTTATTATAGGTTAGTATATTACCCACCGGTGGAATGCGGCTGAACGCGCCCAATGTGTTCCTGTTGGTTCCATCTAGCGTTATTCATATAAACTATTTCGACTGCGGCAACAAAACAAAAATGATCTATCTGAATTTTTATATTTCTAGGCATTGTTTTTTTTCAATAATAAACATTTTAACGTAGACTTAAAAAACTAATAATTGATAGGCATGTAGCATGTCATTTAAGTGTTTCGTGAAATACTTTTTTTCTAAATTCCACTGTTATTTTCCTTTTATTTTGAAACAATCTTTATTTGTATCCCGTAGTTTACTAAAGTAAATTATTGCCCAATGTTAAACTTATGATGATTTTTTGCAAGTTAAAATATTAAATTACTCAAAAAGTACTAAACCAATATGCTTCATAATTTAATGGCATATTCCCTGTGAGATACTTAACGTTTGTGCGAAATTTGGAATTGATTAGTGTAGCGGTTTTTTAGTTACCGCGTTACGTACACACACACTCACACACACACTCACACAGTGACGGACAACGAATCTTCAACTCCGCTGATACATAGACTCGTTCACTTCGTTCACTCATCGATTAATGCAGAGATGAGGTCAAATTTACATGACATTTTACTGAATCCAAATATTAAGATAGAAATACTATATAATTTTTGTTTTTGAGAGAAAGCACAATTCTACATTTTAAATACCAACATATACAGCTTTATTATTAACTGCTAGATTATGATCTGAAACCACCCAATTTCCATACACTTGCAGCAGCAGATCTACATTTTCATCCACCATGTTATTGTTATGGAAGAAATAAAAAAAATCATATGTCTTTGATATCAGGTTGACATATGACTCTAGCACAAGAAATTCGCTGAATATGCAGGTCTGCTGCAATGAGGGTATTTTTAACCAACTTACTTCAAAGTATCGGCAGGCAGTTGCCCGAATTGTCCTTTCGGAATCCTGGAGGGCAGCCCCTAAGAGGGCTGTAACTAGGACTCTGTAAAAAGAACAAATAATAAAAATTACATTAGCCTCAGAATTTAATATTTACGTATTTTAATTCGATCAGGGTACATTATTTAAATTCAAACAGGGTTTAGAACACAGTTAAAAATATAACAATCTGCCGGAGCTGGGAGATTGCAACTTGATTTTCTGCACTGTGATACAGCATATTGTGTTAACAATTAAAAAAAAGTGAAAACTACTGTGGATCCTTCGTATAAAATTGTCAGCACTTAATATTGTGCTGGTGGTCTTTCTGACCACAATGCTTTAGTCATGTCTCTGCCTGAATTTCCTTCAACATATATCGTTCCCTGTGTTTTATGAATATATTTTTTAGTAAACAACTAAGAGCATTTTTAATACTGCTGAGCCAACAGCTGCAAAACTTGAGTATTATTGAACTATCTAATAATTTATGGCTGATTACTAAATATATATCAGGCATCTATAAATGAACGTTTTACAATATTATAATAACCTAGAAAATAAACTTAGGGATTTTTCAGCTACTTACAAAATACAAAATTTAAGCAACTAATAAAAAAGAACAAAACAACAGCTAAATAGAAAATCTAAGGAACTAAATATTAAAAACTCCAAGTCAGACTATGCAAACACAGCAGAAAAAAAAACATTTTATTTCGAAAATTCAAAACTAGGAGTGCAAAAGAGAGGATAAAAAGGTATTTTATTTCTTTTTAACAAAGATTCTCTACCAGAGTGTGCTATTTTTTGTAACAGGTTATCAAAATTTAACAGTGCTTGGACTATTTTTACCTTATCCCCCCCATACATTTTATATGGAGAAAGTATTGCTTTCGCCAAAAATCTTTGGATTTGAGTTATTGGTGAATATATTCATTTTAGTGCTCCCTGAATCCAAAAATGTGGTTTTCGGAGTGGTGTATGTCAGTCCATGTGGATGATTCAAAATAGAACCAATATGTGTTGCTCTAAGAACCGACAATGAGTTTTTACATGCACGAGATCAAGTATAAATTCCAGGCGCATCCAAGCTACACTATTTTTTTAAATGCAAATAACAATTTGTACTAGGCAACACGGAACCGCAGCCACCAAAACATTAACAGCTATTTTGAGTAAATGACCAGGTGTTTATATTTTAAAGATCGTATTTCAATAATAAGCAATATTCTCTGAAGTATTGAGTCTTGTTAGAACACCTAATAGAAACGGCAAGCCAAGTCATGGCCATCTCTAGTAACAGATTAAACATTACTTCAGACGGCCATGGCCAAGGTCAAGCTGTGAAGCAGGCCAGCTGATCCTGGACTCTTTTGACAGAATGCTTAAAAAAATCTCCTGGCTCGTGTGAAAGCTTGACCATCGTGGGCCAGTTCTATTGGTTTTTATTTTCAATGGATAATCAACTGTTATTCCAGAAGTTGGCTTGGCATCAGTGTCGCTACTTTAATAATGTACAATGAAAATAATTTTACTTACCGAACCAGGCGAAGCTCGGGTGTGGTGAGGCGACGACCGCCACGGCAACTGAAAATACATTTAAAACTCAAAACACAACAAGTCTAAATTGTACTCGACACATTAGAAATATTTAGTAACTTTAAAACAACTAGAGACTGCCAATTTTCAAATCGAGAAATAGGGATAGTTAATTTTGAAAATGACCCATGCATACACCAATGCGTTTGAAAATATGTTTCATATAGTACATATTTTTCATGTTTACGTATAATGCAACCAAACTGGGACCAAAAGCAAAAGAGAAAGACTCAATCTTTGACTAATTATTATATCTCATATGTGGCTTTTATTTATGGTATAGATTTTAGTAATTAATATTAATTAAGATTCCACGTTCGAGAATGAACTGATTATTGATTCAGAGAAAAATAAAAATTCAGTCATCAAATGAGTCATCCCATGCACCCCTTACCACAGTTCCCTCCCTCCATTCATTTCTTCCCTTACTCTCTTCTTCCCTTCCTGCCGAACTTCTTTTTAGTTTTCCCTCCTTTTCTCCTTCATTCTATTTTTACCATCTCTTCTTAATTATTTCCCACCATTTGGAACTTTTTCTCTCCTTCCCTTTGAAAATGTGTTTGAAAATATATTTCATATAGTACATATTTTTCAATTTACGTATAATGCAACCAAATTGGGACCAAAAGCAAAAGAGAAAGTCTCAATCTGAAATAGAAATAAAAAGACCAAGGTTTTATTGAGCAGAACAAAGCACATGATGTAAGATTGTAAAAACAAAACAAATAAACATTACAAATAAAACAGCTGATAGATATAAAATCTATGACATTCTTCCCCTCTAGAGTTTGGAAACGTAATCCTGGAGATAAACTGGTCGACGATGACTTCGTTCGCTGCGTCGCAGACATAATGGTTGAGCTTGAAAGTTATCAGCTTTCGTTTCATTATGGTCACCTAAATTTTCTTGCTCATGAACTGGATTATGAACTGAACCTGAATCTTCTTCGGAATTTGTCTGAGATTGAATCTGATCTGGACTTTCTTCGTCTGATAACAATATAGATTCTTCTTCTGGCAGTCCTTGACCAATCGGGGCCAGGTACCTTGTAGATACTGTTGCCTCTCTGCCATATGGCATCTTGACATGGGCATACTCTGCATTGGCCTCCAGCAGAGTTACCTCGTCTACTAGAGGTTCATATTTCGATCTTCGGACCTGCCGCTTTAAAAGTACTGGACCAGGTGTCAATAGCCATGTAGGTGTTGATGTTCCACTCGTTGATCGACGAACATGTTTAAACATTCGTTCATGTGGAGTAGGTTTGTCGATGTACACAAAAGTGAACGAACTGAATTAAGCGCTTCTGGCAAAACTTGCTCCCAACATCGAGAATAAACCCCTACGGACTTCATAGCAAGCTCTACAGTCTTCCATATAGAACCAACATAACGCTCCGCTTGTCCATTTCCTTGAGGATTAGAAGGGGTTGTGCGATTTGAAGCAACACCACATGAATCAAGGAATTCCTTCAGCTCTCTGGACATGAAAGAAGTACCACGGTCAGAATGTATGAAGCCAGGTGTGCCGAAAACAGAAAAGAGACTTTTCAAGGAAGCGATTACTGATTGTGATGAAAGATCTTGACAAGGGTAGGCAAAAGGGAAGCGAGAGTACTCGTCGATAATGATAAGAAGGTACTTATTTCTCGTGTTCGAAGGCAAAGGTCCTTTAAAATCGATGTTTAACCTTTCAAAAGGTTGTGTAGCTTTGATTAATTGACCAGTATGCTTGAAAAATCTAGGTTTAATCTCGGCGCAAACGCGGCATGACGAAACTACCTTTCGTATTTCCTCAAGTGAATAAGCTAGATTCTTACTCCACACATAGTGATACAGACGGGTCTCTCCTGGGTAAAGGTTTTCATGTATCTCCGAAAGTTTATTCAAAGTACACTCTGTCGTGGCAAAACAGTAGCGAGAAAACGCATCAGCAGCCTCATTTTGATTACCTGGCCTGTAAACAATCTCGCAATTGAAGCAGGACAGCTCAAGTCTCCAACGCAAGATCTTTTCATTTTTCACTTTCCCAAAAGTAGTAGAATTGAACATGAATGCTACTGACTTTTGGTCAGTTATTGGCTTAAAGTATTTCCCCATTAAATAATGCCTCCACTTTCGAACGGCCTCGATAATGGCGTACGCTTCTTTTTATACAGCAGCATGTCGTTGCTCCGATTGTGACAGTGTTTTTGAGAAAAATGCCACTGGACGGCCATTTTGTTTCAAAGTAGCAGCGATAGCTCGTTCGGACGCATCAGTTTCTACAACAAATGAAGCATTGGGATCAGTGGATGATACCACAGCATTTTCGATATCCTTCTTTAAAGACTGGAATGACTTAATTGCATCAGAACTAAGAGGAAACTTACTGTGGGTCAAAGCATGAATTTTCTCTGAGAAACATGGAATAAAATTAGCATAGTGAAAAAACATCCCAAGAGCTCGGCGGAGGGAGGAGGTGTCCTTAGGAATAGGGAGATCTCGTAACGGTTTCAAACGATCAGGATCTGGTTGGATAGTTTTGTTGCTAATAACATATCCTAGCAAGTGTATTGTTTGTAAGGAGAATTTAGACTTTTCCGTGTTTATAGTCAAATTGTACTTTGATGCAGCTTCCATGAACCTCTTCAAATTTATGTCATGTTCTTCTTGGGTGTTTCCACCAATGGTTATGTCATCCAGATAAACCTCAGTACCCTGTAACTTTTCATCATCAATGATCTTTTTCATTTTTCTTTGGAATGCCGGAACGCCATTAGTGACCCCGAAAGGAATTCGCTTGAATTGAAAAAGCTTTTCACAAGCTTCGAATGCTGTGAATACTCGGTCCTCTTCTCGTACAGGGACTTGATGATAAGCACTTTTCAAGTCAATTGTGCTGAAAACTCGATAATTGGCTACTCTGTTGACAATATCGTCAATCCTGGGAAGTGGGAACGCATCAGTGTTGTATAACGGTTGATTGTCTGTGAGTAATCAACAACCATTCGCTTTTTATGGTTGTCATCAGCAACTACCAAAACTTGGGCCCTCCAAGGTGAGAGGCTTTCCTCTATTATCCCTTCCTTTAGAAGCTTAGCGATTTCATCCTCAATAAATTTGGAATCTAAAAATGAATGGCGTCGCGATTTAACTGCTATTGGCTTTATATCAGAAGGGAGGTTCGGAAAAAGGATAGCAGGTTCCATGTTAGCTACTGCTAAAGAGCAAACTCCAAGTGGATTTTGGTTACCCCCAAAATTAATACTAAGTAAAGAATGGCGACCCAGAATATCGTGTCCTATGATGATATCAGAACAGAGACTAGACAATACATTGAGTTTAACAGATTTATACACATGCCCATTTATTTTCATATCAACAAAACATTCACCATGAGTAGAAGAGCGAAGTGACGTGTTTGCCATGGATATCTGAATGCCTCTAGCTTTGTCTACATGAAGATTTAATTTCTGTGATAAATCTTTATTTATGAAACTAGATGAGCAACCAGTATCGATGAGAGCCTCTACATTTACCCCATTAAGTTCTACAGTTACAAGAACTTTTGATAAACAAGATGAGATACTAGCTATACAGTCATTGCTAATGGACGATGATATGCTTTTTATTTTATGTGATGATTGACACACATGTTTGAAGTGACCTTTCTTACCACACTGGTGGCAAACTGCATCTTTAGCTGGACATTTGATCCTCGGATGTCTCCGTTGTCCACAGAAATAACATGATGTATTTACAGCAGCTGTAATGTTCTCCTTTTTAGATTGATCTACCGTCTCATCTTCTACATTTTCTTTGGCGGAGTTAACTAATGACAGATCTTGGTAATATCTGCTTTGGTGTTGAGCTAGTTCCAACGATCTTGCTTGAGTGAATGCATCTTTAAGGCTGAGATTTGAGCTTTCTAAGAGTCGTTGACGAACAGTTGAATCTAGAAGTCCAGCAATGAAAGCATCTCTTATACAATCATTTCTGTTAACTTCAGCTGAAACTGATTTGAAGTTGCACTGCTTGCTCAAAAGTTTCAAAGACTCTAAGTATTTGCTAACCGATTCACCTTGTATTTGTTTCCTGGTTGCAAGCTGATGTCTAGCGAAAACTTCATTTATTGGCTTGACAAAAACGTTAGCAAGTGTAGTTATTGCTTCATTGTAGTTCTCGGCTTCACTAATGTAATCATATATGGATGATGATACGTGATTGATAAGCAAACGTAACTTTTCTTGTTCATTTGCCTGGGTTGTAGTGATAAAGTTTTGAAAGGTACAAAACCAGTGTTGATAATCTTGAACTGCTGTACTGGACTCAGGATCTATGTCTAACCTCTCAGGCCTTAACAATCTTTCCATGAATTCTTTTTGTTTGCTCAATAAATTGAAATAGAAATAAAAATACTTATACCTTAACCAAGGTTTTATTGAGCAGAACAAAGCACATAATGTAAGATTGTAAAAACAAAACAAATAAACATTACAAATAAAACAGCTGATAGATATAAAATCTATGACACAATCTTTGACTAATTATTTTATCTCACCTGTGGCTTTTATTTATGGCATAGATTTTAGTAATTAATATTTAATCAAGATTCCACGTTTGAGGATGAACTGATTATTGATTCAGAGAAAAATAAAAATTCAGTCATCAAATGAGTTTTATCCCATACACCCCTTGCCACAGTTCTCTCCCTCCCTCCATTCATTTCTTCCCTTACTCTCTTCTTCCCTTCCTTCCGAACTTCTTTTTAGTTTTCCCTCCTTTTCTCCTTCATTCTCTTCTTACTATCTCTCCTTAATTATTTCCCACCATTTGGAACTTTTTCTATCCTTCCCTTTGACCCTTTTTCCCTTCTTCCCTCTTTTAGCGAATTTCCCCTATAGGGAAGAAGCTATTACCGTAGGTCTCGTGGTAAGACCTAAGCCCAAGACCATGATAACTGGCCACCAGAAGCAAAAAACACCATTCGTTTGAATCTTTATATATATATCTATATATCTATCTATCTATCTATATATATTCAAGATTATTTAAAAACTAAAAGAATTAAAACAAAAACATTTTCCAGCTCAAATAAGTTGTTAATATTTCGAATTTTTACATCGTTTTCAAAACAAAGCTGGTTAAGGTTAAAATAAAATAAACTATTATGTAAACAAATAATGTAAATAAAAGAAAAATCACATGATAAATTTTGAAATTATATCCTCCAGATGTTGATTTGTTTGATTGATTTAAAACAGTCCAGAGAGTCAGCGTATATTGAGGCCATCAGGTTGTCTTGTTTTTAATATCATTTGATGAGCTATCTCTACATTTCTCAAATTGTGAGCATTTGTATCCTTGTCAACATTAGGCTCAACATGGTAAATGCCTTTAAGTGTGTAACAGTCTTCCAATTTGTTTTTGTTATGAGAGATAGCGTGCGCTGATATCGGCCTGTTTGGGTTTAGGTGGTGGACGTCAAATCGATGGTTGGTCATTCTGACCCTAAGTGGCGTGATCGTTTGGCCAATATAATCCTTGGAGCAATATTTGCATTTTAAGTTATATATTACATTACTGGTGTTGCAATCGATGTTTCTTCTTATTGGATAACTTTTACCAGTAATGTTGCTTTGAAACGAATTGGAATTAAGGATTATATTGCATGTGCCACATCTAGGTCGGTTGCAAGGGTTGCATCCAATTTTCTTTGGGTTTGAGTTATTTGATTTTTTATCTTCATCATAGTAAACTTTAGGTTTCGAAATCATATTTTTTAAATTGGGAGGTTTCCTGAAGATAACTTTGGGGACTTTTTGAAATAGATTACGGGTGTCAGGAGAATTCTGAAGAATAGGGAATGAAACTTTTAAAATTTTGTTAATTTTATACAAGCCAGGATGGTATTGAGTTATAAATTTTGGGTCATTAGCATTGTTTGTGATTTTTGTGTTTTTTCGAGCTTTTGTTTGTTTGTCTACAAGAATTTTAGGGTAACCTCGTTCTTGGAGAGAATGAGAAAGTTTATTTATGTAGTTGTTGAAATCATTCTGATTACTACATAACTTTTTATCTCTAAGAGAAAGACTTTTAGATATCGACTTTTTTATATGAATAGGATGGCAGCTAGAGTAATGCAAGTATTGCATTTTGTTGCTGTCTTTTATATGAATTTTGGTTTTCATTTTATTGTTTTCTAAAAAAACATCTGTGTCGAGAAATGTAACGGACTTGGTAGAAATATTCCAAGTAAATTTAAGGACTGAAAAGTTGTTTAGCTCATTTAAGAAGAGAAGTAAGCTGTCCATGCCATTCTGCCAAATTAAGAATATGTCATCTATAAATCTAAACCAGGCAAGGGGCTTTACATTTTGACCGGTCAAAAAGTTTTTTTCAAGGCTGCCCATGTAAAGGTTTGCGTATGATGGAGCCATACGTGTGCCCATTGCTGTACCTTTTATCTGAAGGTAATTTTGGGCATTAAATACAAAGTTGTTCATGGTCAAAACTAAGTTCATGAGTTCTATAATGAATTTGGTGCTTGGCTTTTCTGTTTTTGGACGAGTGTCCAAGAAATTTTGGCAAGCATTGAGGCCATCTTGAAGTGGGATATTGGTATACAACGATTGTACATCAACCGTAACCAGTAATATTTCCTTTCTATATATATATATATATATATATGTGTGTCTGTCAGCACGATAGCGGCCGTAAATACGGTCCGATCTTAATGAAATTTGGTACAGACATGTAAAGTGGTAATCCCTCGGACGAGTTCGTAAACCAGCCCGATCGGACTACTGGGAGGGGGGGTTAAGGGGGATAAACCCCCCCAAAAATGGGTTTTATGAGTTTTTAACATAGAAAAATAAAATTTATCGAATTTGTATTTGCACCATTGAATTCAGCTCAAAAAAAACAAACAATTTAGTATTTTGAATCACCCCTCTATGTCCATTGGTTACCGAGATATTGAAAGTGGTAAACACAGTACGTTGTCCCAATGTTAACCTTATGGGAAATAAGTAAATTTCCATATCTCGGTTATTTCTCAACAAATCTTAATAAAACTTGGTTAATAGCTTCTTCTAGTTCAGATCTACTAATTATTAAATTAAAACCACTCAGTTTTAATATACCTGTAGCAGCAAACCTGCATACTCATTCCCCATGTTATTCTTATGGAGCTTACCAAAACATGTCAAATCTCGCTATGTTGGATTGAAATATGTTGTTTTGCATTTGAAATTCGCTGAGTATGCAGGTCTGCTGCAACGGGGGTATTTATATTATCATCACTAAAGTGTTATACATATTTTACCCATTCTCCACCAATAAAAACAACATTTGAATATAATGTCCATTGTACTCCGGTTGCATGTCAGTTAGTACACTGGATGGTAGAGACTCGACTTAATGTACTTTTTTCTTCCCTTTCTATCAGCAAATGTTTATCTCTTACTATTATCATGGCGAGCAATGTTCATTTACTGCCATGTAAAATGGAAAATATTTGATTATAGTATCTTGAATCTTCTCTAATTATACCTTGATTATTCAAAGAAGGTGAACGGCGGAGCGAGCGCCCGGCAGTCAAAAAATGTTTATTCATAAACGTAAAAAAAATTTTTATTCGCTATAGAAACGTAAAAAACGCTGTTAAAAATTGTCAGTCCACTTTATTCCAATGACCAGATAATTACGTTATCAGTACTGTTTTCAAATAATTTTAACGTATATCGTTTAGTTTATACTGTGAGCTAAATTACTAAAAAAAAATTTACGAATTACAAAAGTAAATTCTTTGTGTTTTGATTCATTATAACTCTGCATTGAAGCATCGGAAAAAAATTTCTGTATAGAACCTTTAGTCAATTTCCTTGGAAGCAATACATAACAATTTGAAACTTTGTGATTAATATTTATGTCGTTATTAATTTAGACTTTTTCTAGTTCATTATGATTTGTCACAACACCGTCTTTACATTGAAAAAATAAAGTTGACTAGTGGCTTGTAGGGACAAAAGCCCCTCAAAATAAAATATAAATGCTGGATATTTAATATTTTCTTCGCACTTACAACCCGGTAACACGTTCACTAGCGGAATTAAACGTTTAAAGTGTAATGTTAAAGATATTTCGACATTCGCTAGTACTTATCAGAATTTTAAGAAAGGGCGTTACTTCAGTATAGTAAAGGGCTGAATTTGTTGGGACAGTAGCGCTTCCGTCGTTCTCTAAACAAACTCTGTTCACTTTATTTACAATTAACCATATGGACATGATTTGAAGAAATTCTTAAGGTTCTTTCAACCTATTTTGCTGGATTTAAAATAAACCATACATCAACATCTAGCATATGGCTTTGACACAACAACAGCACCACATGATTTCATGTAAACAAAGCAGACGTTTTTAGATTCCAATGCTTTTTAAATGGCAGATATCTTCTATATATTAATACGCAAGCGGTTTTCTTTTCACAGTCCAACCGCAACAACGGCTGGACCGATTTTAAAGTTTGAGGTATCAAATTAAAGGGAATTTTATGTAGATTTGTCAACAAGTCTCAGAATTTTAAAAAAGGGCGTCACTAAAGTACAGTAAAGGGCTGAAGTTTCGGAACAGTGGCGCTATTCATCGACATTTGAGCAAGCTCAGTCTACTTTGTTTACAAACTGAACATATGGCCAAGCTCTGAAATGGTTCTACAGGTAAACCACAGATAGCAGCAATGAATTGCAATTAATTTTTCGAAAAGAGCAGTTTTTTTTACAGATGGTTTGGCTTTGTTTTCAACAGTTTTTTATTTTTAAGATAGGTCATGCTATGAAATTTTTAAAGCTCTTAAACATCGCAGTTACCAGTTTTACAATGTAGTTTGCGATATAACATAGTGTTTTTTGAAGTTATTTTAACCTGAGCAAATCTATTTTTGGATTCGGTGCATTTATAATGCCTCTGATAAGAAGAAGACGAACATTGACCGGTCGGAGGAGTCGGAAAGAACACGATCGCAACCGCCTGGCATCACGGCATCATCCTCTCGATGTAACATTTTATGCTCCTTCCAACCTCAGACCAAGGAACTAAAAATGTTTTTATTGCGGTGGGTTGCATTTCAAGAATGGAAAGACTGGTAGAGTAATGGGTTATTTACGCGTTTTTATCACAAAGGAATTGTTGCCTATAAAGACAGCCGTTCCCTATAAATCTGTTTTGGCGATAATAATCAATTAACTGCAGCGGCAATCCCTAAACAAAATAAGTCATTGCTCACGGCGCCAGTGTTTGCTCTTGGTCTACATGTTGTTGTAAGCAGAGCGTGATCTTTTGCCGGTGTTAAAATATACATTTCAGAAAAAAGAGGACTTGGGGAAATGAAGGTGTTCCCTAAAAAATCGTTTACTTTTACCAGAAACTCCTGCGGTAGATCAAATTAACTTTAATAGTTTCAGTAGTTAAGCCATAATATTGTTAATGAAGTTAGCCCTTTGATTAAACTTTAAAAGTATATAAGTAGGCTGATTATTCTTCATTATTTTACCACATGATTTTTGCTCGATTTCGAGCTACGTGTTATCTAGTTTTACGTTATTTCTCGTTTTCAAGGATTTCTTGTCAGACGCCCAAAATTTTGACGCAGAGAATCGCCTTACGAAATTAAATATATGACTAGTAAACACGTTGCTCGAAATCGAGCAATTGTTATGAATTGATTTCGGAACAAAAATAACTATGGCACAGTATTCTAATACCATTTCAGTAATGATATGTTTGAACTTCCTATACTGGGAATTTTTACAAAAGCTTTTTTCTTTAAGTAGATGTCCGTGTTTACAGTGTTTTCTATGAATATTATAAGCCCCTCAAAGGTGTTGGCTCGACCTGCCGCCACATGTACAAAGACCATGAGAAAGTACTGGGAAGGGGAGGAAATTTCCAACTTTTGCAATGGACTGACCCTGAGCTATACCTAGTCATAGCGAGTGCTGGAATTACTGGAAACTGGGTTCTTTGTATCACAGAACATCTCTAAACACAAAAAAAATTGTTAAAATTATTATATTATTTAATGTTTACATCATTCATGGTTGAACTAAAAAGTAATTTATACTTTCATGTAATTTTATTTTAGGTAATTGCTCACAAAGACTTCACATTAACATTCACCATAAACTCCAATCGAATTGTATATTCATCCATGTTCATCAAGATGAATTTGTCATTCATAAATAAAATATTAGTTGAAATAATCACCCAAGCACAATATGAAAGAAAATGAACCAAAACAAATAGTAATTTGAAAATCGACTACAAATTTGTTTAGACAACACTTTTAAATAAAAAATGGGTAGATATAAGTAGGTAAGGAAGAATTAAATTATGTTTTGTAAAAAATAAAGTTGGGCTAGTTGGTTTTTGGGTTTTACGTTATTTTTGTAAAATTTACTGAAATTCAGTATTTTTGACTAACCCGTAAGTAGCGTATAACCCGTCTTAATCATCACAAACCGAACTAAAGTGGTTCAATAAATCTACTCATAATGAGTGTTAAGTCTGCTTCTTTCTCTTTTATTTTCTTTTAGCATTTTTCATTGGAATATAAACATATGTAAATATTAATATCTTCACACATGAGATTCAAATGTTTTTAAAACTTAATTATGACCTTAAGTTTGTATACCTGGCGCCAATTCTTGGGGCCCACGCCGTCCATAAGCCCAATGCTAAAATTAACATTCATCTTATGGACGGCGTGGGCCCCAGGAATTGGCGCCAGTTATAATAGGATAATCGTTTGTTTATTTACATCTTCCGTCAACTAAAATGCCTCCTGCCAAGGCGACACTAGAAAAACTGCTCTACATGCAATGGTTTCAACTCCATTTAAAAATATATGGCTTTGATGAAAAACTTTGTCTGCTTCAATCAGCTGCTTTATTTGAAATTTATATTCCCATTTAAAATGTTATAGACAAATATGAAACTTTAAAGACGTCCAGGGCGGCTCTTCCCTTTAGTCCAGCCTTTTTAAATTTTATTTCCTACAAAATTTCACGCCAAGCTCTTTCCAATCTATATTACTAACTAGAGGCTTGAAGGGGCTAATAGCCCCTAAGCATAATCCTTCTTTACTTTAGTACAAAATAGCTTCTTAGAAAATAGGCTTTTGGATGCACGAAATTATGATTAGGGCCTATATCTAGCATTTGGTTTCAAGTAAACAAAGCAGACCTTTTTACATCCCAATGGTTTTTAAATGACAGCTATTTTACGTTATTTCTCATTTCATAGTAAGCTTAAAGCAATTTCATTATTTTCCCCGAGTCCCTGGGATGGGAGACCTTCAATTTCAGCCCCCTCCCATCATCCTGCGACCTTCCAAACGCCCACAATTTTGGCGCAAAAATTTCCCCTACGTAATTATATATATATATATATATATATATATATATATATATATATGTATAATATATATATCATTTGGTATTAAATTTGCATAGTTATAACATAAACTAAACAAAAGTTCTTAACTTTTTATAATTTCAAGTTATGAAAAAACTCAAACCCTTAATTATTATAAAATCAGAAAATCTTAAATTTAAAATATTTTTGTTACAGTACATTGAACGTGCATAGTTAGTTGCATTTTGAAACAAAAATCCCACATGTCAACATCTACCATATGGCTGTGAATCAAGCATTAGCACCACATGTATAATGTAAACAAAGCAGACGTTTTTCAATCCCAATGCATTTTAAATGGATGATATTTTTCGTTATTTCTCATTTTCTGGTATACTTGAACATAATCTGATATTTTTCCCGACCCCCTGGAGCCGAGACCTTTCATTTGAGCCATCTCCTGTCATCCTGCGAGCTGGCAAACTCTCACAATTTTGATTTTAAAAAATCGCCTACAGAATTAATAATATAGATTCTGTAGGCGATTTTTTTAAATCAAAATTGTGAGAGTTTGACAGCTCGCAGGATGATGGGAGATGGTTCAAATGAAAGGTCTCGGTCCCAGGGGGTCGGGAAAAGTATCAGATTATGTCCAAATATACCAGAAAATGAGAAATAATGAAAGTGTCTTCCATTAAAAATGCATTGGGATTGAAAAACGTCTGTTTTGTTTACATTAAACATGTGGTGCTAATGCTTGATTCACAGCCATATGGTAAATGTTGACATGTGCGATTTTTTCAAAATACAGCTAACTATGCACGTTCAATGTACTATAAGAAAAAATATTTTAAATTTAAGATTTTCTAATTTTATAATAGTTAAGGGTTTGAGATTTTTCATAATTTACAATTATAAAAAGTTAAGTACATTTGTTTAGTTTATGTTATAACGATGCAGATTTAATACCAAATGATCTATATACATACTGTATATAATTATGTAAGGGACATTTTTGCGCCGAAATTGTGGGCGTTTGGAAGGTCGCAGGATGATGGGAGGGGGCTGAAATTGAAGGTCTCCATCCCAGGGACTCGGGGAAAATACTGAAATTGCTTTAAGCCACTATGAAATGAGAAATAACAAAAATAGCTGTCATTTAAAAACCATTGGGATGTAAAAAGGTCTGCTTTGTTTACTGAAAATCAAATGCTAGATATAATCATAATTTTGTGGATCCAAAAGCCTATTTTCTAAGAAGGTATTTTGTACTATAGTAAAGAAGGATTATGCTTAGGGGCTATTAGCCCCTTCAAGGCTCTATTGACACCTAAATTATTAAAATCGGCCCAGAACATTAGGAGTAATGATCACAAAAATAACCCTAGCGTATTAAATAAGTATGGATATTCAATATGGTGGATCAAAGATAGCGACCAAAAATTATTAATCTATCAAAATAACGAATTGACCACCCAACAACGATAGGCGTTGGTTCTAAGTCATCTAAACGCATGTAAAAATGCAGTAAAGTGACTTATTTAAAAAAAAATCCCATCTTAACTTTTCAACTATTTATCGATGATATTTTTTGATTTTCTGGGTTATGCTGTTATTTTTAAGTGTCAAACAAGCAAAACCTTTGAGTGCATATCAGTAAAAAAATATTCTGTCAAAAATTACCACGGGGGGAAGGATTTCATATGGGCGACTCAGGGTAAATTCTCTATACGGACTGGCTATCCGATCGTATTATAGATTTTTTTGTATTTTTATATCATTTAACTGTGAAATTTTACAGGAATGTACCCAGGCGAGTTGACCTTGATTGGAATATTTTCAAGATTGGGTACTTAAAAACTGGAACCATGGAGTATTTGCATAGGGTTGAGAGAAGTGAACGTAGGGTTGGCGACCATGAACGTTTATTTTTAATTTATTAGAACTCTTATAGGCCCTACAAACTGTCGTGTTTTTGGCGTTTTTTAATCACTTCATTGTGTTAGAGCAGAGTAACATATTAATATTAAATCAAGGCTCTATAATTTTCTTTTTTGAAAAGTGAAAAATATGCCCCTAATCTTCGATGCTAATATAGTCACTCACGTCGTTCATTCGTCGTCTACTGGTGGACTTAGAGACGAGAAACGATCTAGATCACCAGGGGAGTTGAGGGGTTTTAGCGCTCCCTTGTTATCAAAATTGGAGGTAAGGCTTTTTTAAGGTACAAATATCTTCTATCTACTATTTATTTGTAAATACCACCTATCATCGCACAGCCCAAACTATATGACCTAGAAACTTGAAATTTTGCGTGGACGTTCCTCTTAGGGCGCAGGCATCCGCTAAGAAAGGATTTTGCAAAATTCGAAATTTCAAGGTTTTTTTTGGCGAGGTCTAATTTTTCAAATTTTTCCATTTAAAAGTGCTATGAACGATTTTTTGTTCACATTTTCAATGATCATCCAATCAGCCAGCTGAGTTCAGCTTGTTTTGTCAATTTATCTAGGTCATACGCACTATATAAAGTAAAATTTAGCTAAGGTTTAGTCCATCATCAATTTCTCTACCTTATCTGTTAATAATAAAATGTGGCTTAGTCTTTATTTAGGCAACGGGAGTTATAGTTTTTCCCTTAAGGCGTCCTTAATGTATTCATCCCCTGCAATAGTTTGGCGAATTCCTTTTTCATCTAATCTGAGGGTGACCTGACTTTGCACGGAAAAATAAGTTGCATCATTCAGTAATTGACCTTTCAAAATATATTGAAAATCGCCTATACGTCAAGTTGTAAACCAAATGACTCAATTTTGTAACACTGTCGACTGATAGCGCCACTGTTCCGAACATTCAGCTCTTCGTTGTACTAATTATGACAATTCTGAGCCGTTTTGGCAAATATGCGTAGAAATACCTCAAAATTGACACATTTCACGCTGAAATCGGTCTTGCCGTTTTTGAGTCATGGCTGAGAAAAGAAAATCTAAATTATTCGACGCCATGACATGTAAACGGAGAACTACATTAAATATTACTTGATATAAGCTTTTTTATACTACATATTTATGACATTACAGTCCTACTATTTTCTCCTGAAAATCAAACCCATTTCCATAGATCGATAGTATTAAAAAATATATGTACGTATTTTTTTATATTTCAAAGCCGTAAATATCTATGTTAAAATATTTTTTGTAAACATATACTACCAAAACTTTATAAATTTGCTAGGGTAACTTCCTATTTTGGTAAAAAACCTTTAAACAAAATTTAAATTTGATATCATTGAATATTTTTTGAGATATTGTAACTGAATAATTAAAAACAAAAGATCTGAACATTGCCATTTAAAGTGAACCAAAACCACTACCTGTTTGCCCCCGTGCCCGTGCGTCGCGTGGGCGCCGGCAGGCTGTTCGGCCGGAAATGTTATTTTCACCACTTTCCTTTTCAACCAAACGGGACGGTTATTTTTTATGCCTGAGGGTTTCATTATCGCCTGATGCGAAGCTGGCCTTCTCTGTGAACATGACATGAATTAAGTTTAGTATTTTGTAAAAAGTAAACGTGAAAAAAGTAAATTTGTATGAGCTGATAAAAGTAGATGGTAAATTTACGTCTTTTTCTGAAAGTATGTAAGGCAACATACTGGATTAAATATCAAGGCGCTCGTAAAAACGAGTTAGATTTGAGCCACTGTGATTTCAATTGACTTAAACTAAGCAAACCGTAAATAAAGTTGGCTAAAAATTTTTAATTAACCAATTGGAGCTATAGATTTAGCAACTATTTACTTCAGTTGTTAAAGTTTACGATTAAGAATTCAGATTGCAAAAATTAAGTAAGGTTTGATTTTTATAAGCGTAATAGCTCTTTAACTGCGTTTATCCAGAGCGGTCGGACATAGTTTATTTTAATGATCCAAGGCAATAAAAAATTTGTCATAAAATAAGGCCAAAACCTTTAGATCGGCAACTGACATAATTAAGGAAATTCGATAAGAGCTTCTTTTTGAGCACTGTAATTAAAGATCCGATGAGTCCCCAAAAATAAAGTTGTTTTACACCTATAAAATTACGTTTCAAAATAGCGACTTTTTTGTAATGGGATGAATTTAGAAAAAACTTCTTCTTTTCATTTTTACCTACATTTATTAATATAATGTCGTGGGACCGCCGCCGATAATATTTCGTTGGTAAATACTTCATTTTTACTCACTGCAAATTTTTGGCCGTCATTTTGGATTCATACTACATGAAAGTAATTTTTTTTCTAACATAAAAATAGTTTGTGTTGTGATACATAATTTTAAAGTAAATTTTTCGCTGATCACAATACCGCAATCTGTTTTTGAAAATCTTTGTTCATTTTGAAGATAAACTTAAATTAAAATCCATCCGTGTACATTTCTTAAGGACGTTTCATATTCTGAATTTCTTTGATTTTGATATTCTATTAATTGAGATATGCAGTTTATTTTGTCCTTAAAATATCAGTATATTACTGATATTTTAATTTGAGCAGTTGGTCTTATACGTAAAGTTAAATATTTTAAAGATTTGATTTTAGTTTAAGATTTATATCTCAAGTTCTAAATAAGACAAAAACATGATGCTGGTCTTAAATCAGTCGTTAGTTCATCACAAATTGCTACGACAAATAAATTTGATGTTGACTAGAGAATCATAATTCATTTAAAATCCAATGGATTTAAACAATAAATAAGCTCCAATGAAGGCCAATTATCCAACGAGTGATTTAAGACAAGAATTACTAGCCAATATTCAGAATTACCATCAAGAGAAGAGGATTACCAAAATTTACGAGTGAAAATTATTTAAAAATTGAACTTTATACTTTAAAATGGAGTTTTTAAAAAGTTTTCCTTTTCTCTGTATCATGCCATTGCAAGCTTCAATATTACTTAGACAGATGTTCCCTTCCTTATATTTTAAATGGAAGATTCATGGAAGTTACCAGCTGTATAAGTAGTTTCGAAGATTGCAATGATATAAATCATCGAATATCAGCCAAATTAACCACTGGCCAAACTTCATAGTTGCTAACCTATATTCCGAACATTGCTCTGGGGAGCTTTCAACTTCTATAAAATTATAAAGGTCTGGCGGTCGTGGGCTCTTGCTCTACCTACCATAACTTTCAAAAATAGATTCAAAGATAGCGAAAATAAATTCAAAGGCTTTTTTTCGTCTTAAAAATGATTACGTCTAATATTTCATAACGTTTCGCACTAAATTTAAAATAGACTGAACCACAATAAGGAAAATATTTGAAATAAAAATATATTTTTAACTAATTATCAGAATTACACACGATACCCACCGACTGCGTCTTTCCGGGACCTGCTCCCTGCAAAATAAAATACCATCATCAGAATTCCGGTTTTTGACACAATATACCTTAGTATCTTATACAGGGTGTTTTTTTAACGCAACCCATTTTCAAGATTGAATAATGCACATATAAATATGTAATGAGTATTATTTTATCAATCTTTACAATCTATACAATCTATTATTTAAGGTTGATCACATTTAGTTTACATTATGTGCTCAAACAGTCCACTATTGGCATTTGTGTAAAGTTATGCTCTCCCCATTAAATTCCTAAACACGTGTTGCAAGGTACCTCTTTGAATTTCTTGCATTAAATTTGTTACGTTTGTTTTGAGGTGCTGAGTATCTTATGAATTGTTTCCTAAGGATAATTACTCCTTTACATGTCTGGGGCAAATTTCATTCAGATCGGGCCATTTTTACGCGATTTATCGTGCTTAAAGATGCACCCATTAAAAACGCGACCTAAAACATTATTTTATCGGTGAATGATTATTTCCCCCCATGATCCCCGGATTTGACCCCAATATATTATTTTATTTGGGGATACATAAAAAGTAAGGCATATGAAAACAATTTAGAGGATATTCAGCACCTCAAACATACATAACGAATTTAATGCAAGAAATTCAAAGAAGTACCTTGCAACACGTGTTCGGGAATTTGATGGAAAGAACCACAGAGAAGAAATAAGACAGAGATCGCATCTAATGTTGCGCTAAATATGTATCACACAGGGCCGTAGAGTGGGTGCGGGGGGTAGGGGGGCGCCCGGAAGTCTATTGTGTCCCTATTGTTTTACTTCCTGGTGTTACGCAGTTACCCGAAACACTACTGCCATATGAATGCGACCTCTGCTTATTTCTTCTCTGTGAAAGAACATAACTTTATACAAATGCCAATGGCGGACTGTCTGAGCACATAATGTAAACTAAATATGGTCAAACTTAAATAATAGGTAGTATTAAATGTAAAGATTAATAAAACATTACTCATTTCATATTTATATGTGCATTATTCAATCTTTCAAATAGATTGCGTAAAAAAACCCTGTAGTTACTCAATATTTTTCCTAACTTCTCAAGTAATTTAAATTTTTCTATTCAAGTTTTTGTACCCTTCATAATAATACCCTTCTTCCTATCCCCTAATAATTTATAATTTTGTAATTTACCACAAAATTATTAGGGCGCTTCCTGACTTACCGGAGGGCGCTTTGTCTAATCCCTTTTTCTGTTAATTATTTTAACTTTTGCATCTTAGAACCCGTAAACCAAAATGTAATTGACTATTGTTTGCTTTCTATGTCATTAGGCTAAATGATACATCACTTCCTCCTGAGGCAGCAGTTAGAAGTTGACGACGGTGCACTCTGTCGGTAAACACTGTAACTATGAGCGAAACCCTTCCACAGATAAATCCTTGTACATGAATAGAATGTCTACAGTACTTAAGATTTCATATTTCAAGGGACGGAGTCCTAAGAACGCTTTCCCAAATATTCTTGTAAATTCAGTATTTGTATCAAAGCGTGTCATGTTTGATTGGGGTAACATAAAGACCATACTTACCTCCGGAGGCACTCCGGTGAAGTGATAGTTTTCGATCTGTAAATTTAATTTGAATTAGAAAAATATAATTTGATATTGGATATCAGATTGATTAATAAGTTGAAAGGAGCGACTTAGTTAAAGAGTTACATTATGATACGGGATATATATTGTTGTTATAGCTGCACTCATTTAATAAAGGAATTTACTACTTATACCCAGATTAATAATTATTTTGTAATTTTAAGTTCAAATAGAGCACATGTATATCTACTCTAAAACCAAAATAGCTTACTTAATCATAACATAATTGCTTGATATAATGGTTTATCAGAAGGCTTTTGGATTGTTTCGCAGTAGTTGGGTGGCTGGACCCTACGAGGATCTTCCAAGTATGTAGAGTGAAACTAAGTGATTGAATATCTAAAGCTGAATATCTATCTAAAACTGGACCAATTATTGTAACGGTCACTAACTACATCGTCTTCTAAATAAAACCACTCCTTCTTTCAAGCATAATTTATTCTTTCCTTTAAGATAAATTGGCATTATTAAGTCAAATAATATAACATTAAAAATAAATCAATTGCCATGTCGACGGGAGACTGCACAAGATGCAGCAGACAAGTATCAGTGTTTTGCAGGTCACCTCGCGCGTCTGCTGTCAAGGGGAGGCTATACATACACGTCACGTCACGTCCCGTCCAATTTCAAGGTATATTTGTTCCCTATGTATTCAAATGAAAGAGGCTGAACATCGATGTTACGTCACGTTACGTCATGAATCGAATGCTCTGAAGAGCATACACGCCCGTCTGTAGACGTGACGTGACAGAACTGGAAACAACGTGCATGTATAGTCTCTATCAACGTCCATTCGGTCATTCAGCCAATGTCAATTACTTTAAACAGCAGAGTCCATAGGAAACAGCTCCATATTATGAAGCCACATACAAAGATTAATCAAGATATTTTCAGAAATAAGTGAGATTTAAAATTTTATTTTATGTCCATAAGGTTAACATTGGGACAATGTACTGTGTTTACCACTCTCAGTATCTCGGAAACTAATGATTATAGAGCAATGCTTCAAGATTCAAATTTTTTTCGAGCAGAATTCAATGGTGAAAGAAAAAATCTGATTATTTTAGTTTTTCCATGTAAAAAACCAAATTTTTGGGGGTTTATTCCCCGTTAACCCCCTTCCGAATGTCCGTACGGGCTAGTTTTCAAACATCCGAATAATGACTTCGCACGTCTGTGGCAACCTTTGTTAAGATCGGACTATATTTGCGAGCGCTATCGTACCGACACACACACACACACACACACACACACACACACACACACACACACACACACACGCACACACGCGCGCGCGCGCGCGCACGCACACGCACACACGCACGCACACGCACACACGCACACACGCACGCACGCACGCACACACACACATATATAAGTTATCATAGTATCTGGTATTAGGTCTTACCGTGAGACCTATCGTAATAGCTTTTTCCCTATAGGGGAAATTCGCTAAAAGAGTTCAACGAAGATCGTAGTACGGTTTAGTGATTTGGCGAGGGGTTAAGTCGCCACCAAAGTGAGCTGTTGTGGGTTATTAATGAAACTATACAACTGATGTAGTATAAAAAATCAATCACAGAAAAAAGTCTACTTAAAATAGAAAATAATTTTAATAACAGATTCTTCCCTATAGGGGAAATCAGCAAAAAATTCAACCTAAAACTTACGAACTAGTTTTTGAAAAGACAAAGTTTTTCGTACTAACATACATTACAATTTCTGTGTAAAAGCCACTGTACTCACCTGCAAGCGCTCTAACCGCGGTTTCAGGGCATCTTCAGCCTGCCCCACCTTTTCTAACCAATTGTCAACATCAGGATGCATCAATTCGTCAACCCTTTTTCTTGTTTCATCATCCACGAATAGATACATCATCGCAAACTTTGCCGTTTCTGGGATCGCGTTGGAATATTTTTTTATTAATTCTAATTGAATTTTTGCTATGATGGCAAGAGAGTCTTCTGGTTTTGGAGGGGGATACATGTGCAAGAGGTCTGGATTCCCAACTGCATTTATTTTTCTAATCAATTCTTGACAATATTTAATAAGCAAGTCTTTATATTCTTCAGCAAACGCCTATAATGAAGGAAAAAAAGATAAAATCATTACAGTAATAATAATAATAATAATAATAATAATAATAATAATAATAATAATAATAATTTTTTTATTTTATTTTTGTTGGGAAAGGCAGGTGGAATCCATTTACGGACGAAGTGGGGGACTCGCCGAAGCCCTACCCACTAAACCACCTCCTCGTTCCGGGCGAATCTCCCCCCGGGACTGTTTCGCACATTACTTCAGGGGGAGGCCCCGTGCTGGAAAACCACAAACTTGAGACCGCGGTCTGTCAGAAGAGGAAACTACTTCCCTCTTCTTCTAGCCGGCTTGGACTTGCGTTGCTTTTCTGCCTGTTTGGCGTTTTCCAGGGCAAGCCTAAAAACGCGGCAAGCCCCGGAACCAGCGATGTGGTCGCACTGCGGTTTCGGCTGCAGCTCACTGCAGAGGAAGCAGTGAACTGCGTTGCCGCAGTCCTTGTGGTGATGGCCCGACTCTCCGCATTTGAAGCAAAGAGCGGACCGATCCGTCCCCGTGCATTCGCTGCGACAGTGCCCATAGCCCAAGCACTTGAAGCACCTGACGACCACGGTTCGCAGGCGCACCGCGCAGCTCAGATAACCCACCCGAAGATGGCCTTGCTTCAGGACTTTGGCGGCCTCTTCCTCGGAAAGGTCGAGGACCGCCATCTTTAGTTGCCGCTTGTTTGCCGGTCCCAGCGACACCCTGCGTTTGTCACTGGGTCCACCAAAGGCCTTGTCAAGGGCGTCTACCACCTCGTTTGTCACCGTCAGGGCGTCGAGGTCCCTCACTTCTACGGACACCCGCTTGTCTGAAGCTACAACACTGCCGGTGTCACCAACGGCGACACCGAGGGCTGCAGTGAATTTCTCTCTGTCCAAGCCCTTCCCCAGCCGGAGGATGACATCCCCCTTCGGAGTCGGTCTCGCACAGACGATCTTGGCGGAGCAGGTGTCCGGATTAATATCCTTCCGGATCTTTCCGAGAACACCCGCATAGGACTGGCCACTGGCAACCTTGACGAGCACAGAAGAAGGACCCGCGCCCGCCTTAGGCCTAGCCTTCGGCCTCACGGCCACCGCACCCTGATCGGGTTTGGTAACCGTGATAGCCAGCAGTTCCTCCGCCTCCGCCTTTTTAGGTTTCTTCTTTGCCTTCTTTTTCTTCTTCGTCGGCACAGCCCTAGGCTCGTGCTCATCAGAGCTCTCACTAGGGCTGTGCACCCGCTTGGCTGGAGCCGAGGCACTGGCCACGAGGACGGCATCTTTGAGGAGCCGCCCTTGGATCCGCGACCTAGTCCTCTTCCGTGCATCTCTTGCCACCTCAATGTCGTTGACATTGTGGTGGTACCTGTCCTGGACTTCTTCCGCCGATCTGCGCAGGAGCTTCAGCTTCTCAAACAACACGGATAGGGAGAGGATTCCCTCCTTCACCGTGTTGTTGACGTTTTTATGGATCTTGCAAGCTCCAGTCATGTTGGTCAACAACGTATCGACTTGGCCAAAGATCTCCTGCTCTTCCTCGCGGGCTTTGAGGACGTTCCCCCATTGCCTCTCACAGTACTCCAGGTCTTGCGCGGTGGCATGACTGAAGTCACTGCCCATCCTGGTTGTGCTCGCCAAACTGTTTCGGCGGGACTGAGGCACAGTCAAAAATGTCTGGTTGCCCTCCCCAGAATCCGTATGGCAGCCCTAGTGATCGGGGTGGGATTTCGGACCGGAGTCCTGACCCACCTGGGGTACGATACCGTGGTTTTTTGCAGACATCATGCTTGCTGTTCCCCTTGTAGCCGACTTTTACGGCAAGCAGGGGATACTGTTGGGACATTCTGCTCCGGCCCAACACGGATAAGAAGAAGGCGTGAAGAGACACCCAGGGATTGGGGTCGAAGAAGGAAGAGGGTGAGCAAGATTAGCTCAGGAAAGAAGAAAGACGGCGAGCCAAGACCCAAGAAAGGAAGAAAGGTCTTGGCTCTAGAAGAACTGCGAGAAGAAGAAGTCTCGCAGCTTGGCTCGGGAATCCGGGGTCGCCAAACACCCGAACAGCCGAAAGCCGGCCGCCCCTGGGGGCAATAATAATAATAATAATAATAATAATAATAATAATAATAATAATAATAATAATAATAATAATAATAACCAAGGCAACGCATGAAATGGACAGATGAGATGAATACTTACATCATGCGCTGCTACTTCAAGATTACAAAACTTGAAACTGTCAATATATATAGGCAACAATTACACGCTGCCTTTGCTGAGAAATATCCTCATATAAACGTTACCGAACAAAGAGTTGCGGACCAGCGGCGAGCTATTATAAATAATAAGCTGATCCCGGAAGCGAGGCTTGATGAGATCAGAAATGAAGTAGCGTTAGTCATGGAAGACGACATAAGGCATGAAGAGGTCCTAAACATAACAGAGGATACTGGCAATGGAGAGCCACCTCTACTTGCTAATGAAAATAATCTAACACCGCAAGTGGTAGAGGGCTCTTCAACGCCCGACGCAAATTTAACAGCTCTAGAAAATGAATTAACAAGAGCACTAACGGAGTTTTCTGGCACGAATCCTCTCCTTAGGCCCTCGATTCCTAAGCAGAGCAGTTCAAGAAAACTAGCCCTAACTGTAAGCAAGATGAATGAAATTGTAAAAAATTATCTTGCGCAACCCAACCTAGAACTAGAGTTTGAGGATCTCCATTGCATAGTTTATGCCGCTGCTGTTTCTGTTGTTAGATATCTGGGGTCCAGCTTGAAAACAAAAGGCAATGCAGTGCGAAAGCCTCAAGTGATGCCTCACTGGGAGCAAAGACTTGTTAAAGCGGTGGATTGCCTAAGAATTAAAATTGGACGGCTCACCGAATACATCAATGGAAATCGGAGTAAGAAGGTCCTCAAGACTTTTACCAGCTTACAAATTGAGGCCTCCAAACATTCCTCAAGAGATCCTAAAAACAAGGATCCGGAGCACCTGCTTGATACCTTAAAGCAGAGGTTAGCTGCTAAAAGTAAAAGACTAAGGAGGTACAGACAATCTCGTCAGAGAAAGCGAAGTAATGCAGTATTTCAGCGCAGTGAGAAGGCATTTTACAGGAAACTCAGAGATGATGTCTGCAATAGAGAAGGACAACCTCCACTCATCACTGACTTTTATGAGTACTGGGGAGAGATATGGTCAAACCCTCAAGAGCATAATACAAATGCCCCATGGATTTTTAGTGAATCTGAAAGGAACGATGGTGTACCAATGATGAATCAGGTGGTCTTCACAGCTGATGATGTCACGCATGCCGTGAACAAATCTCAGAACTTGAAGGCTCCTGGTCCAGACAGCGTACACAATTTCTGGCTTAAGAGACTGCCTTCAATCCATCATCACCTGGCCAAGTTCTTTACGGCCTTTATCTCCCACCCCAATACTGTCCCTCCATTTTTGTGCCATGGAGTTACATATCTCCTCCCTAAAGATAAGGCCATACCAGACCCGGCCAATTACCGCCCAATCACTTGCCTTTGAACCCTCTATAAGATTCTGACAGCAACCCTTGCAAATAACATCTATGAGCACATTGAAGCAAACTCTCTGCTGTCAATACAGCAGAAGGGTTGTGTCAGGAATTCTCAGGGTTGTAAAGAGTTGCTTGTCATAGATGCTATGGCAATGGAGTAAGCCATGCATAAGTCAAGAAATATTTATATGGCCTTTATAGACTACAGAAAGGCATTCGATTCTGTGCCTCATTCTTGGCTTATCAAAGTGCTCGAGCTCCACAAAGTAGATCCAGCAGTCATAGTACTACTAAAAGAACTGATGACATCGTGGGCAACGGTTTTGACCTTTAACTATCCGGACAAGACACTTAAGTCTGAAATACTACCAATAAGGAGAGGCATATTCCAAGGGGATAGTTTAAGCCCTCTATGGTTTTGTCTGGCATTAAACCCCTTATCATCACTCTTGAATGGAACAGGGTACGGCTACAAGCTAAAGGGTAGGGGCCGAGGTTTACTCGTTGTCCCACTTAATGTATATGGACGATATTAAGCTATACTCGTCAACAGCTAATCAGTTAAGCCAGCTGATGAAGATAACGGAAAAGTTCTCTCAGGATGTTCATCTGTCCTTTGGCTTAGATAAGTGTAAAACCACCAGCATCGAGAAAGGCAAGGTGATTCATCAAGAGTTCATACTAGATGATGATACCTCTTTTGACGCTCTGAGTCTTAATGACCGTTATAAGTATTTGGGATTCGTTCAATCTCGGCGTCTTAATCACAAAGAGGTAAGAGAGAAAGTGACCAAAGTATATCTTGACCGAGTGGCCGCCATTCTTAAGTCTAACTTGAATGGCCGAAAAACCTTTAAGGGAATTAACACCTATGCCATTCCGGTACTGGCTTACACGTTCGGAGTTGTCAAGTGGTCAGACACTGTACTTGACAGTATCGAAAAGGCTACTCGTGTCCTCTTAACAAAGTTCCGAGCCCATCATCCCAAATACGCCATTGAGCGAGTAGTACTACCAAGGAACAAAGGGGGGCAGGGGGCTGGCGGATATCAAGCGATTGTGCCGCAAGCAAATTAACTGCCTTCAGGGGGTTTTCCTCGCCCATAGTGGCCGTCTTCACCAAGTAGTTGTTGGGGCTGATGTCAAGTACACTCCTTTGAACTTATCGCAGGCTTGTATTCAATATTTGGAGCCGGATAGCGCATGGCTCACCAATCGTAAGCAGGAGTGGGCTGCTAAGGAGCTTCATGGGCGTCATGCCAATGAGCTTAGCAAGCCAGAGATTGACGAATCAGCTTCGAATGCCTGGCTCAGTTTTGGCGGGATATTTGCGGAAACCGAAGGGTTTATGATGGCAATTCAGGACCAGGCTGTGGCAACTAACAATTACTTAAAATATGTTGTCAAAGCGGATTTGCCAGATGACAGGTGTAGGAGATGTAGGCAAGCTTCTGAAACAATTCAGCATGTCACAGAAGCTTGTCAACTCCTAGCTGCTTCCGACTACCTGAAGCGCCATAACCAAGTGGCAGGCATTTTACATCAAGCCCTCGCTTTAAAATATGGCCTTAGGGAAAACACCGTGCCCTATTATGAATACCAGCCAAATCCGGTCCTGGAAAATTATAAAGTGTACTGGGACAGGCCCATCGAGCACAACAGACCTGACATTATTGTAATAGGCAAGCTGGCAAAAACAACAATTCTCATTGATAAAGGCATACCTAACAGCCATAATGTCGACCACTGTTACAGTGAAAAAGTAAATAAATATATACCGTTGGCTGCGGAGGTGAAAGAATTATGGAGGCAAGACTCTGTTATCATTTTGCCAATTTTATATCGTCAACAGGGTTGTTCCTCAAAAAGTTGGTTGAAAACCTCCAGCGGTTAGAAATTAGTGAATATGAGAGGAATTTGATGCAAAAGACAGTTGATTCAAATAAAAGATAAAATCATTACAGTAATAATAATAATAATAATAATAATAATAATAATAATAATAATAATAATAATTTTTTTTTTTTTTTTTTTTTTTTTTGGGTAGGAGGTGGAATGCGTTTACGCACACTGAGGGGCTCGTTGTCCCCTCAGTAGTGTCGGACTCCCACGAGCTCGATGTCCCGTGAACTACCGACTAAACCACCTCCCTCGGCACCGAGGACACTAGCCTGGAACTGTTTCACACATTACTTCGGGCTAGGCCTTTGATATTACGCCGCTAGGGCAACCTCCGTGGGGAAATGCTGAGGATTAAGGCCGATCGAGGTCGACCTTTTTCGCCCGAAGAATGGCCTGGACGTAGTGCTGGACACAGTTCCAGTTGCCCTCTCCCTGGAGCATAGCTCCGACGATGTTGTTTGGGCTGACGACCACGCCGATCTCAGATGAAAGCGAGGCTCGGCGGACGTGCCAACGGTCGCACTGAAAAAAGGTGTGCTCGGACGTGTCTGGGATGCCGGGGCAATACAGACAGTCCGGGCTGGCGACTTTGCCCATCCGGTGCAGATAGGCTCGGAAGTACCCGTGTCCAGAAAGAAACTGGGTCACGTAGTAATCGACCTCGCCGTGCTGCCGCTCCACCCATGGTCGGACGGATGGTATGAGCTGGAAGGTCCAACGTCCCCTCGGCTCGGCTTCCCAGTCGCGCTGCCAGGAGTCGAAGCTGCGATCGCGCTCTTCCCTGGCAGCTGTTTCCCGGCCCACTTCAGGCCTCCTCCGGTAAATCGCCTGCCTCTCCCTCGCGAGGAAGAGGACGGGGATGACTCCGGCGATCACCATCACAGCAGGCTCGGAGACTGTGCGGTAGGCCGAAGCGACCCGCAGAGCTCCTCGACGCTGGACTCGGGCAAGCCGGTCTCGGAAGACTCGCTTCTCGAGTGCGTGAGCCCATGCCTCCGCCCCGTACAGCAAGACTGACTGGACGGCAGTCATGAGCAGACGGCGCTTGCAGGAACGAGGACCGCCGACATTGGGCATAAGCCTACCAAGGGCAGCGACACCCTTAGCGGCTTTGTCGGCGGCGCGCTGGATCTGCTCGCCGAAAGACAGTCTGCTGTCGACCATGACTCCCAGGTACTTTGCAGCAGGCTTAGTCTCGAGTGTGACGTCACCTATCTGCACCGGGAACACGGTGTTTATCCTCTTTTTGGTGAGGACGACGATCTCCGTCTTACTGGTAGCCAGGGACAAGCCGTGATCTCGCATCCACCCGTTGACCTTGGCCATTACTACGCTGAGCCTCAGTTTTGCCTGCTCGACGTTCCTCGCAGCGATCAAGGCAGCGACGTCGTCAGCATAGCCAACGAGGCGGGTCTCATCGGGCATGTCTAGCCTCAGCAAGCTATCGTAGGACACGTTCCAGAGATCTGGTCCGAGAATGGACCCCTGCGCAGCCCCGGAAGTGATGGGAATGCGCCGCTGACCTTCGGTCGTGTCGTACAACAGAACGCGGTCTGACAAATACGCTTCTATCATACGCAGGAGGTAGGAGGGAACTTGGAACGTATGCTCAAGCGCCCACAGCATATCGCTCCACCTGGCGGAGTTAAAAGCGTTCTTCACGTCGAGCGTGACAAGAAGGACCACGCGGCGCGACCAGTGGTTGTGGTCCTCCGCCCTCCGCACTGCCTCAACTACCTCCTGAATAGCGTCGATGGTAGAGCGACCGGATCTGAAGCCGTACTGCTGCGGGGACAAGTCCCCCGCAGAGACGATGGCCTCGGTCAGCCTGACGCGCAGGAGCTTCTCAAGCACTTTCCCGGCCGTGTCGAGCATACACAGGGGTCGGAAAGAAGAAGGGGTCCCCGGTGTGCTCTTCGCCTTCGGGATAAGGACAAGGCGGGCAACCTTCCACGACGAAAAGAAAACGCCTTCCGCCAGACACGCGTTGAACATGTCGAGCAGAATCCTTGGATTCACCTCCGCAGCGAGCTTGAGCACCTCCGCCGGAATGCCATCGGGACCGGGCGCTCTTCTGGGTCGTAGGGATCGGACGGCGGCGGTGAGTTCCTCTTCCCGGAAAGCTGGGAAGGCGCCTACCTCTCCGAATTCCCTGACTGGCCGAACTGGGTGGCTGGGAAACAGTGTGTCGACGACGGCGGCCATGGCTTGTGGTTCCATGACCGCAGGTGGTGAGCGAGCCCCTAGCTTCTGGGTTACAAGTTTGTAGCCCGTCCCCCAGGGGTCGTTGTCGATATCCTGACACAGCTGTTTCCAGCACCTGACTTTACTCCGGTTGATGGCACCGCGGAGCTCTCGGCGGGCCGCTCTGTGCTCAGCCGATCTGGCATTTGCATCAGGGCGGTTCCTGGCTCGCTGCGCAGCTCGTCGGAGACCAAGGCATCTCCTCCGGAGTTCCGCGATTTCAGGCGTCCACCAGTAAACCGGCTTCTTCCTGTGGCGGCGGGAAACTCCGGGCATCGACTGCTCACATGCGGTCGCGATGAGTCGCATCGTCGATGCTGCCAGATCTTCGGCACTTGTGAAATTCACAATGCTCTGGTCCTTAATTACTTCTTTAAAAGTGTCTTTGCTCAGACGACTGGTGTTCCAGCGTCGAGCCAGAGGAGCAGGTTCAGCGCGCAAGCGCGCGCCCTCGGGATGGACCTTGAAAAGGATCGCCTGATGGTCGCTGGAGGAGTAGTCCTCGCAGACACGCCAGTCGGAGATCCGCTGGGCAATCCCTTCAGAGGCAAGAGATATGTCAGGGATCGTCTCTCTGCACCCCGGACGGCGAAAGGTGGAAATGCCGCCCGTGTTGAGGATACAGAGGCCCGACCTGGCAGCCGACTCGAGGACGTAACGTCCTCGAGTGTCGGTCCGCGGGGAACCCCATTCCACGGCTTTGGCGTTAAAATCGCCACCGACTATGACCCCGCCAGAGGTGTTCATGATCTTATCCTCGATGGAATCGACCATGTGGCGGTAGTCTGCGATCGGTTGGTTAGGCGTGAGGTAACAGGAGAAGACGGTGAAACCCCTGCTCCTCACCCAAACGAAGCCGTTGCCCGATCCGGAATCGAGAACAGGCACCTTCCCGAGGTCCAAGATCCAAATCGCCGCAGTGCCGGAGGGGTCCGAGAACCACTGCGCAGAGCGTCGGTTCTGGTACTGCTCACTGAGAAGCAGTAGGTCAGCACCCTGCTCCGTGGCGAATTGGAACAGCAAGTCATTTGCTGTCCTGCTCCTCTGCATATTAAGTTGCAGAACACTGATCATTTCTGTTGGTTCTGGCGAAGCTCCTGGATGGCCCGCCTGTACTGCCCGCAACGACCAGACCCAGCGGAATGCTTGACCTGGTCGCCCTTCAAGCCGGCTTCTGTACACAGGACACAGGACAACGCTGCGTTGCACGCGCTGGCCCTGTGGTCCTGGCCGCCGCACTTGAAGCAGAGCTTGCTTCTATCGGGTCCAGAGCAGCGATTAGCGACGTGACCGATAATAATAATAATAATAATAATAATAATAATAATAATTTTTTTTTTTTTTTTTGTTGGGAAAGGCAGGTGGAATCCATTTACGGATGGAGTGTGGGACTCGCCGAAGCCCTACCCACTAGACCACATCCTCGTTCCGGGCGAATCTCCCCCGGGCCTGTTTCGCACATTACTTTAGGGGGAGGCCCCGTGCTTGTAAACCGCATGCTGTAGACGAGCTGGCGTAGTCTGTCAGAAGAGGAAACTACTTCCCTCTTTTTCACCCTTCGCTTTGTTCTGCTTTGACCTTCGCAGATGTTCTGCCTGTTTGTCGTTTTCCAGGGCAAGCCTAAAAACGCGGCATGCCCCGGAACCAGCCATGTGGTCGCACTGTGCTTGCGGCAGTTGCTCACTGCAGAGGAAGCAGTGAACTGCGTTGCCGCAGTCCTTTTGAAGATGGCCCGACTCCCCGCGCTTGTAGCAAAGAGCGGACCGATCCGTCCCTGTGTATTCGTTACGACGGTGCCCGTGGTCAGGACTTAAAGCACCTGTCGACCACGGTTCGTAGGCGCACCGCCCAGCTTAAATAACCCTCCCGAAGGTGGCCTTGTTTCAACACTTTGGTGGCCTCGTCCTCGGACAGGTTGAGTACCGTCTTTTCACACCTACTTCCTTATCCGTGTTGGGCATGAGCAGAATGTTTCAACAGTATCCTCTGCTTGCTGTAAAAGCCGGCTACAAGGGGACCGACAACAAGCACGATGTCTGAACAATACAACCGACGGAAACGTACCCCAGGTGGGTCAGGACTCCAGTCCAAAATCCCACCCCGTTCAGTCGGGCAGCCCTTTTGATTCTTGGGAGGGCAATCAGACATTTTTGACAGTGCCACAGACTTGACGGAACAGCATGGGCAGTGAGTTCTCACTCGCCACTGCTCAGGATCTCAAGTACTGTGAGAGAGCATGGGCGAAGGTTTTCCAAGTCCGAGAGGAAGAGGAAGAAATCTTCAAAAAAGTCGGAACGCTTGCTGGGCAGCATGTTTGTAGCTTGTAGAGTCCAGAAGAACGTGAACATCATAGTAAAGTATGGGATTCCCAGACTTGAGGTGTTGTTCGACGAACTGAAGGCTCTACGAAGATCTGCCGCACGGGAGCAGGACTGCTATCACGATAACATCAACGACGTCGAAGAAGACAGAATTGCCAGGAAGAGGATCAGGTCGCGGACAGGGAGAAATTCTCTGCGGCTCTTGAGGCCGCTGTTGGGGAAACGGGCAGCATCCTTTCCCAAGAAAAGCGGGTGTCTGTCGAGGTGAGGGACCTCGACGCCCTTACGGAGACAAACGAGGTGGTCAGTGCCCTCAACAAGTTCTTTTGGGGTACTAGTGAGAAGCGCGGGGTATCGCTGGGCCCCTCAAACAACCGGAAATTGAAGCTGGCAATCCTCGATCTTTCTGAGGAAGAGGCTGCCACACTGCTGAAACCCGGCAACCTTCGGATGGGGTATCTTAGCTGCGCGGTTGCGCCTGCAGACCGTAGTCATCCGTGCTTCAGGTGCCTGGGCTACGGGCACTGTCGCAGCGAGTGTACGGAAGAGGATAGGTCCATTCTCTGGTACAAGTGCGGAGAGTCGGGCCACTACCACAAAGATTGCGCAATGCCCGCAACAAAAGTGCGACCACATCGCTGGTTCCGGGGCATGCCGCGTTTTAGGCTTACCCTGGAAAACGCGAAAAAGCCGAAAATCAACGCCAGTCCAAGCTGTCTAGAAGAAGAGGGATGTAGTTTCCTCTTTTGATAAACTGCGGTCTCCAGCATGCGGTTCCTAGCACGGGGCCTCCCCCTGAAGCAATGTGAACAATTCCCCCCTATCCAGTATCCTGGCTGAAGTGTTTCTAAATGATCTTGAAAACAAACATTTGTTCTCTGAAACCAATCGATACAAAGACAAGATCCTTTTTTACTACAGATATGTTGACGACACCGTCGTCCTTTTCAACGGCAATAGCAGACAACTAATTTTATGAAATACCTATTTATGCAGCCTCCATAAAAACATAAAGTTTACTTTAGAAGAGGAAAGTAATAACACGCTGAACTTTCTCGATTGAACCATAACAAAACAAAGAAACAGATTTGAGTTCAAAATTTATAGAAAACCGACTTGCACTGACCAGACAATTCATTTTGATTCACACCATCCACAAACACAAAAGTTAGCCGCTTATAATAGTTTGTACAGAGGCTGTTAACTGTCCCGATGAACGAAAATTACTTTGACGAGGAAGTGAACACAATTAAACATATTGCTGTTTCAAATGGTTTCAAAAGCTCCATAGTTGATCAGTAAATCAAAAAACATAGAAATAAAAAAGAAAAGGAAGCAGTAATTGAACAAAATACTTTCATATCAGCAGATTACGGCACATTCCTGAGTAATAAATTAAAAAATGTTATGGCCCAGAATAACGTAACAGTTTCCTTTAAAACTAGAAACAATCTTGGTTGTTTGTTAAAAGAGCGGCCTCGTACAACAAATCCAATTTACGAGAAAACAGGTGTTTACAAAATCAGCTGTACCGATTGTCCTAAATATTACATCGGACAAACATCCCGTTCCTTTGCAAAACGTTTCAGAGAACATCTGCCTAAGAAAACAACCTCGCCACAAACTTCCAGCTTCGCAGAACATTTGATTTTAAATAACCATTCTTATACAAACATCAATAGTAACATGAACATACTGCATTTTTCTAGAGACCGATCCCAAATAAATACATTGGAGGAGTTTGAAATATACAAGGCTGTAAAATCCGACCATCAAAACGTTTTGAATGAAAAACTTTCATTTGCTTCAAATTTTATTTATGATACGGCGATTAAGGTACTGGAGGGGGAGGGCAGAGCAGAAAGAATAACCTGAGCTGATAAGGTGATAAGGAGTGCGACACATTGTTTACGTTGACCACCGCGTGCGGCAGTCTAGACTGAACCATCGTCGGGTTTGCGTCGCCTCCTAAATAAGTTTGTTTTAATGTACCGGTACTCGTCTTCGTGTTGTGTTATGTTCGTGTTTTGTGTTATCGTGTCCGCCGTGATGTTTTATTTAAAAATGACAACTCTTCAACCGAAGATGATTTGAAGACATCCTTGAGCCTGAAGATGACTTGTTAAAAAAGTCGAAACTAGTTGCTCACCAACTAACCATTGGATACCAGTAAAGCAGGTATTTACACCATTATTAGTTTAAATTTTACTTTTCAATTTGGCATATACATCTTTGAAATCGGTTAAGCTATCACTAAGCTCTCAGTTGTTCCCTCGATTGTGGTTGGAGATCAAAAATTATAAGGTTCACTCAAGAATCGGAGGAATTGAAACACAGAGGAAATGATACGTGAAAGATTTGTGATGTAACCGAAATTCCTTAGAAAACTCCTAGAATAGGACAGGTTTATTTTATGTTTCAAATTCGCTATAATAATGTTTGGATTTTTAGATAAACCATTTTAGATTCTGTATCTGGCAAAATTACCCCTTTTTCTGGGAATTTTAAACTTATAAAATAAATTTTCCCTTTTTGATAAAAAAAACTAAAACAAAGTGCCACAAGGTTTTGTTCCAGTACCTTTGTTGTTTATAAGCTAAAAGTATTGCCGAATTTAGTGAATCTTGCCACAGTTTGACTCATGCTGATGACCTTAATAAAGAAATTACGGTTTAACCTCCCCATATTTAAGAGTAAAATACATTAAAACTGACATACTCATTGGCCCATTACTTAAAATCTACAATTTATTAAAATAATACTTACAATATAAGATGACTCGCTAGTGTTTGGACTCGACTGCAACATATACATATATCTTAATTTTTTAATTTATACGCATCTTTTTAATTTATACACTTACGAATTTACTGTTTAATTATTCATCATACAATTAATATACAGGGTGTCCAACTTAACTGTGTCACCGTTGACATTTCACAAACTATTGGATTTAGAGGAAACTTTAAATGGGGGACTTCAGCTACTTTTTTAAGAAATTTAAAAATATGAATTCCATTTCCTTTTAAATGGCCGCCATTTTCCAATATGGCGGACAATTAAGATTTTTCTATGGAACACCGTGTATTTTATGGCGTATTTGGTTTCTACGCTTAATTTTAACAACTTATTCCTCTTTGACATTTTTTCCTAAACCCAATTGTTAAGGAGATATAAGCAGTTAAAGTTTGATTTTTCCCTATTTGAAATGCATTGTGTCCATTTTAACTGTGTCATCCTATGCAATCCTTATGGAGTAGAAAACTATTCAAAATTGTTAATTTCCATGTGTGAATCTCGACTAAAAACTATTTCTATGAGTGAATTTAAACTAAAAATCACACTTTTGTCCTCTGGTATTTTTTATTTAACCCAACCTTTATTGATAAACCGAGTATGATAATAACCCAAAGCATTTCTTATGGGAAAAAATCAAATTTTAACGGCTTATATCTCCTTAACCATTGGGTTTAGGGAAAAATGTCAATCAGTAATAGGTTCTTAAAATAAGCGTAGAATCCAAATACGCCATAAAATACAGTGTTCCATAAGAAAAATCAAATCACTTTATCACTTTAATAAGACAGGTACCTCATTGAGGACGTTACCCTGAATATGAGTGAAGGATGAGTGTGATGATCGTGATGATTGTGGCGCGATCTTGTAGCCTTGTTACTGACTAAGGTAGGCATGTTCCTTAGACAGGATTGTTAATTAATAGTAAAAGTAGGTAAAGGAAGTAAAAAAAGTAGGTAAAGTTCCCCATTTTAAGTTTTCTCTAAATCCAATAGTTTCTGAAATGCCAATGGTTGCACAGTTAAGTTGGACACCCTGTTATACCGGGTGTCCAGCCTAAAGTTTTCCAATAGCTAACTTTTTTATTATAAATCTGACAAAAAACTTCTCATGGGGGACTTCCCTTTATTTTTATCTCTGCTTTTTGTGGTCACTTCGAAATTCAAAAATATGGCCGCCATTTTCCAATATGATGGACAACTTTTATTTTCCTTATTTTACGCTTTTACGCTTAGTTTTAAGAACTTTATATTCTTCCTTATTTTTTCCTAAACTCAATGATTCATGAGGTATGAGCTGTAAAAGCTTGATTTTTCCCCATCAAAAATGCATTGGGAAATTATTGGTAATCTATATATCGAAAACAGTTGGGTTTAATAAGGAATAATAAAGAATAAAATTGCTTAAAAACGTGATTTCAGTAGAGATTTAATCATAAAATAACTTCTAGTCGAGATTCTCTCGTGGAAATTTATAATTATGAATATGCTTTTACTCCTTAAGGAATACATGGGATGGCACAGTTAAATGGACACAATGCATTTCAAATGGGGAAAATCAAACTTTAACAGCTCATACCTCCTGAATCATTGAGTTTAGGAAAAAATAAGGAAGAATAAAAAGTTCTAAAAAATAAGCGTAGAATCCAGAAACGCCATAAAATATAGGGTGCTCCATAAGAAAAATCAAAGTTGTCCGCCATATTGGACAATGGCGGCCATATTTTTTAATTTTGAAGTGACCACAAAGTCCCCCATAAAAACTTGTTTGTTAGATTCATAAAAAAAA
Organism: Flexamia atlantica; assembly: GCA_035578135.1. Classification (NCBI taxonomy): domain Eukaryota; kingdom Metazoa; phylum Arthropoda; class Insecta; order Hemiptera; family Cicadellidae; genus Flexamia; species Flexamia atlantica. The sequence continues at coordinate 10,736,234 of JAQJVK010000011.1, forward strand.
ATTAGCTATTGGAAAACTTTAGACTGCACACCCGGTATATATATATCCTATCCTATACTCTTATATGAGCAATGTTATCGTCCGTTCTTGTATGCTTGCTTGCTTGCTTGCACAACGTTCTCAAAAACGGCTCCGAGGATTTCCTTCAAAGTCTAGAAATAAGTAATTTATGACTCAAAAACGTCTTTTATACAGATTACTTGGCCGGAGAAAATCTATTAACGTAATAAATTGAATTTAAAGTTGTAAAATTTTAACATTGGCCTTGCGTGATGGCAACGAAAATAAACAAGGAAAGTGTAAACAAATGAAGTAATCATAACAGCTGTTTGGAATCTACAGCCATCAAGGGAAAATACAGCGAGTGGGATGAAGAGTCCATGGAGCAATAAAAAAGGTTTCTATTCATCAATTTTATGGCAATGAAATATTTTATAGTAACTGGATGAACTCGTAAACATGAAATAACACCGAGCAAGTCTCGGTCCACCAGGTACTATATATATATATATATATATATATATATATATATATATATATATACGCGTGGTTTTATTTTAACCTTAGTTGTACTAAATAAAACTTATGGGACTACATTAAATGATTATGTAATGTGTTTGAGCATTTATAAGGAACTTATGGACGTTTTTTAAAGAAAAAGTAAATCATAATAAACAGTGAGCCCTAATAGTTATGATATTTTAGCTTTTATAAGAAACTGAAATTATATATATTTACAAGATGCTACCGCGTCGTACTGTCGAAGATTTTGGTGTATATATTCATCTCATAATACAGGGTGTCCGGAAATTATGGTGAAATATTTTAGTATATGATAGTACAGGTAAAAATAAGAAAACAAGTTCATATAAACATAGGTCCAAATTGCTTAGTTTTCCGTCATCTGTGTGTCTCTTTGGGATTTTTACATATTTAATCATATCTCACGAACCTCTTAACGTATAAACTTCAAACTTGAAACATGGATGACCACTATTAAGACCTATTTTTGTAAGAAGTATCAAATTTCTACTTTGCACCATTTCGAAATGGCGACTGTTTTTTGTTTTCAAAGCTAAATATCTTAAAAACCGTAAATTTTAGAAAAATTATACAAGAGACAAAAAAGGTTGTGAAATTTAATCCAATTAACGCTGATATTAAGATTATGATGATCGGACTACTAGTAACGGAGAAATTTTAATTTTTCCAAATAAAAACATGGAAATTTCTGACAGTTTGTTCTAAAGGACTATGTTTTCATTCAGAAAAGTTAATATTTCTCCGTTATTACACACACAGACACCACTCCGAAAACCACTTTTTTGGATTCAGGGAACACGAAAACGAATGTATCCACTAACAACTCAAATTCGAAAATTTTGACGATAACAATAGTTTCTCCATATACTAAGGTATTGGAGGGAGAAAGTAAAAGTGTACCAGCTTTTGTGTCTGCCAGGATCAGAAAGAGGACGTAGATGCAGTGTTCTCCAACCTTTAATCTTGTTAAAGGAGTTATTTAGGAATTTTTGAATTTCGGGAGCAATTATAAGCTAAAGAAATTTTATTTTCCGGCACATAAAGTTGTCAAAACTTATACAAAAGCTGAAAAAGTAGTTTATATCTGTCGGTGATTCAGTAGTGATCCTGGCTGACACTAAAACAGGCGCAGCTTGGCCATTAGGATAGGAAGTCTCCTCCTGTATCCAAAGCAAGTGAAATAAACCATAGCCAAACAAATTATTTTTCTTGCTTTAGCTCAAATGTAATTATCTGAACACTTTCAAGGTTTTTGAAAACACATACACACATACTGCAGTGTTAGTCCAGGCAATGAATGCTCAAAAATAGGTATAGAGGGAATTGCATGGATCACAATTTTTGACTTTGTAACTTTGTTTGGACTAGTTAGGAGTAAAACATATCCAAAGTCCCCGCCCTTAGCCATTGAGCCGGCTGGGCTGGAAGGGGCTAAAGGTACAATTTTTTGATTATTCTTAAATATCTTGAAAACTATCAACTTTTAGTATTCCTTATTAAATTTGAAAATTAAAGAAAATTAAATTTCCTGTAAGAAAAATACATAAAATGTCTACTTTTGTCCAACCGTTTACAAGGTAAGCACTAATTTTGTTAATATTAAAAAAAATATCCCTTCCATAAGAAATACATGTAAATTTGTGGGTAACATAGATGCCCAATTGGGCAACGTTTTTTTCACCTAAAGGAAAATTAACAGCATTCAGGAAATATTGACAAAATTTCTTGTAATTTGACACCTCAATCATAAAGATTTGTCTAAAATTAAGGCGTTGGCGAGCTCACAAAATACGTTATTTTTCAAGGAATTATAACAAATTGTAATTAATTGATAAAAAAGAATAAGATCGATCAAAATAATTTTTCAAATTTATATTTTAAGATAGTATTTTTTTAAGATATTGCAAAAAATACTCAAAAATGAAAGAAATAGGCAACAAAAGGGAAAATTAATTTACAAGGTAAACCCATAAAACCATACTTAATGCTTTAACTGTTTGCGGGTTTAATTAAATCGCAAAAAGGAGATTACTCATAGATTTTACCAAGTTTAGCAAAGAATTAGACTAAGAAAAGCTGTTAAGTTTGAAAGATCAAAGATTTACCTTAAAAATATTTATGCCAGTTTTAATTTAAACTGTCGAACTCACCGGCGCCGACCGCGTCATCCCAGGTCCACCGTGTTGTGGAGGACAATTATTCCCGTACCTTGTCTGAAATGTGTAACAATCTTCAGTTTTTGTGAATACTAAAGATAAATGTTATCATCTAAATTAATCTAAAAAATTTAAGTATCCTGTTATAGTATCCTTAATGATAATGCCACAAAAGGAGTGGTAGTATAAACTTTGAAATGGACAAGAAAAAGAAGGTATTTCGGACCTTCCTTCTGGGGCTGTCAGTAATGTTGGCTCGGAAGAAGTAGATAGTTGTACTTACTTGTCGATAGGAGACTCAGTGCTTCGCTTTGCAGGGAAAGTTTGTGAAAGAAATGGGTGTACAGTTAGTGTTAATCATGGGGGTAAAGTGAGTAGTATTAAGGGCAAATTGATGACATTTTTGAAGCTTCAGCCAAAGGTTATTCATTTTAACGTTGGTACTAACAACCTCTTGTTGTATTACAATGGAGGCCCCGGGTATAATGGAGGGTTCGGTAAGCGCGAGGCGCTCCACAACATGCCAGACCTGCTTTCAACTGAGAGCCAATTTCCCGCAAAACACTATTATTTTCAATAGTGCTTTACAATGATCTGACATTAGCTATAGAGCGCTGGCTCTTTTCAATGAGCAGCTTGAGCTAATTAATGTGCGGGACATTTGGCGTTACTAATGTAAACACAATTCTTTGTGTAGGTAAACGTCAACTAGCACTAGTTTTTTTTCGTTTTTGTTTTGACAGTCCAATATGACACTCTACACCTAGCCTAACTTTTAAAGTTATAGGTTGCCCGTGGCTACTCTCACGATAAAATTACAGCTGATCTTACCTCTGCTCTTTGAACTGTCAAAGTTTAGTATCCACAGCTGTTTACATTTCAGTATTTGAATGTTTATATTTCTTTAAAATGTAAACATTGAAACTGAGGACGTTCACGAGGGCGTAGTCCGAGGGGATTTTAAGAAAGTAAATAGGCCTATATGTTTCCCAGGTTTAAGATCTACCTCTGTGTGAAATTTCAACCCAGTCGGTTCAGTATTTTTCGAGTTCACTTATCCCATACATACATACATACAGGCACCACCTCCTCTTTATATTAGTATAGATAGATAGATGAGAGAAATTGTTATTGTATCAAGCCCAACATTATATTGTTATCTTTTAATTATTATTATTATCATTGCTATTATTAGTGGCAGTAGTAATAGTGGTATTATTAATTTTCATTTAACAAACAATATTAAGCACCAAATTGCCCTAAATGATTGTTATACATTTTTTCCACCGTTCTTTCCTTATAGCCAATATTTGTTTTTTAAGTTTAAATTGTATAATTGATGTATAGTTTAAAAGTTTTTTCCTTAGAAACTTCTTAATTCTTGATTACTGACTCTCTATATTTGAATTTTTTAAGCTCAGCTTGCCCCATTTAATTCAATTAGATTTAATACATTTTCTTGGTATCTTTTGATATTTCATTTTATCTTTCTGGTTGTCACATAATTATTATTTATCGTGTTTCTGGATTTTAATGATGAGTGCAGTTGGACTGTGAGGTATTCTTATACAAGTGAATAAATGACTCTATCCCCCGCCCAAAAGCTTCATTGGCCCATGCGGGGGAATTATTTCAATGTTGTAATGGTCTATGTATTTATTGTTTTGTATAATTTGTTTGAATTTTAATTTGGGGTCATGAGATTCCAAAAACAAAGGCAATTTGTCATTTTTAGAAAAAAATCGTTCAAAGTCAATTTTAGAATGGGAGAAATTTTTAATAAAACAGATTCCCATCTACATAATATTCTTATGTCTCCCTCCAGTTATATATTTGAGGCCATTATGTTTTTCAAGAAGAATAATTGCTCCATTATTTCCCGCAACAGAGCCACATCCTCGTGCAAACTCTGTCCACGTTTGGATATTCTAGGCTTCTCACACAATAATGATTTCTTTGAAGTTAACACCTCAGATAACTGCATCAAACTCTTTAATGCGCTGCCTAAAACCCACAAATTTGAAAGGCCTTTGGGCAATTTGAGTAAATGTCTAAAGAAATTCCTTACTTAGAATGAATTTTACAGTGTTCATAAGTTTTTTCCAGTGAATGGGAAAATGTTGCTTTAGCTTGAAAGTTCTGATTTCGTGTACATAATCGACTTTGTGATAGTTTAGTTTTAGATTCGGTTTGACACAATGTAAACTGATTTTCACCATTCTGCGACGTAATCACATGCTTTGCAAACGTCATATGAAGGCTGAATGAAAATTTACGGCCCTGCGTGAGCTTCTGAACATCATCAAATATTCAATAGGTTCATTGAACTGGTTCCAACGACAGGCAAGTTTCAGTCATATGATTTTTATTGCTCATATGAAATGTTTTTGGTTTGTAACCGTGACAAAGAAGTTGTATCATCGTTCACAACCTCAAAAATCTTTTTGTTTTGAAGTGTGTCAAATAATTAATCAGATTTTTACGGTTGAATAGGGTTTATTTAATTGTTCAGTGCGGTGAAAAATAGCGTTCGCACATTTACACCGAAAAGGTTTTGCAGCTCTCGATCGTTTCACCTCGAGCCCACAAAACCTTGTTTTTGACCCTAGTTGCGAAATACACTACGATACAATACACGAAATTCGACACTTGCCAATGTTTTTTTATTTCGTTTATGACAATAAAGAACATGTGATTTTGTCTTTAAAACGTTATAGAAAAACATGAAGGAAAATTCATTCCTAAGGTTTGGCAAAAGAACCGTAGGTTTTGTTTGAAACGATAACAATTATCCTCCGAAAAAGATTACCTTCAAAAATTCAAATCGTTTCACACTATAAATTTAAAACAGACTGAAGAATAAATAAAGACAAAGTTCTAAATATATAATGTTTCTATAGTTATGGTTAAAGAATAACAAGTATACCCACCGACTGCGTCTTTTGAGGACTGGATCCCTGCAAAGAAAAACATAATAAATATGTTGTTTTTTCTGACTGGGTTTACCCTGATATTCTACATTTATAAAAAAAACATTCTTCTCGAGCTGTATTTTAAAATGGAGGAAAGTAGTTGGGAACAACGGTTCATGTAACAGACATCTAGGTATGCTCATCCATTAATAATTCAACATGTTTTTTTCATATCCTTCTTTAAGTTTACCCAATTTTCTTTAGACATCCTTAGAACATAGCCAGGGAATTTCCCTGTGTTATTGGTAGATATTACAAACGTGTTTCATAAGATTTGTCAACTGTAAAACAATTACAGGCCCTGTATTACAGGCCCTATAAATTATCTATCTATCTAATTATCTATCTATCTATCTATCTTTCTATCTAATTTACAGGGCCTGTATTACAGGCCCTGTAAATTAGATAGAATATTACAGTTCTTTAGACTACTATAAAAATTGTATACGTTATTTTTTTAGAGTATCATGCCTATGCTTATTTCCGTACTATTATTTGAAAATACAAGGTTTTTGGCATTAACATAATTTACACGTTCTGTATAAAAACCACTGTACTCACCTTCTCTGATTCCATTAACCTTAGTTTCAGGGCATCTTGAGCATCCTTCAGCCTCCTTGGCAGAATATCTTCCAAATAACTTCGGGTAATTTGAACCATCTTCTTTTTTACATCGTCATCCGATATTAGATACAGCCAATAATACTTTATTTTGTCTTTCGCCATCCAGAGATGTTTTGCGCCTACTTCACTTTGAATATCGATTAACATGTCATCATAGTCTTCTAACTTTCCACTCTTTATTGCATCTAGTCTGTCGCAAATTTCCTGAGTATAACTAATCGACTCATTTACATATTTTTTAGCAAACGCCTAGAAAAAAGGAAGGAAGGATTAGGAGACCAAAAAGACGCTAAATTACCAATAGTACCTATTGCAAAATGTACTTAATTTTTTCCAATAGGATTGAATTACCATGGTGTGCAACGAACGATAAACAAGAGTAAAATGTTTTAATAATTATTTGTGTCGTAACATTCCTACGAGCTCACTTAAGTATTATCTCGTTTGAGCGATCCCTATATTCGCCGGTCTCTACTTGCGTTGGGGTATTGTATCCCTCGAGGCGGCAAAGCCTGGACTAACTAAATCTATTTAATATTTTCTTTCTTTTAAAAATAGTCAGCTAATAAAGTTGATCTGGTGAGAATTTTGTAAACATTGATTTTTTCCTTGATTTATTTTGGTTGTCCTCGACAACTGTGCGTATTTTTTCTGATCATGTAAATATAATTAAAAACTCACAAAATTAAATTTGTTCATCTAAAATATCTATCTATATATTTGTACTGTACATCACAAAATAATTGGTAAGAAGTTTTTTTTGAGAAACCGACGTGGTCATATTTAAGTTATAAATAAACGGTATCAGGAAACTGACACATACTTTCTCCCTTCAAGTCATTTAAAACCAGAAAACATATACAGAGAAATAAAACAAATTAACAATTAACTATCACACAAATATATACCACATTTTATTAAAATCTGTTAGTAAATAACGGAGATATCGGTTTTTAAATATTTACCATAAGAATAACATTGGACAACGTACTGTGTTTACCGCCGAACTAAAATATCAATTATCTCCGCAACCAGTTGACGTAAACTAATGATTCAAAAAACTGGGATATTTAGTTTTTTAAGTTGAATTTAATGGTTGCAAGTATATTTTCTTTAGAGGTTATAGATTTTGAGAAATTTGAAAAATATGAATTTCTTAACACTTAAACCCCTATAACGTCTGAACCTGAATTTTTACAGACATGCGGGTGGTGTCATTTTGTTTGTCATCTTAAGCACTAAAAACCATGAAATTTTTATCAAAATCGTTAGAGCCGTTTTTGAGAAATTTGGATTTTTGTAATTTTTTATGGGTTTTTATGGGGTAAATACCCTTAAAAATCAAAAATTCAAAAAAATAAAAAATACGCCTGGAGATACCACGGCTTTATACCTACATGCCAAATTTCATGAAAATCGGACTACTGGTGTCGTCTCCAGCTTTGTTTACATCCACACAGACACACATACAGACACACATACAGACACACATACATCCACACACACACACACACACACACACACACACACACACACACACACACACACACACACACGCACCCACCCACGCACGCACGCACGCACGCACGCACGCACGCACGCACGCACGCACGCACGCAAGCACGCACGCACGCACACACACGCACACGCACGCGCACACGCACACGCACACGCACACGCACACACACGCGCGCACACACACGCGCGCACACACACGCGCGCGCACACACACGCGCGCACAAACACGCGCGCGCACACACACGCGCGCGCGCACACGCACACGCACACGCACACGCACACGCACACACGCACGCACACGCGCACACACACGCACGCGCGCGCGCACACACACACACACACACACACACACACACACACACACACACACACACACACACACACACACACAGACAGACAGACAGACAGACAGACAGACAGACAGACACCACGCTAAAAACCACCGCTTTTTGGACATCGCTTTTTTGGATTCAGGGAGCACTAAAACGAATATAGCCACTAACAACTCAAATTCGAAAATTTTGACGAAAACAATACTTTCTCCATATACTATGTATAAGGGGGAGAAAGTAAAAATATCACAAAACAATGTCACTTGAAGGAACCTCAGTGGATCGTACTGCAGTGAAAATCCCTCCATTTTGGCCAGCACATCCAGAACTTTGGTTTGCCCACATCGAGATGCAGTTTTCCTTGGCTCGTATCAAAGAAGATTAAACTAAGTTCTTTTACGTGAGTAGTAATTTAGAAGCTAAATATGCCGCTGAAGTCAGAGACATTCTAACTAAACCCCCACATTAAGTAAAGTACGAAAAGCTCAAAACAGAGATGATCCAGCGGTTGAGTGCAACACAAGAACAGAAGACCAGACGCCTCCTAGAACATAAAGAAATGGGAGATAGGAAGCAATCTCAGTTTCTCATGCACTAGCTACTGTTCGCTCACTAGCTGGGACCGTTGTACCTGATGCCGTGTTGAAATCTCTATGGTTAGGTCGCGGTCGCCTCCCTTCGACTACGCAGGCTATACTAGCAACGCAGAAATCAGCGGAGCTCGATGCATTAGCCGAGCTGGCAGATGCAGTTCTTGAAACAAGTCCTCAGCATCATATTTCAGAAACAACTCTCCCTGCTAGCACTATTGAAGCCATGATGGAACGACTAGCTGTCACAGTAACATCAAAGATGGGTAAAATTGTATAACTGGTGCCAATTCTTGAGGCCTAGTCCGCCCATCGGGCGGGGAGTGGGTAGGCTGGGAGGAGAGGGGAGTATGAGCAGCAGCGGTGGCCGACAGTTTCCTAGCCTGGCTGCGTACATTCGGCAGCTTGCACGTAGTTGCTGCTTATCTGGCAGTCGTTGTTCAGAGTAACAAGACGCTTCAATAAATACTAATGAAATATTTTATATTATTGAATAGAATTATATCAGATCAATCAACAAAATAATATACTTTGTTCAGAACTTACATTTTTAGTTGTAGATTTATATCTCAGGCTGTAAATAAGGTACACGGATTGATTTAGCCTTAAATCGCTCAATAAGGTGTTGGCTTTCATTAGAGCTATTGTGAGGCATATAGGTGTATTCAATATAACATCAATTTTCTGGAAAAGTTTCTTTTTACTTAAATACTTATAACCCCGGTTCTAAAGAAGATAAGTTTTGGTATCAAATTACTCAGAAAAATATAAGTTTTTTTTCGGGCGATTGGTTCATAATACCCCCGTTGCAGCAGACCTGCATACTCAGCGAATTTCAAGTGCAAAAGAACATATTTCAATCCAACATAGCGAGATTTGACATGTTTTTGTAAGCTCCATAAGAATAACATGGGAAATGAGTATGCAGGTTTGCTGCTACAGGTATGTTTAAACTGGTTGGTTTTAATTCAATAATTAGTAGATCTGAACTAGAAGAAGCCATTTACCAAGTTTTATCAAGATATGTTGAGAAATAAGCGAAATATAGAATTTTACTTTATCCCATAAGGTTAACATTGAGACAACGTACTGTGTTTACCACTTTCAATATCTCGGTAACCAATGGACATAGAGCAGTGATTTAAATTACAAAATTGTTTGTTTTTCTGAGCTGAATTCAATGGTGCCAACAAAAATTTGATAAATTTTATTTTTCTATGTGAAAAACTCAAAAAACCCATTTTTGGGGGGGTTTATCCCCCTTTACCCCCCCTTCCGGTGGTCCGATCGGGCTGGTTTTCGAACTCATCCGAATAATTACTACTTTACACGCCTATGCCAAATTTCATTCCGATCGGACCATTTTTGCGAGCGCTATCGTGCTTACAGACCATATATATATATATATATATATATATATATATATATATATATATATATATATATATATACAAATTTGAACGAATGGTGTTTTTGGTATCTGGGGACACCAAAACGAAAAGTTATGATAGTCCCGCGCTTAGGTCTTACCATGAGACCTACGGTAATAGCTTCTTCCCTATAGGGGAAATTCGCTAAAATCGAATTAGTTTGTGCTGAGATACAATACACCATTCATTAGAAAAATAAATTTTTCTGAATTTTTATTCTCAGTGAATCTGTATTAAGTTAACAGTTGAGAATGGCGGGACGCCGAAAACGCTCCTGCCATTGGTTTTATGTAGAATATAAAATCAATGCTCCTGCCATCGTCGCACTGGCAATAAGGAAAGTAAGGCTCAAAGCAACCTTACGATTGGCAACTGATGACATTTGAGGAAAGATATTTGAAGCACTATAATTAAAGACCCAATGATTCTCTATTCCGTCACTGACCTATAAATTATATGTTTATTTTATTTAAATAAACATAGCATAAATAAAATAAACAGTTCCTAGGGACCGAGATTTTCTCAAGGGAACCAGTAATACTTTTTAACATACAAGTTGATATAAGTCCTCACTTTGTGGCTTGATTTATAAACATTTTCTTTATCTTAAATAATTCATTTTATTCTGTCTTTGTTCTTACAATCGATGCTCTCGCTACTCGTTTCAGTGGCCAAGCGTTGAAGCGTTGTGACCTACAAGGTCCTAGTCTTAACAGTGCGATTCCCATTGCTCGACACATTATTCATTTTATAAATTATATTTTCATCATACTGTCCCGAAAACAGCCGTTTTTAGTTCTCTAAATCGTACGCAAAATGATCGTTTTTGGATCACTTCGAATAGGAGTACTGAAAAAACATATGGTAAATTTTGCCGTACTCTAATGTCAAAATTTGTTTAAGTTTGAAAGGTTGAACGATTTCTTAACTTGTGTTTGTAAAGAACTAACAAATCTGTAAATAGTGAAATGACGGTGACTATTTTTGGATAACCTCAAAATTATGTAGTCTAATTTGTTAACGATTAAATGGATATTTAATGATACATAATGACATATACATAATGATGAAAATAGTTGTTCATCACACGGAGCAAAAGTGTCTCCTTGGTACTCGATCGCAATTCCAAGCTCGGCTACGCCTCGCCTGAAAATTACGATCTCGTACCAAAAAGAGCCACTTTCGCTCCTAGTAATGAAAACTACTATTTCAAACCCTTAGAAACATTAAACTGGTATAGATTAAATCTAAAGCATCAAAACACCTTTATATGCTACTGCTCTGACATTATTTCTTATCAGTCTAAAAAAACAGCTGTTTGTATGTTTGAAGCTTTTAGATGATTAATTATATGAATACTGCATGAACATTTTGTACTTAATTGTGTTGTCTCAGTTCTGTTCCTCTATACTTGTAATGGGCTATAACAGTATTAAGAGGCTTGTTTATCAACAGGTCGAAGATTCATTTGTTAATATTTTTGTTGTTATTTCGTAACCAACAAGGCAACCTGTAAACCCCCATGTTAAAAACTTTATTTTTTTTAATTCCGCCCCTACAGAAAATTTACCTATGTAGGTGAACTAAAAATGTATATACTTGATCGGCCAGAGACACCTGAGAGACTAATTATTCTCGTATTAATATATTAATTAACGATCTAAAATATGTATAACATGATACTTACAAGTGTAGAGTTCGTTTCGGACCCTGAACTCGGCTGAAATATTCACATATATTTTTATTTTTCCAGGGAAAATAATAAATGTTTGTTAAAGTTTGACACTTACAAAAGTATGTTAACTTATCATAATGTCTATGGGTAGTTTTAGTGTAACCTTAGATCTGTCAAATAAAAATTTTGAAATTACGGTGTATGATTATGTAACGTGTTTTGAGCATTTTTAACAGGTTTCAGAAATTTTTAGCAAATAAAAAGATAAACATGATACTTACAAGTATAACAATAACTAAACCAAATAGTTAAGGATTAATCTCTAAGATATCGGAAACAAAAAATATGTACAGTATTTAACTAAATTAGCTCTATTTCCCCAGTGATGTGTTCAAAAGTTAAGGAGTTGATTGTTGTGCATGTCTGACATGTATTTTTGTCGTGTTTACAAGCATAATAAGGCCTCCTCCTCGTTCATTTTTCCTTAGATTAAAATATTGGGCATACCCTGAAAAGTTATATAAAACAACATTTAATTTATCACAAGATACCCCAATCAAAATTATTATGTAATAAACAGAATTACTTAACGATAATTAATTGCACTCTAAGGCTAATCCAATGTTTCTGTATAGACGTAGGCCCTAATATTAAGGTGCAGCAACTTTATACTGAGCAAATTGCCTAATATGTATGTGCTCCAATCATGAAAACTACAGAAATTACTGAAACATAGACGATCATATGTGTATTCATGATTCATTTTCAATAATAGACTTTAAAACTTAACAAAAACAATATAGGCCTATATTCAGTTTCACGTTCACCTTTCAGTAGAGGCCTTATGGGAGATAGCTATTCTGTTTCCTTTGATGAGTGTATTTGTTTACTAAATCTGTATAATTTCATAGTAAAAATCATCAGCTGATTATTATTTAATATGGATAGTACAAACTTAAGTTGCCATTTGAAACACATGACTTATGTAAATTCCATACTGAAAGGTGAATGTGGAATTGAGTATAGCAGTAGTATTTTAACAACAGATAAATACTCAAGGACCTAAACAAAAAACATTATAGACTATACTCAGTTCCACATTCACCTTTCAGTATGGAATTTCCATAAGCTGTGAATTTCATATGGCATTTTAAGTTTTATTAGCCAAATCATGTTATAATCAGCTGATGATTTTGTAATATTTTGATATGAATATTTGTAAACAAATATACCCAGCAAAGGTAATAGAGTAGCTATTCCCCATAAGTATACTCAGTTCCACGTTCACCTTTCAGAATGGAATTTCCATAAGCCATGTATTTAAAATAGCAATTTAAGTTGCCAAATGTTGTTATAATCACCTGATAATTTTATAATATTATGTTATGAATATTAGTAAACAAATATACCCAAAATAGATAATAGAATTGCACAGTCCCATAAGGCCTGTACTGAAAGGTGAATGTGGAATTGAGTATAGGGCCTACTGAAAGGTGAACATGGAACTGAGTATATAAAGAGTTTAACAACAATAATAAATAAGTAACAAACAACAAATCTAACAAAGAGGGAGTTAAAATTTTGAATGAAAATGATAAACAAATAAATACTAGGAGATCTTGGTTGCCAGTGAATATGGTTGGGTGTTTTGTATTCACTGATAAGATAATTACTTCCGTCCTCGGATACGAATGCAATCGGAGCTTTTGCGTTGCTTATCTTATCTTTCTCAAGTCGTTATTAGTTTTGATAACTAATACGCTATAATTGTCTCCCTTTTTCTCTAGCACCCGCCCACCACTAAACCATACAAAACGATAATTATGCGTCTTACTTCTAATTTTGGCTTCTTTCAGTAACAGTCGGTAGTGCGGGCACAGATTCTCATTGAAGAACAGATTGTTTATCTTAGCCCTTCTTCCACTTTTCAGTATGTTATTAATGAGGTTAATAATATTTTTACGTTGTTTCTTGGTATGAGTTTAAGGGGAAGAGTATTTCTGTCCTTGTATGTCAAGCCGTTCGTCTAACATCTGTTCTGGACGGCTTAGAAAACTCACCCCGTATTTTATTCCAGTTTAAATTTAAACTATTACACTTACCGCGGAGCGCGTCCTCCCAGGACCACCGTGATGCGAAGCAAGAGGAGGACATTGATTCCCGTAGCCTTGTCTTGACTGAAATGTATACAAACCTTCAACTGTTTGTATTCACTAAAATTCATATGACCAATTTATTGAAAAAAATCTGTCCAAGTAGCAAAACAAAATTGTAAAAATATTAAAACATATATCTTAATATTTAGAAATTATTGAGAAAATATTGTTTATTGGTAATATTGTTTGTTATTAGTTAAAATAGTGATTTAAGTCGAGGCCATGCCTAAAAAATTTACTGTTAGAATATCGAGACAGCACTCTTTCAATATTGATTTATTTTAATTTTTGGGTAAAATATTGTTTATTGGATTAAAAAATATTAACAAAACATTGTTTTTATATTGTAACAATATTAATTAGAAAATTGCAATGTATTAAATTATAAATTTTATCTTAAAAAATACATAACTGTATCGATGAAGCGTGTCAACAAAACCGTCAAAGTTTTGACATTGTTTGAGACTTATTTAGGGCCGTTTACACCATTCTAGTGAAATCAATGTTTTCCTTAATCTTCGGTTTAAACTAAAAGTTAGTTACGCAGGTACAGTTTAAACCAAATAATAACAATGTATTGAATCAGCTGATTTTACTTTTAAATAAACTTAATCTAGATTATCTTAAAACTGGTTTAAACTTAAATGGTGTAAACGCCCCTAATGATTGAAAATGTCCACTTTTAGATTCCCCTCAAACATAAAAATTTAATATTTCTTACAAATAAGTTTTTTGAGCTTTTGCCTTTAATTGTGTTGTTTCTATAGTTCATATAAACAACTAACATTTGTTTTCATAACTTTTTAAATGCAAAAAATTTTATTTTGATGTTTGTGAATAAGAGTTATTTATTCAACATAGTAAAAGAATCTACTTGTCTTCATTTGTGTTATTTCTGACAGTCAAGTGATGATTTTGGGAAAAAAATTGATGCCCAAATGTTGATGTTTTTTAACATTACTAATACTAGCTATATTGTTCTGCATCTAATATTTTTTCTTTTCTGTAAATGCAACTTATTTATTTTATTTAGATCAGTTAAAGATTGTGATGCTAGTCTAATAAATTCTGTAAAATGTCCGGCATTATAACATTTCAGAAAACAATTACAGCTTGAGTCAGTAGATCAAATACAAGCACTTTGGAGAACTACAACAGGTATCAGAACGGCCGCGAGTGTTAAGGCGCTATCCTCCTAAAGGCCCGTTTTCGTTGGAGCGACTCTTGCGACTGACGCGCCGCGACTGACGCTCCCGCTCCGCGATTTTCTTTCGCAGTTGATGCCACGCCACACCAGCGTCCACTACTTAGGTCCAGTACAAGTCGTAGAAGCATTGGAATTGTGTAATTTGTGTTTGTAATCCTACTTGCTAATATTATAAGTCTAAACGTTCGTAAACTTATCTATTTCATTATTTGTTTGTTTAGGATTCCATCACGCTTAAATTACCGATAAAATTTCAATTCACGCAATTTATCTCCGCCTATGGTTAGTGCAGCTTGGACGAAAATATCACAGTACAAACACTGTTTTAAAGTAAAAAAAACAGCTTTTAACATATACAGGATGTTTTCAAAAAACCCTTCAGGACATCGGGATATGGTTACTTGAATCAAAACTTAAAAAAAGTGTCTCTAAAGATGGGTCCTAAATACTCGTTTATCCGTCTATCGGTATGTATGTGTTTTTAACATATCAAATTAAAAATTGGTGCGTATTTGTTAACTAATAGGACCTACTTTGCTGCGGAGTATCAAGTTTCTCCTTAGTACAATTTAAAAGTGGCAGCAATTTTTATATTTTAAAACTTAATATCTTAAAAACCGTAAATTTTACAAAAATTGTACAAGGGACAAAAAATTAGCGCAGTTTTACTTCCTAAAAAGTCATATAAAGATTATTAAGATCGAACCGCAATTACTGGAGTCATTGCAATTTTTATGCGAAAATTTGCTGTATCTGCTATAACAAGAATGTATTTTGTTAGAACAATTTCAATAACTCCGTTAAATGTGGATTGATCTTAATAATATTTATATGGCTTTTTAGGAAATAGAATATTTTTTGTCTTTGGTACAACTTTTGTAAAATTTGCGGTTTTTAAGATATTAAGTTTTAAAATATCAAAATGGCTGCTATTTTAAATGGTTCAAATTAGAAAGTTGATACTCCGCACCAAAATAGGTCCTATTAGTCAACATATACGAACCAAGTTTGAAGTTGATATCTTCAGTCTTCAACTTTAAAGATGTTTTACCTTTTAAAAGACTCAAAAAATAAGTTTAACATACAAAATAATGAGCGCCGATGATGCCCCGGATTTTATAGGGACTAAAAGATTGCTCGCTTATAATTAAAATTGGATTGCATTAGATGGTGAGTTTTTCATTAAAAGGAATTACTTCAAACATTTCAAAATTTTCTCAATAATTTTAAAATATTACATAAGATAAAGTTATAAATCAAAACAGTTTTTATATAGTTTTAGAAATGAACCACTCTACTCACCGATTGCGTCATTTGAGGGCTGAATCCCTGTAAAGTAAAATATCCAATTAAAAGGATCCTGCATTGTATAACAATCTGCCCTTATAATTTATAATTAATTTTGCAAATTACTATTTATTAGTCAGTTCCTGTACTCCTCCTTCACACAGCTCAGAAGGAATCATCTGTAGAGTATGAGATGTGTTTATTGAACTGGAGTAAAGTAGTTGGAAACAGCTATTCCTGTTGCAACCACTCAAGTATCCACAACCGTTCAAAATTCGATTTTTTTATAAATTTCTTTCATGTTTAACCATCGGCTTGATACCCCTTGTCTACATAATATAGCTGCGCTGCTGCGCTAGTCTAGACTAGTTCTAGTTCTGTTTGTCTAGCTAGTTCTATATTAGACAAGATTTGTGTTGATGTAGTTCGTTTTATCACATACGGAGGGCGCTTCTTTCAGATCATTTATTCTTTTCTTATCCTATCACGCTTTCCCTTCGGAGAAGAAAACAATTGACTATTGTTTGCTTTTTGTGACATTGAACTGTAATTTACCTCATCCTAAAGCCGTAATTAATTGTTGACATCAGTGCACTCTTTTGGCAACCACTTTAACTACGAGTTTAGTGATATAAGCCATGGTGGAATTTCCACCATGGATAGAAGCAGTACGAGGGCAATGTATACAGAACCCTCTAAGTAGGGACACCTTATGGAAAAATGTAGTTCCCGCCGCTGAAAAAGAGATGGCGCCTTTTAGTGCGATTGGAATTGCTGTAGGAGTTTACGGATCAAGCTGACTTTCCAAAGTCAAGCAGCTGGTTGTAATATTTTGACAGTTGTATGTTATTGTTATGTATTGTTGTGACTTTTACCATAATGTTTACCTGTTTTAGTTTACAAACATTCTCATTTTGACATTTTGGATAGTGAATAGAAGCACCGACTATATGGGGCCAGCTTAAACTATTTCATGTATCAGCGCTAATTTCTGCTCTGCTTTTCGGCGGCGGAACTAAACAAATTAACATTGGATGTCTCTACTTAGAGGGTTCTGTATACATTGATGAGGGTGATATACCGAAACCGAACTGGAGATTAGTTTCACATGTATCCTATGTAGTTATAGACTTTTATATCATGAACGTGTAAGTTTCCGAGATAAAATTGTTTAAAAAGAAATATGTAAACATACAATTGAATAGATGTGTTTCGTCAAAAGCGATAAAATTGGTATGGACATAAAAAAAGTATCTACAAGATAAGCTAAAAAAGCATGTGCATCGGCCACGCCAACAAATAGTACTAATGCAATCTACAACTTGGAAATACCCCTATGTTTTTCTCACGGAAAAACATTGACTGAAAACCAATTTGAAATGTTAAATTTCTAGTATGGATACATTTCATTCTTTCTTGTATGAACCACTGTACTTACCTTCGCTGCGTCTGATAGTCTTTGTGTTAGTGCTCCGATAGCCTCATTCCTATCCTTATCCAGTTGTTCACAGTGTACGTGTACGTAATAATCCATGTCTGCTTTTGTTTGCTTGTCCGAAACCATATAATCCAACATCCATTCTTGTATACGATCTTCATCTGCGGGATGTTGTTCCATCAGTTCATGATTAATTTTGTCTATGATTTGACCAACGTCTTCTACCCTTCCAGTCTGAACAGCATTTATTTTGTCGATTTGTATCCGACCCAGTCGAAGGATAATAGATACAAACTCTTCAGTTAACGCCTTGGAAAAAGGAGGAAAATATCAGTTAAACAATATAATTAAGTTCTGAGTGCCTTATATCACTGGTTAGTCATCACTGATTACTAAAAAGGTTTTGTGATGTTTCGGTACATAGAATTTGATCCCGTCTTCAGATGGAAAAGGACCTAGAGCATAACAAGATTAATAACTTACAGCCAGGACAACCTAGACGAAATCATAGCTAAAGCAGAGAACTGTAAAAAAGTCAAAACACTAATGCTGAAAACAAAACAATAACGCAATAGGTATAACAAAAAGTCACAAACATAATCAATAGAATGCAGTAGACTGAGTATACTACCTCGTATACTATTAGGCTCCCCCGGACACCTCGAGACCGGGACACTATCAGACTTTTCATCACACAATGTGTGTCGATCATCGAAGAATGTGTGCTGTTATGACAGCATTCTTTAGGTGGGTTGTTTTGGTCGGTGTCGTTTTAGCCGGTGTTCGACTCGACCGGGCAGTTTAGACTTCTTCCTCGCTCGCGTCGGGTCGCGTGTCCATTCCGCGATTATAATTTGTTTTGTGTTTCGATGTTAGTTGACCATTGTCGCAATGTTCGTGTCCGTCAGTAAGTGTGTATGTATATTTTCAAATCAACGACGATCTCCCAATAAATGAAGAAAAATGCATCCTTGGACGGCTTTGAAGATGATACCAATTAGGTGTCGAAACAAGTTGCCACTAGAAATGATTTGGATTACATGAAAGCAGGTCTGTAATCCATTTTTAATATTTCCCTGCAAACCAGAGGATATAAACACAAGGTTCTTCCCACCTGAAGACAGGATCAGCTTCCATATTCCGAAACGTCGAGAAGCTTGTTCGTACCAACCAGTGGTGGCAAATATTTGCAAAGATTATTTACAAAACATTAACTCACCATCACCCACAGTGAAATTCAAACAAAGGATCAAATTAAGAATTTAAATTGAAAATGTGATAAGTTTTTCATTTTAAGCTGTTTGAGTCGTCATGGATTGTAATTGATCGTGTCGGTCCATTTCATTGGATTGTTAATTTTACCATGTCCAAATCAGAATATTGCCCTCCGGATTCCATGAAATTTTAATCGCCGCCCCAGTCTTTACCTGCGTTGGAATGTTTAAATATTCATTCCAACGTGTAAGCCCAATACATAAAAAAGTACATTTAAGGCATTTGAAACAAGATGACAGGCTACTAACACACTAACTAAGATCTAAAGAACCCTGAACGGAAACATTTAGCCAATAAATCTGTGAAAAACAATTGCATTTTAGATAAGATAAAGCATATGACAAGATGTGACAATATAAAAATATATAACAAATACCCCCGTTGCAGCAGACCTGCATACTCAGCGAATTTCAAATGCAAAATAACATATTTTAATCCAATATAGCGAGATCCGACATGTTTTGGTAAGCTCCATAAGAATAACATGGGGAATGAGTATGCAGGTTTTCTGCTACAGGTATATTAAAACTGGCTGGTTTCAATTCAATATTTAGTAGATCTGAACTAGAAGAAGCTATTTACCAAGTTTTATCAAGATATGTTGACAAATAAGCGAGATATAGAATTTTACTTATTTCCCATAAGGTTAACATTGGGACAACGTACTGTGTTTACCACCTTCAATATCTTGGCAACCAATGGACATAGAGCAATGATTCAAATTACTCAAATGTTTGTTTTTTCGAGCTGAATTCAATGGTGCCAACAAAAATTCGATAACATTTATTTTTCTATGTAAAAAACTCAAAAAACACATTTTGGGGGGTTTATCCCCCTTTACCCCCCCCCTCCCATGGTCCGATCGGGCTGGTTTACGAACTCGTCCGAATAATGACTACTTTACACGTCTGTGCCAAATTTCATTCCAATCGGACCATTTTTGCGAGCGCAAAAATATGGAGTATTTCATATTTAAAAACGTAAAATCAATAGGCAGCGATAAACTTCTAAATGTTAAAGAGGATTTTTCAGACAAAATAACTTATCGCCTGTATAATAAATTAGAGGAAGAGGACAATGGATCAGCTGATAACAGCTGACTGGTGACGTCACGAAGCGACCAAGGAGAGATGACCAGTAGGCCTACAACTTTGTGCGGTACCGGTTGTCCGTCGTCTCCGAAAGTGCACTTGCGTGTCGGTTCTTTATAAATGTTTGATGTCCGTGTCTCCCGTAAAAATGTGTTTTGTAAACTATGTATTGTGTCTACGACTGTTTTATTTAAACTCTGACAAACACTCATGTGAGCTGTTTTAACCTGTGTCGGACGCGACTGATGATGTACTGTAAATAGTACAAAACGCGTATCGCCGCTTGTATCTGCAATAATTGACACCTTCAGGCTACCAAAAGGTAATTAAATTGAATATTCTAATAGGTGTCGTGGCTTCAACAAGAAATAGAACTTTTGGTGATTTTAGACTAAAATACATTAAATCTCATCTAGATGAAGCCATAAGCCAAGTTTTATTAAGATATGTTAAAAAATAAGCGAGATATAGAATTTTACTTATTTCCCATAAGGTTAACATTGGGACAACGTACTGTGTTTACCACTTTCAATATCTCGGTAACCAATAGACATAGAGAAACGATAAAAAATACTAAATTGTTTATTTTTTCGAGCTGAATTCTATGGCATTTACCAAAATTTGATTTTTTTATTTTTCTATTTAAAAAACTAAAAAAAAAACATTTTGGGGTTTATCTCCCTTTATCCCCCTTTCCAGGAGTCCGATTGTACTGGTTTTCGAACTCATCCGAATAATTACTACTTTACACATCTGTGCCAAATTTCATTCCGATCGGACCATTTTTACGGCTGCTATCGTGCTTACAGACACATAAATAAATAAATAAATAAATAAATAAATAAATAAATATACACATATATATATATATAAATTTGAACGAATGGTGTTTATTTGCTTCTGGGGACCCCAAAATGAAAAGTTATCATGGTCTTGGGCTTAAGTCTTACCATGAGACCTACGGTAATAACTTCTTCCCTATAGGAGAAATTTGCTAAAACAATATGATATTGGGTGAATGGAACCCAATCAACTTAAAAGGTAGTTTTTTTACTTAATTAAACGATTCCAGTAAATCAGGCTTTCATATATATACATATTCCACAAACATTCCACGACATTGCAAATGCAAGCTGCTTGAAATTGTTACCGCTTAAAGTCAAAGGGCGTATCGTTTGGAACCATTTGGATATGTGGAATAAAAACGCCTTAACCTTTGTAGTTTTTTTTTGCGAAATCGTTGCCTCAATTATGTTGTTAATTAACTTTTTCACCGACAGCTGAGTGCCATTACACATACGTAGTGAGTTAATGATCCGCAACACAATAATTACTGAACCGACTTTTAGCTGAATGGATATCCTTCATTATATTAGCTGATATCACATAATCCATTTTATTCGGTTTTATCCTCTCAACCAACCAAATATGGATGTGTGCGTGTTGCAGCCCGCGTTTTTGTCATTCTACTGAATGCGCCGTTTGTTTGTTAGAGTGCCATGGTGGTCTACATGGGACTCTAACCCCTCCTTCCACACTCATATCGATCATGTCGTGTGTAAGAAACTAAGCCAGGGTATTTTTGTGCTTAGGAAGTTGTCATGCTTCGCCTCCACCGAGCTACTCATGACGACCTACTATGGGATTATATACCCATACTTGTCTTATGGAGTACCCGTCTAGGGTTGTGATAGTAGTAAAACTCACCTAATTTTCAGGTTGCAAAAAAAGGCAATTAGAACGATTTTCCAGTTGCCTCAACGAACATCATTTTCAGACTTTTTCATCAACAACAAAATCCTTACTCATCCCTCAATTTATATTCTGGAAACCTTGTCTTTTCTTCACAACAATTTCGCACAATTTCAAAATCTTTTTCCCTCTCTCGGGAATGAAACAAGATGTAAACCTAGATGTCTACATGGTATACCTCCTCACTCCACATAATTTTTTCAAAAACATTTAAACTACTCAGGTATAAAATTATTTAACAGTCTTCCACTGAATTTGAATGAAGAGCGTAATTATGGCATATTTAGGAAAAAGTTGAAGAACATACGTGTTGTTAAGGCATGCTATAGACTGAAAGATTTTAATTGTTAATAGAAATAAGACGTATTTATTTGTTTTATGCTAATTGTTGTATATTTTATATTGAATACTTTAAAGAAATTATTTGATTTTTATGAAGTTTGTATGACTTAGCATATGCATTGTATATGTCAACATGCTCAATAAAGAACTTGAACTTGAACTTGAGGATGTAGTAAATGCTTCCATGCAGTCCAATATGGCGGCCTTTTCTCAAAGTGGCGGCTCTAAGTGCGACCGTGATTACCGTACTTTTTTATTTAGGCACAGTTAATTAGCTGTATATTGCAATTGCCCTAGTGGTCCAACGATTGATAGATTGTAACGTTATAGACCTACGTTACAGTCATTCTCCTGTTAAGTCCTGGAAAGATATATTCAATTCAACCTCATTCCACTCTTAAATGACTGTAAAACCATACCAGTAGACTTTTTCAGAAGCAAATTTTCCGCTTTTTAAACTAAATACGATAGTTCAGAAAAACTAAAACCGAAGAAAAACTTAAACTATAATTTAATGTATTACGGTGTAATTGTGAAGGTACAATACAATTTTCACAAATTTTAAAGTTTAAGTTACGTTTATTCTAAGAAATGCATAATAAATCAGTCATACATTTATGTAAACTAAATCCTGATTCGCTGGGACCGTTTTAGTGAAAAAAGTAACCTTTTACGTTAATTTTTTTCCATACAGTGAAGGATTTAGTAAGAGCTGACGTGAAATCCAAGATAGTGGCTCAATCCAGGGTCGTACAGGAGTTGACTATGTCCCATCGCGTTTTTCGTAATTTTTTCATCTAGGTTCAGTCAATTTATATTACAGCTGCCCTGGTGGTCAGAGGTTTGATGGATTTTAACATTATAGATCTATCCTCTGGTCAAAGTGTCCTGTTAAACCCTGACAAAAGAAATATTCAATTCACCCATTCACCCCCATTCCACTCTAAAATGGCTGTAAAACTATACCAGTAAACTTTTTCAGCAGCAAATATTTCGCTCTTTAAAATTAATATGATAGTTAAAAAAACTAAAAATTTTTTTACCCAACTGTATACTAACTGTGAGGTATAATAACATTTTGACAAATTTTAAAATTTAAGTTGCGCTTATTCTAAGAATTGCATAATTAAATTAATCAGTTATACCATTATATAAATTAAATCCTCATTCACTGGGAACGTTGTAGTGAATAAATTAATCTTTTAAAAGTTCATTTGTTTCCATAAAGAGGAGGATTTAGTAAGAGCTTGCATGAAATCCAAGATGGCGGCCTATTTATGAAGATAGCGGCTCAAACAGGGGTCTTACAGGAGTAGACTACGTTCTATGGGGCTTATCGTAATTTTTTCGTTTATGTGCAGTCAATTAACTCTGTATTACAATTGCCCTAGTGGTCAGAAGTTTGAAAGATTATAACATAGATCTATGCCATGGTCAAAGTGTCCTGTTAAGCCCTGAAAAGAAATATTCAATTCACTCCCTTTATTTTCCTCTCTCAAATGGCTGTAAAGCTATACCAGTTGACTTTTTAAAAGAAAAACATTTGTCGCTCTTTAAAATGAATATGAAAGTTCAAAAAGTATAACTAAAATTTTATGTAGAACTGTATATAATAACTGTGAAGGTGCGCTAAAATTTTGAAGTTTAAGCAACGCTTATTCTACGAAATGTACAATTAGTCAGTTATACATGTATTTAAATGAAAACCTGATTCACTGGGAAGTTTGAGAAAAAAATTGACCTTTTAAGGTAATTGGTTTCCATACAGTGAAGGATTTAGAAGGAGCTTGCATGAAAACCAAGATTGCGGTTAAACCCAGGGTCATACATGAGTAGACTATGTTCCATTGTGTTTATCGCATTTTTTCATCAAGATACAACCTTTTATTTTTATATAACAACTACTTCTAGCTCAAGCTGGTTTTTGTGTAAATTTTATACGACTAATAATATATTTAACTACGGCAATTTGTTCATATATGAAAACAAATTTCTCCACAATGAATTTGGGTTTTTCAATGATCTGATGAATTTTCTCATTACCAGGGTATGAGTTTGCATAATTTATTTACGTGATTGTCAAGCAACTCCTATACCCCTAATTTTTAAATAAAAATCAAAACATGCAATATACAAATCTTTATGAGCCGGTGCGCCCTTTTTTAATAATTTATGCCGATAGAAACTAAGGCCACCTTATACAACCAGGGCAAACATCCTGCAGTATTGTATTTTGTGTTGCGTTTTAATGCAAAAGGAAAAATAAATAAACAATTATAACTCCATTTCTTTTTTATCGTTAGCCTTTGGTACCTAATTCTACCAATATTAGCCTCTTAACAATCTACAATATTAACCTAATACTTACATCAGGTGCATGTGGCATGCCGGACGCTGGACTCGCCTGAAATACATACATATTTTTTAATTTCTGGCAGATACGGTAATGTTTGATATACTTGGTCATTCATTAGTTCAACATACATGAAGAGGTTCGTCCAATGAACAAGTTTAAGTTTATGACAACTTCAAAAGCAATACTTACTTATTCACTCATAACATGAATCTCTATGAAAAGTGAACCTTTTTTCTGTTATACAAGTGTTCAATTCCTCAACATCATATTTAGCGGAAAATCCAACTAATGTTCATTCATTTAACTAGCTGTTTGAGATTACTAACATTTTTTGGTTGCTTAATTAATTATTACGAAGAGAAAAGTCAGTTAACAACGTGAAATGTAAAAATTGTAAAATATGCAATTTTGGTTTTTGCTGTTACTGCCCTAAAAGTTATTTTTGAGTTAGTAACATGTAAATAGATATAATATTCTTTACAACTAACTTTAGATTATGTAATTTGTTAAAATAATGAAACTAAAATTAGAAATAGTTGTACATTTTGTATTACGAAAACAAAGAATTTTTGTTGTGGGTTCGTCTACAAATATAATTATTTGGTCGCTGGCCGACACCGAATTGCCTTTAGCCTCCTTTTAAATAAATAGCCCCGATACAGCAGACCTGCATACTCAGCGAATTTCAAATGCAAAACAACATATTTCAATCCAACATAGCGAGATTTGACATGTTGACAAATAAACATAATGTGTTTTATTTTATCTTTTACACTCCGCATTTATTGTAATCTATATTATTTCACCAGATCATGAGAATAACAACAATTACGAATTGTACAATAATGTAAAGAATAATAGAAATTGTATAATATATGCGCGCGCGCGCACACACACAGACACACACACACACACACACACACACACACACACACACACACACACACACACACACACACACACACACACAAACGAAAATCCAAAACTACTTATTTTGTTCTGGGGATTACTAAAACAAATATTTCCACTAACAATTCGAATTCTTAAATCACGACGAAGGCAATACTTTCTCAATATACTATGTATAGGTGAGAGAAAAAAAAACTCCTCAAAAGTAATAGAAATAGGTCTTGAAAAGGAAAATTGATTTATAAGGTTAAGCCAGGAAACCACGAACAGATTACAGGCTCAATTTAATCCCAAAAAAAGATTCCTTAAAAATTTTATAACGTTGTAACGTTTCGTGTACGTAGGGGGGCGTAATCTATTGTGCCAAATTTGTTCTAACTAATCCCTTGCCCTGAGTCACTTCCAACGGTTACAACAGTTACCAGGATAGCACAAGTCTAGTTGGGTTCTCCTAGGATTAGATCGATCAATTGGTATTTAGAATAATGCTCAGAGAGACATCTCACTGTAGGTCAACGATATCTTGACTCATCACAGCATATCAAACAATTTAAGAAAATATTAATCAATGAAACAGCCGTATGAATAATGGAAAAGGTGGGCCAGGCTCACCCGCTAGACTCACGAAAAGAATGCGGAAATAATGAATTCCAAACTCACTGGTGACAAAATATGATCACCTGGTCCTGGCCCCTTATAATAATTTACAAGGGGCCAGGCTCACTCGCCGGTCTTATAATCGAATACAAAATGCACGAACGAAAATAATTACAAAATAGTTTTACCCTTACAATAATTTATAAGGGGCCAGGCTTACTCGCCGGTCTTATAGTCGAAGACGAAATGCACGAACGAAATTAATTACAAAATGGTTTTACCCTTATATTAATTTATAAGGGGCTAGGCTCACTCGCCGGTCTTATAATCGAATACAAAATGCACGAACGAAAATAATTACAAAATAGTTTTACCCTTACAATAATTTATAAGGGGCCAGGCTTACTCGCCGGTCTTATAGTCGAAGACGAAATGCACGAACGAAATTAATTACAAAATGGTTTTACCCTTATATTAATTTATAAGGGGCTAGGCTCACTCGCCGGTCTTATAATCGAATACAAAATGCACGAACGAAAATAATTACAAAATAGTTTTACCCTTACAATAATTTATAAGGGGCCAGGCTTACTCGCCGGTCTTATAGTCGAAGACGAAATGCACGAACGAAATTAATTACAAAATGGTTTTACCCTTATATTAATTTATAAGGGGCTAGGCTCACTCGCCGGTCTTATAATCGAATACAAAATGCACGAACGAAAATAATTACAAAATAGTTTTACCCTTACAATAATTTATAAGGGGCAAGGCTCACTCGCCGGTCTTATAGTCGAAGACGAAATGCACGAACGAAATTAATTACAAAATGGTTTTACCCTTATATTAATTTATAAGGGGCCATGCTCACTCGCCGGTCTTATAATCGAATACGAAATGCACGAACAAAAATAATTAAAAAATAGTTTTACCCTTATAATAATTTATAAGGGGCTAGGCTCACTCGCCGGTCTTATAGTCGAAGACGAAATGCTCACTTACTTGACCCTCCGAACTACGGCAGACAGAGTGTCGAAAAAGGCGTGCCGCCAGTTTTATACCGACAGACTTGAAGCGCGCTCCGCGGCGAGGTTTGTAGCTACAATGTTCGGAGAGCGAGCCCCAGCGGCGGTAGCGGGAAGCGTTTTGGTCGCGGCGCCGTGAACTTTGTCCACGCAGCGGCTATCTGCTTCGGCCGCCCACCGAGCCATGCGAATAAGAACCCCCCTACAATTTGGAGGCGTTATAACGTTTCACAAAGAATCACACTAAGAAAATTTGTAAAATCAAAAGAGTAAAATATTTACAGTAAATATTTTATGCCAATTTTAATTTGAACTATTACACTCACCGAACGCGTCATCCCAGGACCACTGTGTTGCGGAGGACAATTATTTACGTTTCCATGCCTTGCCTGAAATATGTAAAATTTTCTGGTTTTAATGAACAATAAAATCCATGCTATCATCTTAATTAATCCAAACTTATGTTAAAATATCCTGTTTTAGTTAAAACACAGGGGAGCGAGTAGAAGCCGATGGAGGCCAAGCACGGCGGCTGCTGCAGCAGTGGCTGGTACGTGGGACTCGGGTCCTGGGTCCCAACAATCCCAACAACCACTGCCATGTGGTAATTCTGCGACCAAACAGGCCTAGCCTCATGCAGTCCTAGGACGGGAAAGAAAGTCGATAGTACAAAATCAAACCTAAAACCTAGACCTAAAACAAATTTAACAGTTCACTAGAATGATTGTGTTTTTAATATTGTAGATATAAGGATGATTGTTAATATAAAAGTCAACTGTGGACTTGTACTTTTATGGATGTGTTTCTTCAGCAGCGAAGTGTTTCAGTAAAAACAATTACAACAGCCCAGCATATTGATACCTATACCAAGGCCACACTAAAATACAGGCCGGAGTCCTCCCTCCTCCTCCATAGTGCCATGTCACAACACCAGCCGAACTCCTACATATAACAACTAAACAATAACAAGCTTAAATAACAATAACAACCAAAATCTTACGGATATTGTAAACATTTACCTAAAAATTATGACATTAAAACATCAAAATCAAAACAATGTGAAACTTAACTGTCAAATTTCAAATAAATCATTTGGTGAAAAATAAAAAAATACTTTCCTGTGATGTTTACAGTTTTTAAATCCAAGAAATACATTCTTGATTTTTTTTTAATGATTTTCGACCGCAGCATTCATTTAAAAAAAAATTTTGCCCAAAAACTAAAATTGCTAATAAATCCCTTATTTTTTAAGGCTTGAGACTGTAAGTGGGGTCAAATTTACACGAAAGTTTACTAAATATTCAGTCAGAAATGTGATACTAGTTATGGTTTTCTAAGAATAAAGCTCAAGTCTAGAATTACAAATGTCAACATGTAATATTTTATTTTTATCGGAGATATTTTTTCTCTTGATTACAGAAATACCACACATGTGATATTTTCCTCATCAAATTTGGTTTTAATCAAAGAAAATGTTTTTATAAATGTAATGGGTTGTAATTTACTGGATTTAATTTATAAATGAAAACTGTGAAAACCTTTAAAGGTGTAGAACCTTTATGTATAGGTATAGTAGGCCGTCATCACCTTTACAGGTATAGAATGGGCCCTCAGGGCATTTCAACCACTCAAAGCCCCTGGTACCTATGGCATCTATCCTGTATTTCTGCAGGAAGGTGGGGACCAGTTGATACTCCACTTGGTGCGTCTGTTCAGGATTAGCTTAGCCAGTGGAGTAATACCAACAGCATGGTGGGTCTCAAGGGTGGTATTTTTACCGAAACCTGGGAGAGATTAATATGCTTTTCCTAAGGCTTATAGACCTATTAGCCTTACGTCTTTTCTCATGAAGACCATGGAGAAAATGGCGGATAGACATATAAAGGATAAGGTGTTTTTAAGCCATCATTTACATCCGAATCAGCAAGCCTATCAGAAAAGGAAATCCTGCGAGGCAGCTCTTCATGCGCTTGTTGGCCCGATGGAAAACGCTATCTTCAACAAGGAAATAGCGTTGGCCACTTTTCTTGATATAGAAGGAGCTTTTGACAACACGAGCACTCGCTCTATTGTTTCAAAGCTGGTATCTAGAAATGTGGAGAACACCATTGTGAGATGGGTAAGCACATGCTCGAAAGCAGGAGAGCGCAAGCGTCTCTGTACGGAACAGTGAGAGAGGTCTGGCCCAGAGAGGTCACCCACAGGGTGGCGTTCTGTTACCGAACCTGTGGAACCTGGTAGTAGGCGATCTGCTCTCAGAACCTAACGCACAGTGTATGTATACTCAAGGATATGCCGACTACATTGTTGTGCTCAACAGAGGGAAATTCATGGGCACCTGCCTGGAACTCATGCAGAGGGCAATGTCTATAGCTGATAAATGGTGTAACCAGGAAGGTCTGAGAGTAAATCCGATGAAGACCGTAATGGTACCATTTACGAGGAAGAGGAATGTTGATATTGGCAGAGTACTATAACTCTTCGGCTACATGATCCAGGTATAGAGAGGGAATTCAAGGTGTAAGGTTGGATGACAAGCTCACCTGGAACAGTCATTTGACACATATAATCCAACGTTCTTAGACCACGTTTATGATGATGAGGAGAGCAGTTGGGAAGACATGGGGCATAACCCCTTGAATGATGAATTGGCTATACACCAGGGTCACCAGACAGATGTTGGTATATGGCTCGATCGTTTGGTGGACTAAGGTGATGCAATCAACCGCTGTGAAGAGACTGCAAAATATCCAATCGTGTGGCAATCTTTAGTATCACAGGTGCTACGAAAGGCACTCCTACAGCAACTCTGGAAGTAGTGCTAAACCTCCCGCCTCTCGATATCTTTGTGAAGGGAGAGGCAAGGATGACAGCATATAGGATGAGCTGTAGCGGCCACTGGAAGTTTAGTGCCTCGAGTGAGCATACAAGGATTGTGAATATCCTTTAGATGGAGTCCTTGTAAATGACACCAGACAGGATGGCAGAGATCACTGATCTGGAGAAGCCATAACAGGTCAAAATTCTTGACAGGGCTGTCTGGGAAAAGAGTGAACCCGTTTACATGCAGTGGGGTATCACCTGGTATACGGATTGCTCTAAAAAGGGGTCCTGAACAGGAGCGGGAATACACGGAGTCAGACCCAAGGTGCGTTGTTGCATAAGCCTGGGGAAACTGGCTACCGTATTCCAGGCAGATGTGATAGCGTTGTCTGAGTGTGCGAGAATGTGTGTGGATCGTGGTCTCAGAGGTCACACCATACATATGAACTCAGGCAGCAGGCCTGCACTGATGGCACTTGACAGTTACGACTTCACCTCTAAGGCAGTTTGGGGCTGTCATCAGGCCATGAAAACCCTGGGAGAGAGCAACAAAGTAATACTTAACTGGGTTTCAGGGCACAAAGGAATTGCTGGCAATAAGGGGGCTGAGATGTGGGCAAACAGAGGAGCTGACAGCCCGCTCATAGGCCCGGAACCTACGTGCGGAGTTGCTCACAGCTTAGTACGTAGAACCGTTCGTCAGTAGATGGGGAACGAACATCGAAGGAGCTGGGAACGGGTAGAAGAAATTTAGTCTAAGAGGATACTGCGGGGACTATCTGGTGTGATAGCAGCGGAGGTCCTAAGACTGAATAGGAGCCTGCGGAAAGTGGCCGGCTTTATAAATGGCCAGTGGGGAATTCCGCGGTCACTTGCACAAGATGGGAATCCCTGTGGATAGCTTAATGTGCAGGAAGTGCGGTGAGGAGGAGGTAACAGCCTTCCACGTGATTTTTGAGTGCCCAGCCCTACAAGGTCTGCGCACGAGATTCCTGGGCCTACCAAGGAGCGACCTAGGAGGGGAACAGACAGGTAAACATCGTTAAGAAGATCGCAGGATTCGTTAAGGACCTGGGATTTGACGGAGAGTGAGGACATGTTAATGAGGGTGCACAATAAGCTAATTTAGCTGCGATGCATTACCATGGTCAGGAGAAGCCATGGCCCTCGCTAAAAAAATAGTTATAAATATCTCAGGAGTGGCTTAAAGGCATAATACAATAGTTGCATACACTACTTTATCTACGACCAACAATATACGACCAAATGTTTCCCGAAGTTAAGCAAAACTCATGACGGGGTCAACTCAAGTTCGAAGTTAGGCACATAAGCAGACTTATCCATGAATCGTTGTGGATCAATCAGCTGATGTGATAAGCCAACTGACATCGAACAAGTGAAACATTAAGTGAACAAGTGAGATTAATCGTAATGCAACAATCAGCTGATTTGTGAATTGCGTTATTTATATTGTGACATTCCTTTCGTCAAATGCTGAGCTGTCATTGGTCCAGAACCTGCATTCTTAAATTTTCAGTACAGAACTGGTTGTTTTTTGGTTTTTTATTGTACATCATTATTGTTTATTGTAATACCTTGATTGGTGCTTATTGCAATGGTCGTAGATAAAACAACTAATAAAGTTAATTTAAAATATTTTATCTGCGACCATTGCAATAATCACCAATAACGATTTTACAAGTAATTCTATAATGAGGTCCATTATTAAACCAAATACAGACCCGTCGCATAAAGTTAGCGTTTTGCAACAGGTTTCACTTTATGATACAGGTTCTAGACCAATGGGAGCGCGGCATTTGATGAAAGTAGTGTCATAATGACAATTACGCAATCCGCACATCAGCTGATTGTTCTATTATGCTATTGGTTTGTATATGTTTTTGTACCTAACTTCAAATAAATTAATTGTTGTGCTACGGGTCTCTTTTAGCCACAACCTCAAATGGGAGGTATTGAGATTCCAACATCATTATTAATTGTTAAATCTTAACATATTTAATATGCTTAGAAACAAAATGTCCTATTTACCTTACACTGCAGCACCCGATAATACGGTACTTTTACTCTTTGATTCATAGAAGTCAAGCATCGACGAGCGTGGTTATACTACTTGGACGGGTAATCGCTTGGGAACACCACGTTTATAGTAGCCACATTTTAAATACGGTATTTAATTTGTTGTTGATGGAAACCTTGTATAATGTTGATTCTAGATAAAGCAGTGTATGCAACAATTGTATTGTACCTTAAAGTCACTCGTGAGATATTTAGACCACTCGCTTTGCTCATGTTCTAACTTACATCTCGCTCGTGGTTTTAAGGCATCCATAATACACTCGTTGCATAAACTACTATAATGGATTATGATGTTTAGGATCCATAATGACAATAAAGAAAAGAGGAACAGCTGATTAACAGTAAAAAGATAATTTACAGATAAATCAGCTGTTTTAAATGAAAATGCGTATTCGTCCGTAAAACAGCTTTTAGCTGCCAATCAGCTGTTTAGTACAAAATGTGACCGTGATTTCCCTAAATTGTTTAATTTCTTTACGATGCCCAGAATAGTTCAGCTGCTGGGTTTAAGACCCAGGGGTCGACTCAAAACTTCGAACTTTACTGGGAGAAACACGGTAACACGATTTATTGAGTTTTCAGGAGAAGGCTCAGATAAGGTACGCACTAGACACTTGGTCTTACATAAGCCTTATATCATCATAGCCAACTCCTACGGTCCTGACTCGATCCTAACAATAAATACCGTTTCGAGTAAATTCGAGCAACGGGCCTGAGGGTCAGAGTAGCGCCTCTGGGTCTCTAAGGCCTAACTAGGACGCAAAGTGACCAGCGAACGCTCTACCACCGTTTCGAGTACTTTCGAGTAACGGGCCTGAGGGTTAGAGTAGCGACTCTGGGTCTCAAAGGCCTAACTAGGACGCAAAGTGACCAGTGAACGCTCTACCACCGTTTCGAGTACTTTCGAGTACCGGGTCTGAGGGTCAGAGTAGCGACTCTGGGTCTCAAAGGCCTAACTAGGTCGCAACGTGACCAAAGAACGCTGTATCACCGATTCGAGTACTTTCGAGTACCGGGCCCGAGGGTCAGAGTAGCGACTCTGGGTCTCGAAGGCCTAACTAGGTCGCAACGTGACCAAAGAACGCTGTATCACCGATTCGAGTACTTTCGAGTACCGGGCCCGAGGGTCAGAGTAGCGACTCTGGGTCTCGAAGGCCTAACTAGGTCGCAACGTGACCAAAGAACGCTCTAACACCGTTTCGAATACTTTCGAGTACCGGGCTTGAGGGTCAGAGTAGCGACTCTGTGTCTCGAAGGCCTAACTAGGTCGCAACGTGACCAAAGAACGCTCTAACACCGCTTCGAGTACTTTCGAGTGATGGGCCTGAAGGTCAGAGTAGCGGCTCTGTGTCTCGAAGGCCTAACTAGGTCGCAACGTGACCAAAGAACGCTCTAACACCGCTTCGAGTACTTTCGAGTAACGGGCCTGAGGGTCAGAGTAGCGCCTCTGGGTCTCAAAGGCCTAACTAGGTCGCAACGTGACCAAAGAACGCTCAAACACCGTTTCGAGTACTTTCGAGTACCGGGCCTGAGGGTCAGAGTAGCGACTCTGTGTCTCGAATGCCTAACTAGGTCGCAACGTGACCAAAGAACGCTCTAACACCGCTTCGAGTACTTTCGCGTAACGGGCCTGAGGGTCAGAGTAGCGCCTCTGGGTCTCAAAGGCCTAACTATACCGACGTTGGTGCTAGAGTATGCCTCTGTTCCCCAAACCTCACTACTAACACTATTCAGCCAATGACCAAACTCAACGCGGGTGTCAGAGTATATGTCCTCTGGTTCCCAATTTAACACTACTATTCGAATTCGTTAAACGCAAATATTACTCTTGGCCAAAACGTGGGTGTCAGAGTATATGTCCTCTGGTTCCCAATTTACCACTACTATTCGAATTCGTTAAACGCAAAATATTACTCTATTAGTATCAAATCAAAGCTTTTATAAGAGCGGCAAACGTAGATTCTGACTAATTCACAGGTGGTCACTTACTTCTGAAGGTCTTGCCTGGGCGGTGGTTGGAGCGCAACTGACTGTCCGACTCGGTCGGTCGACCTCTGTTCCGCCTTCCCCCACCACTGCTCTGGGCCCGACACTAGCGCTCGCCGCCGTAGTGGCGGGCAAGAGAAATTGATTGGTTGGTTACCTGTCTCGACGAGTCGACTAGGCGGCTGGTGGGGCAGGCCCGGCGATGACGCTCCGCTTTCACTTTCAAACAAAAGTCGTGTCTCGAATCTACTTTGCCAAATAAACTGCAACTCCTTATTATTTCCAAACCAAACATTTATTCAATTATTTAAATGTGAAAAATAAATGGGGGTCATTTTTTGACCGTTACACACTCCTCGTGCTTTAAAAGAAAAAAACAACAACAAAAAAGAAAGCCGCTGACTTGCGGTTCCTTCCAAAAACTTCTTTTTGCCTTTCCTGGGCAAACCCAACAAAATCTTAATTTCCTTCCACTCGAAGGCCTAAAAAAAATTCTTCAAACGGGACGTTCTTCTTCCCATTCACACTTTTCGGCTTCTTGCCGCTAAAACTAAAACTGCTGGGCGAATCTTTCGCTTTTTCTTCAGCAAAACTCTCGACCCGAGAGCAAAATCAAAAGTAGAAACTCTTGTTTCTGTAACGAAAAATAAAAAGGAACTTCCTTCTAAAACAAAAATTTAAAAGGGGTCATCCCGTCGCCTTACTCAACCGTATGGTTGGAACACTGGCAAGCCCAGTTTCTTGACGTTCACCCTTTTCTTGGTGCCGTCATTCAGGGTCACCCACATGGTCCTCCGCTTCATTTTCGGTCTCTGTCTTCTGTTCGGAGATTCATTCTTCGTGGCTGGAGGATAGCTCCACCTATGCTTTGCGTCTTCGGTTTGTGCTTCCTCGAGGAGGTTTTTCACCCTTCTGATGATCGGTGGGTTCTGGCTTTCGGCTGAGCCCGTAGACTCATTTACTGCAGATGATCTATCATTTGCCGAATCTTTTGGTCGATTTGGGCTTTCCTCGGCCGTTGCGTCCAGGATTTCTTGGAGGAGATTGGCCTCCGCGTTTATCGAAAGGGCCGGGGACTGGGGTCGATCTGTGTCCATCGGGGTACTTTGCTCCCCAGTACAGTCCGTGCTGTCGATCATTTCGAAATCATCCTCTCCGAATATGTCCGGGACCTCGCCGAAAGGATCGGTGGAGGTGGATCCGGCAGGCTCGACAATCATTGATGAGGCCTCCTCGGCCGTGGTGTCGACAAATAACTCTTCGACCCGTGGGAAGGTTGGAGACGACGGATCTTCTAGAACTTCCCATGGCTCCTCAGCTAGGTACATTGCCTGGAGTACGGAAGTCATTTCTCTCATCTTCGAATCTACTGTTCCATGAAGTTCCTCTTCAGAGTATGTTTGCGGCGGTCCAGGGAACAGGGCGTGGTCATGCACGGCACTGAGGAGGTGTCCTAAAGGCTCGGCTTTTCCTCGCCGCAATACCCAGGATACGAACCTTCTCAGTTCAACGCTTTGTGGGGGCTTAATCTCGGTTGGGTTTAGTTTTCGGGCGATGCAACCTGCGTAGAAACAAACTAGAAACCCACAGTCGAAGGCATTAGTCTAGAGTTTCAGCCCGCTGGGGTTGCCCTTCAGTGTCCAGTCCTTTCGATTGATGGGTGAAACAATCCGGTTCGCCTCCCATTCTATGTAGCTCAAACAATCCTTGAGTCTTGCCGGATATTCTCGTCCCAGGGAGTCATAGCTCCTCACCAGCCTCTCCTTGAGGAAGGCAGCGATAAGGTACCAGTGGTCTACTCCTGGACTGAGGGAGACGTGCACAGGAAAGAGAAGGACGTCATGGTCGGTGATCTTCACCTTTTTGGTCCACCTCTCTACTCGCTGGAAACCTCCTGCATCTATGGCTGTGAAGAAGACTGTCGGGAAGCTGTACACCTTAAGCACGTTGGTCTCATCTTCACTCCTCCTCCTGAGGATCATCAAAAAGTCGTCGATAACTTCATCGTTGCAGAGGCTGCTCGGGGTTATATTGTAGACTTTCCTCTTGAGGGTCGAAAGGTCAATCTGGTATCCCTCCATCTCACTATTACTCTAAGTAGTAACTATTACTCTTCTTGGCAAAGCGTAATTCTGCAAGCAAGCATGCAACTACATAAGCAAACTAAATTACATAAAAGCAAAAGCTAAGCACATACAAGCATAAGCTATTTACATAGGCAGGGCAGTAATATGCAGGTAAGCGAAATAATCAATTTCAATCCGACTAAATGTTTGTTATGATTTAGTTGCAATTTTTTTTAACGTTACTACTTTTGAAACTCAACCATGAGTCTATCACGTTTGCCGCCCTTATTCTATCTTAAGACTCGGTTTAAGACCTAGGGACAAATGGTTTCAAGTCTTTTGCATGGACATTTCCACCTGGTTGACCCCTATCACCTACAATAGAGTACACGTTCGCGCCCAACATGCCAACTATCCGGTATGGGCCATCAAATTTCGGAGCTAGCTTTGCCGCAAAGTAGTCCTCAGCTGAAGAGAGATGATATTGTCGTTTCAAAACTACGTCACCCACTTTGAATTTGGCCTCTCTTCTCCGGAGATTGTAGTACTTCGCTTGCTTCTCATACGCCTTCTTTAGGTTCTCTCGGCAACTTTCAAAGATCTTACGCCGTCTAGCCATGTTCTTCTCGTGAACAGCCGAAGTGTTAAGATCTTGGGGATCATCGGTCTCAACTGTAACTGTTCCATGCAGGGCTCCCGGAACTCTAAGTTCTCTCCCAAAATTTATAAGGGCGGGCGTGAGTCCGGTTGATTCGTGGACGGTGGTGTTAAGACTGTATCGGAAATCGGAGAGGTATACGTCCCAGTCTCTCTGATCCCTACTGACATATTGCCTGACCATCGTCTTAAGCACTCGATTCGCTCGCTCAACGGGGTTTGCTTGAGGGCTATAGGGCGGTGTGAAGACCTGCTTTATCTCGTAATCCTGTAGCAACTTGCCCCACAGCTTTCCTGTGAATTGGGTGCCATTGTCTGTGATAACTACATCAGGAGACCCGTAGCGTAACAAGACCAGCTCTTTGAACCGATCAATCACCAACTTGGCATTTGCCGCCTTCAATGGGGCCAACTCAACCCATTTAGTAAACACGTCCTGTATGACGAAAATAAAACGGTTCCCTCTTCTCGATCTAGGAAGTGGCCCAATGAGGTCAGCAGAAACGGTGGACCATGGTCCCTTCAAATTTCGAAAATACATTTTTCCGACCGGTTTCTGTTGTACGACTTTATGAGTTTGGCAAACCGGACAACTATTCACATATTTCTTGACATCATGGACAAGTCCAGGCCAGTGGTATCTTTCCTTGATTCGTGCTATTGTTTTCCTAATACCAAAATGACCGGCAGTAGTATTGTCATGTTTCTCTTGCAAAACTCTAGATCTCAGATCTGGAGGAACACACATTTTCCAATTGACAGCGGGCACGCTTGCAGAAATGACATTTCTCCTTATTCAGCTTCAGATTAGCTTCCCTAAGTTTCCTAAATATCTCTTTCAAAAGTTCCAGGTGTTCTTCGAAAGTCCGGCTTATGACGATAAGATCATCCAAGTAGGCAAAAGCCTTTGGTTCTAATTCAGGTCCAATAATCTTGTCGACCAGGCGCTGAAACGTTGCCCCAGCCGAATGCAGTCCGAAGGGCATCACTCGGAATTGAAAAAGACCTTTTCCAGGAACTGTGAAGGCTGTTGCAGGTTTACTCTCTTCGGAAAGGGGAACTTGCCAATAGCCGGCCTGAAGGTCCAAAGTCGTAATGTACTTCGCCTCTCGTAATTTGTCTAGTATTGAATCAATCCTCGGCAAGGGGTACGCGTCCACCTCAGACGCTTCGTTAATCTTCCTAAAGTCTATGCAAAATCTCACGCCACCATTGGCTTTCTTCACAAGCACAATTGGTGAACTGTACGGTGACGAGGAAGGTTCGATTATCCCATCCTTCAGCATTCGATCCACTTCGTCGTATATCAGCTGCTGCATGGCTGGGTTTCTCGGGTAACTCCTTTGTTTAATGGGAGTCTTGTCCTTAAGCTTAATTTGGTGTTCGAGCAGATCTGTCTTTCCAGTTACTTCATCAAATTTCTTCAGTTCTATTTCTAAGAACCCTTGTAATCTTTCTTTCTCGTCAGGGGCTAACTCAAGCACAGCCATCGGTCCTACACGATCTTCCGTCTCACTTCCCTCAACTTCACACAAATCTAGGTTATACGACACCAGATCCATAGGACCGATCACGTCCATTCCTACAATCATAGTGGTCGTTAACTGGGGCAAATACCTGGCCTCAACGTTTATTGGTCTCCCTCCCATTTCACATTCTATGTCAAATATTGTCTCCACTTGGGCGATATCCCCATTCGCCATTCGGATCTGGTTTCTCGTAGGTCGCCCACGGATCCCCATACCTTCCAAATGTTCCACAACTTGGGTGCCTATAATCGTTATCCCTGCTCCGGTGTCCAGCAGGCCCACAAAACGTTCACCAGAATTTTTTACACTAACTCGTGGTCTGGGATCTACGATTAATTCACTCTTTGACTCACAAAACCCCATTCCATTCAGTTCATCTTCCATTAATTTCCCAGGGGTATTAATTGTGGTAGGCCTACTTCCGGACTCTGTTCCCCCTGCTCCGACAGAGTCCGCCTCTCGTTTCCCGAGGTCCCGCAGCAATCAGTGGTCCGGATCCCAAGCGTCTTGCAGTGGAAGCATCTCAACCTCCTTGGTTTTCGGCAATCTCTGGCGAAGTGTCCCGTCTTGTCACAGTTCCAGCAAGCTGGAGGAGTCCGAGGTCTTTGTCTATACTCGTTTCCATCCCCAGTACGCTCGTGTGAAATGCCCTCCTCGTTCCTATTCATCCAAGCGAATCTCGGGCGGCCTCTCCTATTGTTGTTGCCATACCGGTACCCAGTGTTGGTTTTCTGTCTGTCGTAATTTCCCGTTTGGACTGCAGAATCCCTACAGCTCTTTCTCTCTTGTTTCATCACATCCACTATAGCTGCATGATGTGGTTTGTCCTTATTGTGTTTGTATTTATACGCAGTTTCAGGCACTAACGACCGTGATGCATCTGGAGGGGGCTGGTAGGTTTTGGAATCCATCAAAATAACTTCATATTCGTTAGCCAAACGCTGGAGGCCTGCCAAGTCAACAAAGTCGCTTCTGCGGACATAGGCCTTATATTCTGGCCGCATATTCCTGTAGATGCGCTCTAGCTTCTCTCTTTCTGTGAAGTTGCCTCGCCTTCTAACGAGCGTGCCTAGTGCCACAGAATAGTTCTTGAAATTCTCTCCTGGCCCTTGTGTTCGCATGCGTATCTCGTCATCGAGCTTAATGTCATATCCCGCTGGCCAGAATTGCCTGATAAAATCTTGTTTGAAGTCGTCCAACGACCTCCACGAGTCTTTGCTCAACCTATACCATAATAGTGCCTTATCTTTTAACAATTCCGGCATCGCCCTAAGCATCTCGGTTTCATTCAACTGGTAGGCGGCCATAAGCTCAGACATTCGTTCAATGAAAGATATGGCATCTCTTTCGCCATCAAATCGCAGATTCCATTTCCGCACCAATCCGCACACATCGGTCTCCTTCCGT
Organism: Flexamia atlantica; assembly: GCA_035578135.1. Classification (NCBI taxonomy): domain Eukaryota; kingdom Metazoa; phylum Arthropoda; class Insecta; order Hemiptera; family Cicadellidae; genus Flexamia; species Flexamia atlantica. Next base: position 10,776,074 of record JAQJVK010000011.1, read on the forward strand.
GGTTCCCTCGATGCTACGCTCTGGGACCTTATAGGTTGTTCTGTGCTAGTACTCATTTGAGGCCCTGCATTCGTCCAAACAGGTAAAGTCTGGTGCGCTATGTTCACGGGTATGGTCCACCCCAAGTCCGACGGCTGTGTTGTTGTGTCCTCGGGTTTGGAGATCTGCGTGGACCTCAATCTAGCCAATACCTCCCTTGTATCAGCACCCTGTGAGAGCCCTAGCATCTCCCTGATCACGTCCGCCTCAAATTCAACGCCTCTGCGCTAGTGCACCCTTTCTGGCTGGAAAGTCCAAGATTCTGCTCCTCCACCTGGGGTTTGTGGAGTTCGAGGCAGATTCGCACGTACTACGGCCACGAGCCGGTTTCTTAGGTCTTCCACCGTACCTTCACTAGATAAGCCGTATGAAGACAGTTCTGCCTGTAGCTGAGATTTGACCAATTTGTATACCCATCCTACTTTTCGGGAACTGGGGTCGGTTGGTTCCTTGTCAAAGCTCGATGGAGGCAGTGGCAGCTGAAGAGTCAAGTTTCGGCTGGTTACCGGATCTGTGGATGTACATATAACTACGGTAGTCGAAGATATTTCCGAAACCTCTGTTGAAGGGACGGTGACAGCGGCAGCTTGTGCACAGCTAGTAACCGGTACTGAGGTGGTGGTCGTTGATTGGATGTTGGTTGTTGTCTCCGGTAGGCCCTTAATTCCCTTATTACTTTTCGGTGGGTCTACGGCGTAGAGGTTTCCTATCATGGAGGATACCCATCTCCAATTTTTCAAACTGGGGAACAAGAACAGAGGCAACGTCTGGTCCCACATGTCGGTATCAAAAATCGAATTTCGGGCGCCAGCCAAAATGGCAAATTTCTCTCAATGAAAAACGATTGTCCCTGTTCGGGCGCCAAAATGTGACCGTGATTTCCCTAAATTGTTTAATTTCTTTACGATGCCCAGAATAGTTCAGCTGCTGGGTTTAAGACCCAGGGGTCGGCTCAAAACTTCGAACTTTACTGGGAGAAACACGGTAACACGATTTATTGAGTTTTCAGGAGAAGGCTCAGATAAGGTACGCACTAGACACTTGGTCTTACATAAGCCTTATATCATCATAGCCAACCCCTACGGTCCTGACTCGATCCTAACAATAAATACCGTTTCGAGTAAATTCGAGCAACGGGCCTGAGGGTCAGAGTAGCGCCTCTGGGTCTCTAAGGCCTAACTAGGACGCAAAGTGACCAGCGAACGCTTTACCACCGTTTCGAGTACTTTCGAGTAACGGGCCTGAGGGTCAGAGTAGCGACTCTGGGTCTCAAAGGCCTAACTAGGACGCAAAGTGACCAGCGAACGCTCTACCACCGTTTCGAGTACTTTCGAGTACCGGGTCTGAGGGTCAGAGTAGCGACTCTGGGTCTCAAAGGCCTAACTAGGTCGCAACGTGACCAAAGAACGCTGTATCACCGATTCGAGTACTTTCGAGTACCGGGCCCGAGGGTCAGAGTAGCGACTCTGGGTCTCGAAGGCCTAACTAGGTCGCAACGTGACCAAAGAACGCTGTATCACCGATTCGAGTACTTTCGAGTACCGGGCCCGAGGGTCAGAGTAGCGACTCTGGGTCTCGAAGGCCTAACTAGGTCGCAACGTGACCAAAGAACGCTGTATCACCGATTCGAGTACTTTCGAGTACCGGGCTCGAGGGTCAGAGTAGCGACTCTGGGTCTCGAAGGCCTAACTAGGTCGCAACGTGATCAAAGAACGCTCTAACACCGTTTCGAGTACTTTCGAGTGATGGGCCTGAGGGTCAGAGTAGCGGCTCTGTGTCTCGAAGGCCTAACTAGGTCGCAACGTGACCAAAGAACGCTCTAACACCGCTTCGAGTACTTTCGCGTAACGGGCCTGAGGGTCAGAGTAGCGCCTCTGGGTCTCAAAGGCCTAACTATACCGACGTTGGTGCTAGAGTATGCCTCTGTTCCCCAAACCTCACTACTAACACTATTCAGCCAATGACCAAACTCAACGCGGGTGTCAGAGTATATGTCCTCTGGTTCCCAATTTAACACTACTATTCGAATTCGTTAAACGCAAATATTACTCTTGGCCAAAACGTGGGTGTCAGAGTATATGTCGTCTGGTTCCCAATTTACCACTACTATTCGAATTCGTTAAACGCAAAATATTACTCTATTAGTATCAAATCAAAGCTTTTATAAGAGCGGCAAACGTAGATTCTGACTAATTCACAGGTGGTCACTTACTTCTGAAGGTCTTGCCTGGGCGGTGGTTGGAGCGCAACTGACTGTCCGACTCGGTCGGTCGACCTCTGTTCCGCCTTCCCCCACCACTGCTCTGGGCCCGACACTAGCGCTCGCCGCCGTAGTGGCGGGCAAGAGAAGTTGATTGGTTGGTTACCTGTCTCGACGAGTCGACTAGGCGGCTGGTGGGGCAGGCCCGGCGATGACTCACCGCTTTCACTTTCAAACAAAAGTCGTGTCTCGAATCTACTTTACCAAATAAACTGCAACTCCTTATTATTTCCAAACCAAACATTTATTCAATTATTTAAATGTGAAAAATAAATGGGGGTCATTTTTTGACCGTTACAACTAATCGGCTGTTCTCAATAT